>PVKZ01001628.1:0-351590 GCA_004027375.1 Macroglossus sobrinus
CTGGATAATTGGGAAATAATGAAGACATATTTAAAAAGTTGGCAGCAATAATAACCTTATATATACACAAACACAAACAACATGGGAGTTCTGTGGTCAGATGGTATGGGTAAGCTGAGGAACAGGCAGAATGATTACAATATCCAGTAGTTGAGAGGTGCTAAAGGGTTGTCCATTCCCTTGAGTATTTATACTATGAATGTATCATTATGTCTGTAATTTGATCATTTAACATTGTGTTATCTGGTACAGTAGCAGTAGCCACATATGTATATTTAGATTTAAACTTTAAAAGATTAACTTTAAAATAGAAGTAAAAATTCAGCTTCTCAGTTGTAATAGCCACATATCAAGAGCTCAATAGCCACATGTGACCAGTGGCTGCTCTGCTGGCCTTGCAGATAGCAAACACTTCTATCATTGTAGAAAGGTCTGGTGGAGAGCTCTGATTGTGGTGGATTTCTCTATGATGGAGCCCTCTAGAGACTTTCAGTTAAAATGTCGGTAGTGTTAAGTTATAGAAATAACTTAACACCCGGTAGAAGTCAACTCTTTTGAAGTAACAGGGACAGAGTGGTAGTGAGGGATAAGGAAAGTGAACCAGACATCTGTTACATGATGCACGTGAACATAGACTTTGGCTTAATTCTCAAGATCCAGCACACAGTGGAGATGAAATCAAACTCTGAGCTACACAACTCCAAAATCCATACTTGGTGCTGCCTTCTCATACCTGTGTGAGAATGTTGAAGAACCTTGAATGAAAGAGTCAGCATGTGGCATTGTTTGGGATAGGACACAAGAGGCTATACTGTGCAAATGACTGGAGATATTAAGTAGAATCTCAAGAGAGAGAAAAACCAAGAGGCACATGTACATGATGAAAGGGATGGCAAAAACAAAAAAACAAACCCAAAGATCAAATTAACTCACACTATCATATTGTTTTGTCTAAAAGCTCATGAGGTAACCTACCACGCTTTACTGGCAAACATTTGGACCAAGTTCAAGCTCTAGTTTTACATTCCACTAACTTTGAATTTCAGACATATAGCACTGTCCCTTCTTGATCAGGGAGTTGGAGCATCCATGATGAACTGACATTACTGATCTAGTTGCAGCAAAGATTGAAAACCAGGTGGGACTTGGGTACATTTGAGAGATTACCTGTATGCAAATTGTGAGACAACATGAACAGAACCTTGGTCTTGAGGAAGTCCAAGGTCAGAAGCAAGTAGAAGAAGAATAAAGTGAGTCAAGGTAATTCTCTTTTCTACCCTGCTCTGAGGAGGTAACAGCTTTATGATCATTAAAGGAAAACAGTGTCAGATTTACACACATTTTCTGAGCATTATTTTCTTCCACTATATACTGTGGACTGTGCTTTGTGGACATTTAGTAGTCGCCAAGAAAATATTTCCTTTTCCATAGGCTGGAAGTCAGGGGCGATGGAAAAAAATTATTGTGGGAATGCCCCAGTTTATTCTTCTTTCTATTAAAAGAGAAATCTAGGTGAGTTCATGAAATATCTTCCCCTCCTCTGGTTTCCAGGTTACCAAGAGCTTGACATTTTCACAGTCTCATATTCTGGATTTTGAATGCAGGACCCAGACAAAACTGGAAGAGAAAGACAGACCAGGACAGAGACCCCTGGACCCAGTAGATGTCTAGTCAGACAAGGCCTGAAGTGTGAGGTTTAAGAGTAGCTGTGATGTGATAGAATTCGATGAAAGAAAAAAAAGATAGAGAGAGAGAGAGAGAGAGAGAGAGAGAGAGAGAGAGAGAGAGAGAGATTAATAAGTTTATGTCCTGTTCACAAAATCTAGGTAAAATATTGACCTAACTTAATTATTTTTGTTATCGACTATGTTCTTTTGGCACTAGAGTGAGATGGTGGAAAGACAGGTAAAGCATCTTTTCATCTGTTTAAGCATCACATTTGGCAATGTCACCACAGCCTGTCTTTTGCCCCCAGCATCAACACCTTCTTAGATACTTCTGCTTTCTCTCCACTTACTCTTCCAGCATTTTGCTTAAATTTCCTCTTTATGAAGAAAAACAAAGTGATGATGGCATGAGTATGTAAGTCATCAATCAGGTTTACTGGATAGAAAATGACTGAAATATGAGTTTCAAGATCTTGTCTCAGCAAAATTACAAATGACTTTAAGTTTTGTACCATCTGAGTCACTAGTACATTGATAAGATGCTTGGTTAAACGAGTGACAGTCAGGGATATGTTATATTAACAACCACTTTGTAGGGCCCTTACAACGTTTCAGTGAGCCAGAGTAAGAGTACAATGCAAGCTTAATTGCCTATACAAGTGTAGGCTTTTATGGTTAAATAGAAAATAATTGCAACTTTACCTTAACGAATACATCAGCAAATATGTTAAATACTTGAATTAGCATATGTGTCATAAATATAAATGATGTATTAACTCCTAACTGTGCACAGGTCTATTCTTGCTGTTGAGCAAAGCCTCCTCCTGGATCACCTTTCCATGAGAATCACTGACTTACATAAAGTATTTGCTATGTGGGAATAGTGGATATCATGGAAATATGTGAGCTTTAGATCCAGACTTCCACTCTTTGTGTATCCATCCATTTAACAAATACTTATTGAGGCTCCAGAGTCTCTTGCATTGAACACATATTTTTGACATCCCAGGAAGGTGAGGAAAGGGTAATAAGAGGAAATGATTGAACTAAGATTTAAAAAGTAGGAATAATTAAGGAAATAGAAGAGATTTCTTCCACGTAAAAAGAACATGTGAAGTGGACCTGCAGTGGGACTGAGGATGAAAGAGAACGAATGTGACTATAGCCAGAGAGGAGAGACAGACTGTGTGTCAGAGCCGGAGAGAGAGACGCAAGCCCATGCATTCAGTGCCCTGCAGACCACATCGATGACTGAACTTGCTGAAGTGGGGATGCTACCAAGACAGATGGACTTTTGCTGCAATAAGAAACGAGTAGATAAAAGTGCATCTTGCTAGCAGCTGATGAGACAACCCCAGGAAGAGAAGAGTGTAGCTGGTTACAGGAAGGCAATGGTTGGGGTGGGAGACATTGTTCCAATACAGTGTTCCTGGATGTGAATGCATCTCGATCTTCCACACCTTGGTGGAGATACCAAAGCAGTTGCAGCTCCAAGACTCAGTTTTCTCATTTAAAAACTGGAATAAGACTAACTTAAGGATTTGGGGAAATTAAATGAATAAATATATAGAGAAGCACGTTGTCACCTCCAAAGCGTTACGTAGCCTTAATCATGGAGCATTTTACCCCCTGGTTACCTTATAACTGTGTTTTCAGGCTAGTATTGAAAGAGCAAATTGAGAGTGACTGTATTTCATGAAGAATTATAGCTGCTCTGAATAGAAACTAATGACCTTGTAGGACCTGGTCCCTATTGCCTATCTTTCCTTGTCCTTAAATAACTCCTCCTCTATCTCCATCTACTCTGTCCACATCAGCCCTCTAGAACACAGCAGGCATTTCTCATCATACAATCTTTTCTCTGTGAGGTGTAAAGCACTCCTTAGCACCAGCCACCCCAGCTAATTCTTTTGCACATGAATCAACATTGTCTTTTTTTATAGCACTCATTTTTATCCATACCTTATAATTTATATGTGTCTTATGTCTATTACCTGTCTCCCCCTTTAAGACAGTAAGCTCCATGAGACAAGGGAAACATGAATACTTTGTTCACTGATGTACCAAGTAGAACAATGGTTGGCCCACAGGAGATATTCAGCAAATGTTTCTTGGATGGATCTTAGAGAAATGCACTTCAAACGTCATATGTTCTGGAGCTGAAACATGACAGTCCTGCTCTTCTGCTGCCTCTTAATGGCACCCATCAAATTTGCAGATGGTCAATAAGTCTTACAATGAGACTTTTATAGAGAAAAGAACAGACATGATTGAGCAAAGAAAATTCTAACTTTCAATATGTCTATTGAAAAAAATAACCTGGATGTTAATATCAACCAAATCTCATTTCAGTATTAGTGGGAAATTAAAAATCTCATTAAAAAAATGTTCAGAAACTAATGAAAAAATTGGTAATAGATGTTGAGGGACTAGGAAGAAAAGTTACATTTCGTTTCATGAAAGATTTGTCGAGTGAGCTTATGAACAAGTTCAATAATTGATTGAGAAAGTCTTGTCATGTTCTAAGGGCACCATGTTTGTGTGACTCCATTCTTCACAATACGAGCATCTCAGATGCCAGATTACCTGCTCAGTGGTGCCTTATTTGACCGCTCTTGAAAATCATTCTACATTGCCTCTCCATCACTCTAAGACTCTTATCCAACTTTATGTTTCTTCACAGCCTTATCACTTCTTGAAATCTATTATTTTATATTCATTTATTCATTGTTATATCTCCTTTAGTGAAGGATAAGCTCTCTCAAGTCAAGAACTTTGCCTTGTTCTCAGTTGTATCCCCAGCATCTCAACAGAGACTGGCATACAACAGGCTCTGATAAACATAAGATAAATACATAAATAAACATTTCTCTCTCTCTCTCTCTCTCTCTCTCTCTCTCTCTCTCTCTCTCTCTCTCTCTCTCTCTCTCTCTCTCTTTGTGGAGGAGGGAGAAACAAAGGGAGGGCCAGAAAGACCTCTTCATTGTTCATTTCAACAAAGTCAAACTCTGGATTAGAAATTTGAGGTTTTTCATCTTTTAATTCAACAGTAACTCACTGATCTGTGAACAAAGGTTGAGGATAATGAGATGTGGTTTTGGGAAGTTTATCATTTATCGGGGAGGAGGAGCAAAGTTAATAACAGCTGTAGTTATGCCAAACATGAGCTAAAGACTGTCTGAGCTACAGAACTAAGCCAAAGCAGGGTCACTTCATAGTCCTGAAGTGGCCAGAGAAGGCTGCATGGGGAGAGGGCAGGAATGAAGATCAGTGATTCTTAGTTTCTTTGGCTTCTACTACCTGTTTGAATTGTCCCCTGCATATTTTCTCTTCCAAAGAAACACTTTTGTTCTGTCTCATTCTCTAAGCACTGGACCAGCTTTGGCATCTGTACCAACTAACACAATGTTTCTGTTTGCCTTATTAAAGCCCACATATTCCCACCTTACAAACTTAACATTCACTTACATTCACCTTCCTTTGAAACCCCTTAATAAAATTCTCCTTACTTTCGCTATCTTTATTCAGTTAAAAAATATGTATTATATCTGGCCCATATAGGCCATATGCTTTGAATATAAGCTGAATTGGCTAGAAAGACAGACATATAACTAATCATAACACAGGACAGCATTAAGAATTATAACAAGGCACTATGGGAACCGAGAAGAGGGAATGACCTATTTTTCAATGAAGCAGTATTAGGGCTAATATTTGAAGGATTGATAAGGTTTCACCTGGCCAAAAAAGCAGATATGGACAGCGGGAACAATAGGGAACAGAGATATGAAAATGTATTGCAAGGCATGACTCGCTCAGTGAAGCTGATCGATAGCATATGAAGTGCTGAGAAATTGGATTAGCGGTATATTTTGGAGTTACACCAGGAAAACCTTTGGATGTCTTGCTAAGGAGTTTAAATTTTGTGCTGTAGGTAGAGAGAGAGAGATATTTAATAGAGGAAAGTGACAGAATCAATTCTGGTTTTGGACAAATAACTCGGCAGGAAAGGAACGAGGTAGGGAGAGATTAGAAACACATTTCATCACCCCAGGGACGATAACTTTTATAACATTTTTAAACGATTGTCCAAAATGCTTTGATGTAAAAATCAAAAAGCTATTTTAAGGAGTGGAATTTTAGATGACCATAATCTTTAGGTTGGTTTCCTTAATCTTTTTTTAAGATCAACATTATTTTACATTTTGAGAGATTGTTTTCAACACTTTTAAGTTTGTTAAAATATTTGCCAGTTATGTCCAACATTGAATTTTATGCTTTCTGGGCTATAAATTCCTAAAATTATCACAGTAATGAGAATGCAGTGGCATAAAAGAAGGCAGGAAAGAACATAATACTATTAGAAAGTTTCCTACATACCAAGGGTTTAAGAAAGAAACACCCCTTCTTTTATTTTTTTACAAAGACCCTGTGAAGAGGGCATTATTATTTCCATTTTACAGTTATAAAAATTGGAACAAAGAGTTTAAGGAAATTGTCCAATATCCCACAGCTACATAGTGGCAGGGATAGGGTTTCTAGCCTATGTTTAGTTGACTCCAAAACCCACTTATTTCCATTATGCCATTTTCCATTAAATAAGCATGAATTGAGGGCCTACTATGTGCCTTTCATGGGTACTAGACTTTGAGAAATACCATAAGTCAGCTGGTTATTCTTCATTTTCAACGTCCTGTACCCAAAGCAAAAAGCAAATACAAATCACTCTCCCCTTTTTTCAGCCATACTCTGTGCCTCCAGTAGCTGAACCTTATGGGCTAAATTGCCCAGGTTCTTTTACTCATTAGTTACAGCTGGGGTTCTGCCCTTGGGAGCCATGAGTAGGAGTTTGGAGAGTAGGAAAATGGGTTTCCACTTTGACTCCTACCTGCTTTGTGGTGGTTTCTTTGTTTCTTGCTGTGTTACTCCATGGCCAAAGGTCCTCTTCTGAGGTCAGCTTCCTCACCAGGCTGATAACACCATCCTCTCCTCTGGCCTCTTCTATCTGAGAAGTGGTACCAGCCTCCCCACTCTTGTCCATTCTAAGATGCTTCTTTGTCCCTTGCATTTCTTCAACCTTGCTCACAGCTCACTACTCCTTCATGAAAGTCTCCCCAGCTAAACTCTTTGTCAGTGCTTTTACTTTCATTATCGGGCCTTAGCTGATTCAATCACCTCCCACTCGATGGTAAGCTGTATGGAAATATGAACCATGGCTGTCCTGTTTATTGATTCATTCTCAAAGATAACTAGCTCTCGAAAGGACTGTGGTTGCACAGAGCTGGACAATTTGATAAAAATGTGCCCTATTGTTTAAATTTTCATGTTCGGATATAACTTGTTTGCCCACTTTGCCCCCATCTCTTGGATTTTCTAATATATTTTGTCCAGCTGTGTTTTATTTTAGCCCAGATCTATTTTTGTAACTTTGTCTATTCGCAGACCATTCACTGTTCAACTGTATAGTTAAATTCTACTTATTTGGGTGCTTGGAAAATGGGATCTTCTGATTAGGTAAATGTAAATGTAGAGCTCTGTTGTGACAGTCAGAATACTCTCATACTAGCTCAGTTTCTGCCACTTAATCCCAGTTTCAATTGGGGTGTGTCCTTCAATCTGGCAGAGCCTCCCTTCTTGTATCTGTATAGAAAAATAGTATAAGACTTAGATACAACCATTTACTCTTGTGAAAATACAAAGGTTCTTCTTTCTCTACAAGGACTTCAGGTAATTTCCCCATGAGCCTCAGGCTTGCAAATAGACCTAGGCTTTTGAGCCAACATACCTCCCACATCAAATATGTGTTCCTAGTATTTGTCAGCTTCAACTCTCCAAGACGAGAAGTCCCAGCCATATGTTCTGAGCCCTTAGGCCTTGACTGAGCAGTGCAGACAGATGGGCATGCTGAAAAGGTGCCAAGACGCTGGCAGAGCCCATTCCTGGAACTTGGGTGCTCTCTTTGAGAAAGGAGAATTTTCTGGATGATAGTAACAGTGATGGCAGCAAGGATGGTGTCGAGGAGAACCAGCCTTGTTAAAAGTTGGCTCGCACCCATATAAAGGCTGTACAGAAGCCTGCATCCTTCAAAGCTGTCTCGAAACTCAAGTCTGCATGGAAAGGAGTTGTGAGCATTTGAGATTATAAGGATTTGTGGAAGCAGAAGAAAGTTTTGCCAAATCTAATTTATTAATATATATAAACTTTTTATAGTCTATATAGAAAATATATATTATATATATATTTATATATAGAGAGAATGTATATAAAAAGAATACATATTCTGTATAAAACTAATATACATATTCTCTATTTAAAAACTAATATTTATATTCTAGGATTATATATTCTTGCTTATTAGTGTATATATACATATATTTAAAGTGAGACTTGTTTATAAAAATAAACCTTATGTGGGAGTCTAATATAATATAATCTCTTTATTATGACCTTGAATTTGGAGGATCAGTATAGGACATTAAAGTAACAGTTTTTACAATTGGCTAATTATCAAACAAAAATAATCTGGAAGGACATGGTGATCTGATAATAACTATAATAATAACAGCTAATACGTATGAGTCATTTATAGTGTGTCCAGTTATGTTCTAAGCTATGGCTCCATAACATATAGCTCTAGAACAAATATGGCCCATCACCTATTTTGTAAAGAAAGTGTTACTGGAACGCAGCTGCACACATTTGTTTACGTAGCATCTACGGCTGCCTCCCCTGCTTGGCTGAGTAGTCATGACAGAGACGGGGTGGCCTGCAAAGCTGAAAATATTTGCTCTCTGTACCTTTACAAAGAAAGTTTGCTGACCCCTAAGCATCTCACATATTTTATCATTTCTTCTTACCATTTCACATATATTACTCATTTCTTCAACTTATAAATTTTGTAGTATTTTTACTTTTATTTCATAGATAAGAAAACAGAAAAATGAGAGTTCATTACCCTAAACCCTTAAAGCTGGTAAGTGACTCTATTTCAGAGAGTCTGAAACTGGCTCCTCCTGTATGGCCCTGCCCTTTCTTCAGGCTTATTTTGCCTATTATAATCCACACAGAACCTGGGAATCACTGGACAACTGGGACTTGTTCTCTATTCTCTTCTGCCCAGCCCACCATCTCCTCGGAGAGCCTTTAGTCTTAACTGGCATGGCCCAGGCCACGCCCTCCTTTCTGCCTTTGCTCCTTGCCATGTCCCTGACTCCTACACCCTTCTCACACTTTTCTCTCCAGTCCCACTGCTCTGCCTTCTGGTCTCAGGAGTCTTTCTATTCCATTAGCTTTTCCCCTGAGTATAGCCAAGAGGGTTTCAGTTGCATATAGGTGGAGAAGAAAGAGAAAGAGAATATTCTTTTGCAAAGTCAAGCATCCATCAGGCAGCTGAACTTTTACAGTTGTTTGTTTGTTTGTTTGTTTGTTTGTTTATTTCCACTTTTGGAGCTAACCAAAGAGAGTTTCAGTTTCTGTGCTTTGAACTGTGGTACAAAAACCTTTCTTTTTTTTTTTTTTTTTTTTTTTTTTTTTACTATATGCTTGGCCAACAAAGGAATGAATTGGGAAAGTTTAGGACCCAGGTAGAAAATGAGGGTAGAAAAACTCCTTAACCTGTAACACTATAAAATCAGTAAATGTAAAACTATTTCTTTAAAGTTGGGGTGGAGAGGATGTGGAGTGCAGCTGAGTCCCACCCTATCTCATGACCAAGGAAGTTATCCAGAATGCTACTATCCTAGAAGATAATTTTAAAAGCAATTGGATTCTTGTGATATAACATACATAAAGCTCCTAGTGCTGGTGATGGGAATGAAGGAGTTGTCAAGATAGTAAGTTACTGAAATGAGGCGGGTAGTAATGCTGATGATAATTATCCTTGGAACTCCCATAGAATTTTCCACTAGAGAACACCAACATCTCCTTGCGGGTGCATTCTTCAGCAAGAGAAAGCTTCTCAAGGAGTTAGAAGAGATTGTTGCAATAGGCTCTTAAGGGGTCACCTGCCTTTTCTTCATGTATCTCCACGAGACAGTGCTGATGGAGTGATCTTTCTAACAGATAATGTGGTCAAGACACCTCTCAGATTCAGCCCCAACCCAAGACTCGTCATTAGCACCGAGGCACAACATAGTGGTAATTCTGTCACATGCACTACAAAGCCTTTTAGAGTCTTGTTTCTGTTTATTTTTTAATTTTTTAGCAATAGCATCATTATCTGCTTCTATTAAATATCCATCTCTCAAACTTTATGATCTGTGAAGTCCCCACTTATGTGTTATTTCCAGCATGCACCTTTTAATTTTATTCTTTTATGCATTCTACATGACGTTTTCTGATTCTCAAAAGCTCATCTCTATCATACAACCTGCTCTTGTCCCCATGGAAAATTACAATTAAACTTTAAAACTTATTGCAGCATCATCTTTACTTAGGAGCATTTAAAAAAAAATTTCCACTGCCCTGGAAGAACCACTCTGCTCTGTACTATTCTAATATTTTGTATATAATGATATTATTAAACATAGCATAGTATTTATTTGTTTTAATCCCTGTCCCGCTTAAATGTCAATGAATTTGTTGAGGGTGGATAGTTTTATCAAGCACGAGACTAGAAACGGTTGTTGGACTGAACTTCAGAGCACCTGTCCATCAGATATTCATCTTGAGATTCTTAGGACTAGGAATTGTGTCTATTACAGCAGCTCCTAATTCCTATTTCCATATGGAGTCGTCAGACATTGTTGGTTAACTGACAGCTAATTCCAGCTCCTTTTTTGCTTGATATCATCCTATACAGAGTTTAGAAGAGCTAACTACTTGTTTTCCCAGAGTTCTTTGCATCTAAAGTACATACGTGTCACAGATACAGCCAATGAGATATCAGTGGCCATCTGCTGGGTTATTTATTCCCTCCCACTTCTTCCTGCCTTGCATACAGATTCAATGTCTGGAGCTATGGTAGTCATATCGAAACAATGAATTGCAAAAGCACAAAAATTAAAAGCAAATTCTCATACCAGGGGAGAGAAAAGATAGAGCTTGAGTCTTTGTTGTCATTAGCCATTGCATCAACTCGAATTTTCTACCCCCAGATGTCTTATTATGTTGGAAAAGTATCTATTAGTTGGGATTTCTGAAATTCGAGTCATAAATATTCCTCACAGATAAAAATATGTACAACAATTTGTCTACAAAAATATCTTAGCAATGTTATTAGAAAAAATTAATATCCAACAAGTAAAAAAAAAAACGTTTAAAATTATGGAACCAAATAATCAATTTTTAAAACTAAAGTCTTAGAAGACTTTTAATAACTTAAACAATTATTTATGATATAATATTAACTTTGAAAAAGCATATTAAAAATTGATATAGAAAATAAAATCTCACTTTTGTTAAAAAAATATATGCATAAGCATAGTAAAAAAAAGTCATACATCATACATGCTTAAGTGTCTTTATTTCTGGTAATTGGACCACAGTTATGAATTTTTATACTTTCCAAATGACCTTTAGTGTACATATATTTTATTTTTCTTAATTGGATTAGGGAAATTCCATTAAGAAAAATAATATTGAATATTTTATAAGTAGAAAAAAATACCGGAGAATTGATATCTGGAATGTGAACAAGTTTGCCATATGGCAAGTATTAGGTGAGTTAACTGGTAATTGGTGAAAAATGTAAATTGTATTAAATATGCTACACTTAACTAGAATTGTATCCAGGCCAACATTGATTAAAACAGTCAACCAATGATACTTCAGAAGAGTAATGGAATATTAGATCTGCAAAGAACGATAGATGTTTCCATTTGCTGTTGAATTAAAAGTGAGTTAAAGTCCATTAACAGTGAAGTGGAATCTTACTGTGCTTTTATTCTTCTTCATGATCCTGTCTGAATAATTCAGAGAATGGGCAAAAAGCCCAGATAAATGCATTGTTTTTATTTTCTCTTTGAGCCTTTCCCACTTCAGCTGTTCAGTTTCCTAAAAGCCTGCCTCAATAGCTCCCAATTTCAAAGAAGTGTCATTGGGATCAACAAACTGGAAATCCTATTTCAGGACCCAGAGTGTTTTTTTGGAAAAGGCAAACAGTAGCATCAGTCTGAAAACAATGAAACAGCAACTACGGAGAGTAAAGAGAAGGTTTAAATGTCAAAATATAGAATTTTGTTCTACTGTACCACTTAGAAGTTGTGTGAACAGAGGCAAATCGTACTCTCTCTCTGAGCTCCAGTTTTCTCTCCTGCAAAATGGGTTTGCTATGTCTTCCCAGTGTTTTGGGGAGAGTGTTGGATGGAAGGATGTCCACGTGTTCCTGATGTGAAAACCAGACTTTGTAATGACTCCAATGAAACTGAAATGCTTCACTTTGAAAATGTTATAACCTCCCCAATTAAACAAGAGTCACTAAAGGGGGTGGGGGGTGTGGAAATGTTATCCCAATAGTATGGGGTTCTATGAATCAAAGCAGTAGAATTTCCTTAGGCTTTACTGGGTGAAGGGTCATTATGGCTAACTTCAGCCACAAAGGTTCCCAGGGATTGGATTTTCTCTAAATACTTTTGTAGCCTGAAAGGATATCTGTGTCCTTAGTGATTTTCCACTTTGTGGGGTCTCCAGAGCTGGCCCAGTCAAAGTTATAACCTGTATCCACTTCATTCTGTAAAGCACTTAAATTATATTCCATTCAAATTTGTTCTATACAAATTTACGTACATAGAAAATGGTACTGGAAGGCTATTTGTCTCAAATTAACAGCAATTGTCTAGTGTAATGGGAGGTGGGGTAATGCAATCCAGAACGTTTTTCTGTTTGCAAATGGATAGTATGTTTATAATGAGAGAGGAAAAGTCTTTAAAAAGCCATGCCCTGGTTTTTCATTTGTTTTGCTTTAAGTGTGTGACTATTCTAAAAGTTTCTGTTCTGCATAAAATAGTAGTCATTTCCAAGGCGTTCTGAATGCAAAGAATGGCAAGGGTTGAGCTTTCTCCAATTCTCCTATAGCATTTTGCTTATACCTTAGGAGCTTTTTCCTTTTTTTTTTTCCAGAAGAAAATATGTCTTGTAGAAGAACTTAGCCATTCTTGCAAATGAGCCTTGGATCAGCCTTGGGTATCGGAGATGGAACTTACTCAATAATGTAATAGTGGTGACACTGGTAGTCATAATATTAATATTATTAACAATATTATCAGCAATCCTCTGTTGCAAGAGCTGAAACGGTGCCAGTCTGTTTGACTGCATTACATGTATTATCTAGTTTAACCTTTACATTATATACAATAAGCCTGTGAGGATGACACAATAAAAAAATAAACCTGAGACATGTATAAAGGTTCAGTCATTTGGATAAGGTGGCAACAAGCATGTGGTTGACACGGGATTCAGTCAAGATGCCTGGGTTGCAGAGTCCACAGTCAACAGACAATGGACAATGAATTGGAATTATCCATTGGAATTACCTTGGAATTCACAATTACAATGGAATGCAGACAGTGCTGCTTCCCAGGCTGATAGCTTGCTTTTACTCTGAGAGGCTAAATGCACGTCAGGTGGAGATGGTGCACATAATCAGTTGTGCATTGAGTCTCTCTTCTGATTTTCATAAAGAAATGTTAGGCCATGGTTCATGGGAAAATGCTCATGGATTGAGTGAGGAGGTCACGAACCCCATCCATTTGGAGTTCCCAATGTCATATTACCAGAACCTACAGAACCATAGAGCTGGAAGGGGCTCAGAGGATACAGTGGGCCTTTGTTGTTTTGGGTTTACCACAGATTCATTACACTTTCTTTTGGAAATTGCACCCTCATTTCCTCTTCAGAAATTAATCTCTTTGGTACATATTATTAATTTGCCAATTAATAAAGTAATCTAGTCAAAAAACTAGGTATCTGACTCCAGAGACAAGGTCCATTAACTGCTTCTTTCTGGAACTTCAATTATGAGTGAGAGTAATAAAAATACTGGCAACAGCTGAAATTCTTATTCACTGCAGAGATAGCATCTGGACCCTGTGGGTCTTCCTGGATCCCATTTCAGACCAACTCTTCAGCCTCTCTTCATTCCTGGATGTCCACTTCCTTGAATCAGCTTTCCAACAAGATTCTCTTTTGGCCCAAATATTCCAGAGCCAGTTTCTATGACTTTCCTCTAAATTACTCTGGCCATTCTATAAGCCATTGGGTCAAAACTTTTACAAAACACAGGGGTAATCTACTCAGTACTTCAGATATTCTAACTTTTGTTTTATTGAAGAAACTCTTATGTAATATTCTATGTGTTGAAGCTCTACACTAAGCACTTTATAGGTAATATAAGTATCTCCATTACTGGAAAAACTTACTACTTTCCATAGCTGCTCTTTCACTGTTGGGTAACAGCTCATGGTGTTGGACAATCATTTCTAATATTTGGCTAAAATCTGCTTCTTTGTTCTTCATACCTTCTTCACCCTTGTCCTGCCATCTGTTAACACAGAATAACATTGGCTATGCTGTCCTTTTAACTTCTTGTTTTATGTGGAACTACTTGTTGATTTAGATATGTGGATGAACTGCTCACAAATACTGTAGTGTAAGTCCTGCAATTCTAACTTGAGCATCATCTGAACTGAAGGACTTTCTCTCATTCTCTACCATTGTTGATCATGCCGTGATTGAGAATATTGTGTTAGGGGAATTCATAAAATCATAACATACAGAAATAACAGAGAAATTTTGTGTTCCTTAAATTTTATCACTGTCAATGTAAAAGAGAGTCTCAAGGTTTTATACTTTGATATAATGTCATCAGCTACCCACATCTATGCGTTATCTTCATTCATGCATTTATTCATTCAATAAATATTTAGCAGGCATATACGCCAGGTGCAAGACAGAGTGTTTGGTGCTTTGGGGTGTAAAACAATAAATTATACATGGATATCTAAGATCTAGATTAAAAATTTTTTAAAAATCAAATATTCACTTAGTGTATGTGAAACTAGTATCCAAGCAATTCATTTTTGTAGTTATTATTTGATTTGTTGTTTGTTTATTGCCTCCAGCTAGCGCTTTGATGCTATGTAGATACAGCTAGTAAACATGCAATTCTTAGAAACATCTCTAGGACAATGACAAAGAAAGATGGATGACACACCAGCTATTTAAAGACACAAGGAGAAGTTCTTGCTTGCTCCTGATAGAGGTCCTCTGATTGTTCAGTAAGAAATGGTGGTTCTTACCCAGAAATGATTGTAATATTTATTTGTCCCTTATCTAAAATGAGCTTCGAGAATTATAGGTGAAACACTTTTATAGAAACCAACAAGCATAGCAAAAAAAATTATTGAAGCACAAGATAGGGAGAGATGGAGAGGAAAAATGGAGAGTAGAAAGAGAAATTTTAATTGTTTATGTTAGTATTGCAAGAAATATTTTATATTCTATGCCTATTTATTGGTCACGTACCACCAAGATAGATGACGATGGCATATTCTTTAAAACCTACTACTACTAATAATATATATATATATATATATATATATATATATATATATATACACAACACACACACACACACACACACACACACACACACACACACACACACACTGAAAGGTACTCATGGAAACAGCATACATCTTTTCAAATTTTAGAGGACAACCTATTTAATATCTGGTGGCGCAAAATTTGACAGGTCAATGTATATAATATGCCCCCACTTTCCTACCGTCTAGTCCATTCTAAAGAGAGAATATCACCTCTGATCCAGAGGTGATACACTGGGGGAAGATTCCAGTCACTCCTCTCTAAGAACCATTCAGTTTTCTTCCCTTTACGGACTTAGAGTCAGTTACATTTGCTTTTTCCCCTAACAAGGGATTGTGTTCCCAGGCCTGGCTGTATCCATCCTTCCATGCCCACATATCAGTTTAACAATACTGATCCCCAAAGAGGCGTAGTAGAATGGAAGAGACAGTGCAGAAAACGTTGTATCCATTGCAGGAAAATCTACAATATTCATGAAATTTTGACAAATTTATGTTTATGTATGAAGAGCAGTCATTCTCTTCAAGTATTTGATGACATTAGCACCTACTTGGTCCTAATATGAGGACTGGACATTAGAGGAGGGGAGAAAGGTCAGGTACAGTGGAGAGTTTTACTTGTTTGGTCTCTGGCCTCTTGCCCTCATGGAACTATGTCAGGTCCCAAGGGAAGAAAAGATTGTAACAAGCAAGAATAAAAGTTTCCTGGGTGAAGGACCCCAAGGTGGGATTTCTTTGTACCTTATGCCTGTGGACACCAGAAATACATTTGAGAGAAACTTTTCCAGAACTTCTTGAACTTGTGAGTAGATGATATACATAGCAGTAGAAAGTTGATCTTAAAATTCAGCCACACCTGGGTCTAAATTAAAGTTCCTGGGTCTCAGTTTATGACTGTGTCACCTAGAGCATGTTACTCCTTGTTGTACCTCATTTTCCTCATCTAAGAAATGAGATGATAGTCATACATCATAGGTGGTTGTAAAGATTACATATGTAAGGCAGAATGGAGTTTTTCTTTTTTATCCATTTATCGTCTTCAAATCTGTGATGACAGATATGATTTCACCCTAAGTCTTAGCTTTTTTTAAAGAAAAAGTTATTTCTGAACTTTTAGTTTAGAACCCAAATTCAGGCTGATGTGAGAAAATTAAGTGATGTATATAGTACACTTAGTCTTGAAATTATGAATGAATTATATTCCAAAGATCTATTTGTATATAAGCCATCTACTATGTTTCAAGCACTGAACAGATGCTAATTGCTGGATGCCTTCCAGATTCAAATGGGATCTGAGAATTTAGCAGCTCCTACTGCAACTTGCCCGTTCTACCACTACCCACGAAGACACTGAAAGAGGCAAAAGTTCAGCCCGCCTGGAATTAAGACTTGAATTTTAGAAGGATTCTTAATAATTTTAAATCCAAGAAATACATCGCAGTAAAATTTCAAAAAACATCTACCCAGTCTTCAGCAAATAATTTTATTCATGTTCAAAGAATCCCTCAAAGGAGATTAGAAGAAAATGCTTTCCTCTCAGATTATCCTGATGCAGACACTCAGGTTTATATGAAGTTAAAACTAGGCAACTACACTTCTCATGCATGGGCACTAGTTTTCTCCCAATAATCAGATATCTTTTAATTTTCTACCATCTATGTCTTCTACCGCTAAAGAATCCAGCAGAGCAGAAAATGTCAGGACTTGGGGAGGAGGACTTAGGAAGTATGATTCTCAGTGGTCAGCAATGAAAGCAAGAAGAAAAAGTACATAGAAGCAATGCATTTTGAAGATTAGACAGGACATGTTGTGGATGCAATAGAGATAGAAAGCTTCTCAGTTCAATACAATAGACCCATGTCACCTAGATAGCTTATAGATAGCAAGAAATGGATTGGGAACCTTGCCCATCATGCCCCTTGTAGATTGGAGATGGGATTCCAGCATTAGACAGATGAGTGACAGAGTTAACAGAAATCCATACGTTATTGGCAAATACCCAGTCTGGAGATACTGTATTTCACTCAAGGCTGAGTAAAGATCATTTAAAAAATAACATTTGGGCACATAAACATTTCAGAAAAGAAGAGGGAAATATAAGAAGAACATGTTTTTGAAAATGATATATTGCAATCCAAAAGAAAATTTTAAAATTGAATATGCAATCAACTAAATCAAGAAAAAATAAAAGGAGCAAAAGGTCACAAAGGCAAAGTAGGCTAAAATACAAGAACGGCAGAATGGACTGAAAACAAAATTGAGTGAACTAAAAAATATATATATCAAAATCGTAGTAGCGAAATTATAGACCATGTTGTATGCAGTTGGAGACAAAAAAGATAAAAATGTGGAACATCAGATCAGAATGGTGGAGGAAAACTTGAGAAAATAAAGATAAAAAAATAAAGAGAAAGGGCAAGCGAGAAGATGATCACTCAAGACTATGCAAGAGAATAATCTGCCAGTATTTGGATAATCACTCTCCCGGAAAAAGGAAGTTGATTAATGCCACAAGAACAGCGGTGGAGTATTTAAAAGTAGAGATCTTTTCTGAGCTGATGATCTAAGAGTTATGAATGGGTTATATTCATAACCCAGATGGAGAGGGGTCAGTGTGTGCTGGGCAAAATCAAAGAGTCACACATGTAGATGCCGTGGCAGAAACATTTATTTCAAGTTTGGAAAAAAACATTCTACAAACATCAGACGGACCAAAGAAAAGTAAATAAATGAAAGATTTCTTCTCACAGGGACAAAAAGTAAACTAGCTTTTTTAAAAAAATACTACATTAATTCTCTTTTAACAGAACACTGATCTATAAAGTACAAGCCAAATACCACTAAGGAAATTTAACCATCAATAAAAGATTGGGTTTTGGAGGACTTAGTGAAATTAAATGTTATGTAAAATTTCGCCCTAAAGGAAAACATATATATATATATATATATATATATATATATATATATATATATATATACATACATATATATATGTATATATATATATATGTATGTATGTATTTTTCCTGCTTCTAGCTTATGCCATATGGAAATTATTTTAAAATAGCCCCTGTGGGCTCTCTTGCTGCTAAGCTGGACCATACTTGACTTTAATTGATATTTCCTTTTCCTTCCTCCCTCATTTGTCTTTCAGAGATGACTTACTTACTTTTTTTATTAAGTCCATATAATCTTGACTGTCTTCATGCATAAACAGAAACCAATGCTTCTCCTAAGAGTTCCCTATCGACTCTTTCACCAAGGAGGTTCAATAAATTTGGAGACCATGAATGACTCCAAGACGTTTATTAAGTTCTGTCATTATGTTCACGATCTTCACGGAGAGCATTTTGAATCCTGTCTACTCCTCATTCTCCACGTCTCCCAGTCTTGCCCCAATTGGATAAACGAACCTTTTTTTAGTTCATCAGCAAACTCTGCGATCTCAATTCACTGTTTGTTTTTTCCACCTCCTAGTTTATCCGTGAGCAACACTTTCACTGAACTCCATCAAGTAATTGCTCAAAAAATAGCCTGCACTATCCCAGGGCTAATGAAAGAGGCCGCTGTCTCTTTAGAGGCTGGCTTCCCGCATGGTTTCATCCAGCTACAGAGACCGTTTTCTTTGGGAGAGAAGGCTGTGTACAGATCCCTTCCCTTGCTTTAAGTCCTGAGCTCAAGACAGCCTGTCTTCAGATTCATGCACTGCAGTACGAGGGGGGAAAAAAATTAGCCGCCCAGCAATTGTCTTAATGGTTTGATAAAGGACCACAAGGGGCACGGTGAAGAAGATTAGTATGGAAAAAGATTCCTTTTTTATGAAGCTTAGCAGGGGAGGAGGTTCAGGATATTCATTTCCATAGATAAACAAACAAGCCGAAGCAAAGGAACATCTGCCGGGGAGGGCTCCTCCAACATGTAGCAGATGTGTTTCAACAACAAAGCGTATCCTCGAAGCATTTTCGGATTTAATTATTTGGTTATTTCATTGAGCTGAGGAGCAAGGGGGTGGGAATGGATGGAGGATGCATATTGTAAATTTACTGAGCCTGGAAATTCAATTCTGAATGTAGGGTTAGCCTTCACATGCTGATGTTTCTCTCCAAACATACGCTAACTGCTTTTTGATACACAGACCCTAACGGGGTCCATCCATCCCACTGCACGTGTGTGGTGGCTATGACACTGTGTCATCCTTTCCTCTCCATCCCTGGCAACCATACCCTCATCTCTCCTGCATTTTTGTAACAACTCCCCATCTTCTCTCACTACTTTCAGTTTCACCCAGTTCAAACCTTTGTTTATACAACAGTCTTTATAAATTCAAATCTGATCACTGGGGCTGTAAACAAAAAGGAAGGACATGGCTTGAGAGATTAAGGAAGGATTAGTCCAAAGTGAAAGAAATTGATCTGGGACAGGAGGACGGAGTAAATTAAAATAACGACGGCAGTAGGTGTCTGGAAATTAGCCAATGTGTTCAGATCCAAGAGAACAGTTTAAACCAGGTGCAGTATACATGGCCAGAATCCAGCTCTCCTAGGCAGAGTTTTCTCGTACAATGGGCGTGGGTTCTACAGGAACGTGGCAGTAAAGAAGACCATACAATTCTGTGTGCAGTTGCTTGAGAGGCTGGTCAAGTGGAGAACAAAGCATCTCATTACTGTGGCTCAGAAAAAGCCAGAATAATTCGATCTGAATTCTTTTTCACAGTCCTCCATTGCCCACAGTACAGAAGTCCAAGAATTTCGCAGTGTGATATATCACAACCCTCCTTTTCTCTTTCTCTCGACTCTTCTTCTGAGCTCCTCCAGTGTACTTGGCACTCTGGCAAATATTTACAGTTCCCCAAATCACTACTTCAAAGATTTTGCCTGTCTTCTCTTCTTGCAGGATTCACTGTATGTCTAGTAAATTTCTACCAGTCCTCCAAAAGTTAATTTTTAATTTCGATCTCTTTTCTTCCCTGAGGCATTCGCTGCTTGCCTTCACACCAGACTTTTGTCAGGAAGAGGTTTTGCAATCAGCTCTCATAAGGCCTGGCGTTCCACTTTATGTTTAGAAGTTATTTCACTTTTTAATCCTTTCCTCTAATAGATTACAAACTTCGTGAGGGCACAATGTTCTCAATGTATGTGTATTGAATGAATTAATGAGTGCATGAACAGTGTCCGTATTACAAAGTCCAGTGTAACTGAATTATACAGCATGGGAGTCAGGTTGGGGAGGTGAGTATATGCAGGGGAATGCCTTCCCCTCCAACTTATCAGAGTGACAGCTGTGACCCAGAACCAGTGTTGGTTGAAGACTAAGAAAATGGAAAAAACGCCCTATTCTTTTTATTTTGTTTATGTTTTTAGTCATTATTTTAGTTTTGATGCTTTTAACTGCAAGTTCCAAAGAGCTCATCTTATCTAATTTAAGCAAAAACATCTAGAGTGAGTCCAGCTTCAGAGAAGGCTTGATCAAGAACTTGTGCTAAGTGGCTGGGACTCTGTTCCTCCCATCTCCTGGTTGTGTTTTCTTTCATGATGGTTTCATGCTCAGGTTTGGTGGAGAAGCCCAGGCAGCTTGGGGTGCACAGCATCTTCATAGCTGGCCAGTGTAGGAAGAGAGAAGAGCCAGCTTCTCATTTGGCTGTCTCAGAATAAGGTTTATTGCTTTGATCCCACCACGAACCCATCCCCAAAGTGGTCTCTGTTGCCAAGAGAATGTGATGTTTTAGTTGACCAGGTGCAGCTCACATGCTCGTCTCTGTGGTCTACTTCATTCCATATGTATAGGTAGACAGAGAACAAAGCTGTCCCTTATAAGTAGGGAAAGTATATAATTATTGAACAAATCAGCACATATGTGTGTATATATATATATATATACATGCATGGTATGTATATATTGCATACATAAATAACATGTATATATACATATACATTGCATATACATATACATATGTGTGTATGAGTAGTTATAAAGTGTTTAAAAACTTTACATAAGTACACAGAAAGAATTCTGGGCTGTCTTAATAAAATGTTATTAGTTTTACCTCTTCTAACTGGTGGATAACTTTGGACAAATCTCTTCACTTCTCAGATTCCTGTTTCCCATTTTTTGAATGTGAGTGATGTACTGGGAATCTTTCTCATCCTCTCTCGCTCTATAGTTTTCTGGGATGATATTATGATTCTAGGGCAAAGGCAACACTAAACTCAAGTGGATTGGGAGATGACTCACCCTTGAGACAGGCTGTATTACACACGCATAATGTGTTTGGCTCCATGTGGCAGATTTGATATTTTCAAAGCCATAACAACAAAATCAATAAAAGCAACAACCATGTATCGATGCTTATTATCTGCCAGCAATAGTACTGATCTCTTGATACATTGTTTCATTTGTACTCACCCAACTCAATGAGAAAAGCATCATTATCCCCATTTTATAGATGAGGAAACTCACTCTCATCAGTCACTCAGCTCATACTTCCTAAATGATTTCTGATGAACAGACACTGTAGGTCTCAGAACTCACAGCATTTACGTTCTTTGCAAGTAAAGCCATTAGGAGTTGCCTAATTTGATTCATTCACCATTCAAGGTTGAGTCCGGAGTAGAAGTCTATGGAAGGTCATTAGCTCTTCATGGCTCCACCTCTGTGAATTCACAGAGAAGGATCTGTTGGTCAGCAGGGCTGGGAATCAGGAAGGAGACCAGGATGTGGAATGAGGGGAAATGGATACAAACTGGAACCTAATGGCCTCTCTTGCATCTGTCCCTCACCACCTCTAATCAGCGATGACCTTCAGAGAACAAAGCCTGCTGAAATACTCCCACCTCCCAAATCTCAGGCAAAGCATCTGGATGGCCAGCCCCACTCTGCTTTCCTCATGGAGGAGAATTCTAAGAAATGAGTTCTCTCTTAGCTGGATTGACACAGCACAATACCACCACAGAGAGACTGAGGAGATTTGAGTGGTGGTGAGTTAAGAAAGACAGGCGATAACTAACTAAAAAATATAATAAAATAAAAATACCAGATGCCATCATGTAAATAATTACAGTGGGATGCTGTGCTGTAGTCACTGGTGGCTACTTCAGATGGGGGTCAGGAAACTTTTTGGTCAAGAAATCAAGAAACAGATTCAAACCCTGGCAGTGTGGCTCTGAAGCCAATCCTTTTATCTTCCACACAAATCTACACATACTTGAATGATAATAATAATTTCCTTGGGGCTGAAGGTGTGTCTTAAAAATGCCAATTCTCAGGCACCTTTCCAGAACAAAGGGATCTGAATCTCAAGGTCCTAAAACTTGAGATTTTAACAAGGTTCAGGGTAGGATTGAGCAGAGCGGTTTAGAGAACATGGCACCAGTTCTGCAGAAAAAGTAATGAATTCTTGACATGGACTGCTCATATACTGTAGGAAAGAAGTTCAAGTTATCCCCCAGTGAGTTTGAGCCACCCACCTTTCCGTTAGCTTCTAAATGTGCTGACCCAGTGCACGACAGAGCCGACCGTGCAGCTTAGCTGTGACTTCAGCTACAGCAGAGAAATCTCCTCTATGAGCCTTTTCGTCTGGAATAACACGCAAGTACCCAGCAAGACACACGCATCCACCATCAGCTTTTCTGACTTATCATAAACACTCTGTGTGAGTGTGCGTGTGTGTGTGTGTGTGTGTGTGTGTGTGTGTGTGTGTGTGTGTGTGTACATCCGGGAAGCAGAACCGGCGAAGCCTTTTAACTCCTCAAAGGTATTTAGAAAGCGCTGCGTTTAGACATCTCAGCAACTCTCTCACACACCTGGGAGAGGCATGTGAATGAAAGTGCGCTTCACCTTTCAGGCTTCAGAAGAAGCACAGTCTGAAAGGCGAGGCTTCACCAATAGCAACAGACATTCGTCAGCATTAATGGAAGTATTCAGTTCCCCATTGCTGAAGGTCTCCATAGGGGATTAATTGTTTAATATTCACAAAGGACTTTGAAGATGAAAAGACCCATATAAAGGCTGAAAATGAACATTCACTTTATTTGCTTTTCTCATCCTGTGGTTGAATCTGCAGGGCCACCATGTCTTTGAAGCAGCTCCAAGATTATAATAATGATGACCACCCTTGGACTTGGGAGAGCAGAGTGAGCGGGGAGGAATAATTTAGACTCAGCTATAATTCTAGTAACTGCAAAATCAAGGATGATGAAATCAGACAGAGTCCTGATTCTGTACCCCCTGCCAGCTGTGTGGCCTTGGGCAAGTTACTTACCCTCTGGGAGAGTCTATTTCCTGAGCTGAGAAATGGAATAATATATCTACCTCGTTATTCTCAAGTTAGAGGCATTTTCAAGGACTCAGTGCATGGCATGTCACTGGTACTAGTGCAGTTTTAACTATTATTGCTATTGTCCCTGTTTGAGAAATATTGATAAACAGGGTTCCCAAGGCCTGATACTACAAAAGCCAATATCAATCCTAAATAAATTTTTTTAAATGACACAAGAGAAGGAATGAACCAGAATGATGGGCAGGAAATCTTTTGAATCATTTATGGGTGTGTGTGTGTGTGTGTGTAATAGAGACTTCTGCTATTATTTACTCAAGATTCAATGACTTTCAGTAGTCTTTTACTTCATAATTGCTTATTTTTTTCTTCTAATATCTCATGAATTTTTTTAATATGGCTCTACTGTCAGCTCTCATGCATACCCTCACTGTCACCTTTAATATTTATTGTGGTGTTTGCTAAAGGTGAGAACTTAAGGACTTCTGTGAATTGTCTGAGTGGCATTAAGTGGAGACTCTTGATATATATACACACACATACGTGTGTTTGTGTGTGTGTGTGTGTGTGTGTGTGTGTGTGTGTGTGTAGTAACCAAAGCTATAAGATGCTGGGGACAAACACTTAGGTTTTGGGACCAACTGTCTACATCTCATATGGCTACTGAGTATTATCCTTCCACCTTTTCCGAATTGGGAGCATTCCAGGGAATGAGGTGGAAGTTGGCCAGAAGGGGTAGAGGAACTATAGTGTTTACACTGTTTTTTGAATCGTGCCCCGATTTCATCCAGGTAGGGATTCACGGAGCACCACTGCCCAACTCCTGTTCACTGCCCACTTGGGTTTAAAGCTGTTTCTTCGATAATCTCAAGGAAGTAATGCCCCGTGTCTGGATTCACCTCCTGCTACTCACCCCCACTTTGTGAGCACAGTAGTGAAGCATCGGTGGTTATTAAACCATACTGCCAAGGAAACCAACAAAGAAAATCCAGGATCCCCAATGGGTCCGTTTTCTCAAATTTAAAATCATTGGTCTGTAGAATGCTGGTTTGTAGTACAAGACACTTGGCTTCTCTGCTCTGCACACATTAGGTAACTTGGAAGCCTAAAATTTGCAATGCCAGGATGTGACACCCACAAGTTTGTGGCAGTGACAGTGGCCCTTCAGAAGTCAGAAAGGATTTAAGGAAAAAAGAGTTTCTAGTCCTTATGTATTGTCATAAGAGGAAAACTTGAGAGGGTCGCTTACAAAATCTTTAAGAAAAATTTAGTTTAAAAAAAAGTTACAGGGCCTCAGGAGTTGGATTGGCAGGGGAGGGCGTGGCCCTCATTCAGAAAGAACATTAATAATAAATAGCTCACCAAACTCACTGCCTTTAACATTAATTAGCTCTGTGATGTTAGGAAATTCAATTAAACTTTGCTGGCCTTTTTTTTTTCCTTACTCGTTTGTTTACTATTTTTTCTGTGTGTAAATTGAGATAGCAAAAGCGTTTTAACTAGGACAGCTTAGTAAATTTTGAAAGGAATTTCTCTGCACGTGGGTATGTTTCTCCAAGGTCAAAACTCATGGTTGCCACTACGCCTTGGTTTCCTGAATTGGGAGTTCAGAGAGGCTGGATCCTCAGGACCACGTGTTGGGCAGATGGATCGTAGGTGGAGCGCTGGCAATAGAGCTTTGGCTCAAGGATGCAGAGCATTATAATAAATTCTGTCTTGGTTTGGTAAGAATTTCTATCCATGGATGTCTAAACAAGGGGTACCTAAGTCGTATGCAGGGATACTTAATCTGGAAATAATGAATAAGTTATAACAGGAGAGCAGAAGCAGCCAGCCAGCAACAGCTGAGCACCCAGGAACAGCCCAGTGTAAATACTGATCACAGGCAACAGGTGTGAGGCACAGGGCCTTGCCGAAGAGTCTCAGTGGCTTCAGAGGAAGGTTCCACTAGGAAGGTGGAGGTGAAGAGAGGGAAACTGAGGCCAAAATCCAGGCAAAGGGGCCAAAATGTTGGCAGAGAGGACAGAATCATAAGGAGGACTCCATCCAGTGGGAACTGAGGCTCACCTGTATTTGGCAGAGCTCTAAGTCACGACTCTTCTCTCTGAGGAACCAGCAGGGTATGTGTCCAATCTGAGAGCACCTTGTGAATGAGCTACTGATTTCTGCTTCTGGCCGAGATGGAGTAACACGGATTAGATGTACTCCTCTGCCTAAAACAAATGCAAACTGAGACAAAATAGATGAAACAAGGATCTTAAGATAGCGGAGATGGGTAAGGAAGGGCAGTGATTTCTAAGGATTTGGGAAAGAAACAATTTGGTGAACCCTACGGTTGCCCCAGTGAGAGAATTTTTAGGCTTGGTTGGTACAAGGAGGTGAAACATAGGCAAATACTGGTGGGTTCCTTGAGTTGAAGAAACAGAGCCCAGAAAGACACCGGTGGCTGTGTTTTCAAATATTGGAGAGAAGAAAGCTACATAGAGGGGTAACTTCACATGCCTGCAGAGAGAGACTCTCCATTGCAGAATACTGAGCAATGAATGCTGGTGAGGAAGGTGCCTGAGGCCAGGGAGAGATCGGGCCCAAAGGCGGAAGGTGATCTAGGTGCTAGAATAGGACCATTAATACTGCCTTCTGCTAAGATCATCCTGAGGGAAAAGGAGGACCCAGAAGGAGCCTGAAGTAGAGGAGCGATGTGGTCCCATGAACCCTTTGGAAATGGAGTTTTTGGTACAATGCGGGGAACGGATTGAGGGGGAAAAGACCCAAATCAAAAGAAATGTACAAAAATAACAAGAGATCATTAACATTTTTTTCTCTTTAAAGAAAAAAGTTACTACATTCCAAGCATTGTGTTAGGTGGATTACATAGATCATCTTACTTAATCCAACCAGTAACTGAGGTCAGAGAAGGCAAATAAGTCAGCCACCCAAGGCCACATAGCAAGTAAGTGAATACTCCAGGATTCAGATTCAGAATCTCTACCTGGTTTCTACAATCCTGCTGCTTCCTTTCTTGTTGTTGGCTAATTCAATCCTGAGACTAAAAATCAAAGTCCTATATTTGTCCTAGGAGTAGAACTTAGCAAGGCCTTTAACTTGACACATGACCATCCATAAAAATAATATTAATATGACAACAAGAACTAGCATTTGCTTAATATTTACTGTGTATGCAATGAATGTGTTATACCCTCACCCATGCATTTAATGTTCTCAGCAAGCAAGAAAGGAGTCTAGTTATTTTTCCCTCCGAATCATCTAGCTGCCAGAGCCAGTCTGTTTCCCACCCAGGCACTTCACAGTTCACTGCCTGCGTTGACCAGGCCTCCTGACTTCAATGCAGAACAGACATTAGCAGCACACGGAAGAGTAATGGGGTGAGAAAAGGCAGCTCTAAACAGAGCAGGCCATCACAGCTAAGAAACTAGCTTCTCTTGAACGACTTGCAGATTTTTCTTTCATGTACAAAAATGCAGAGCCCCACTGTGATTCCTCATTCCTACAGCGCAGTTGGAGTCTTGACCAGTACACTGTGAACTTTGATTCTCTTTTTCTAAGAATTGCAAAATTTAAATATTATGTGTTGAGACTTGTTTTCTTGTTGTCTTATTAAGATCAATGTTTAGTAAAATCTGATCCTGTGGTATAAAATCTAATCCTCTCAGGTGTAAACCACTGGGCATCCTCTGAATCCAAGACTTCCTAGTATATCCCTTTTGTCCACATCTACACATCCACTCTTCTCTCTCTTTTTTATTATATATATATATATATATATATATATATATATATTTTTTTTTTTTTGCTATATAAAGTCAAAAAACAGTAACAAATCAGGATATGCCAATTTTTATGAAGCAATCCGCTTTCCAGTTAAAAATTTCCCTATTAACTCAAAAGAGAAACACCAAAATAAGAGTTTCTAGGCAGTATAGCCAATGAGGGGGCTGAGTTTTAACTGAAGAAATGATAGTGTTTCTATTAAGATTCATTATATGACTGTGTATGTGTGTGTGTGTGTGTGTGTGTGCGTGCGCACGCACATGCATGCACACAAGAGAAGAAAGGATATAGAACAAATTTGAAGGATTACTGCATATTTCGTTCAGTGCTACAAATACTCCTGACAGACACCGATAACTGACATATAATTTTTTCTCCCCATCTCACATAGAATCTCAGACTCTTTCTCAACACAGCTCAACTCTTGAAATCTCACCAATTTATCTGACTGGCATTTAAAATGAATCTTATTAGTCTTCCATGGACCTGCCTCTCAACTTGAACATTTCCAATGTCAGAGCCTCCTGATTCTAAAGCTAGTAAGCCTTGTTTTCAGATTGTTCTAATTGTTTAAAGTTCTTTCTTGTGTTGAATAAAAATCTACATTCAATTTACTTCTACCCATAAGTCCTAATTCCGCTTTCTGGTCCAAATGGACACATCAGAGTGTTATCACTTTATATCCTGAAACTGTCTTTCACGCTCCTATCCGCAAATATCCTTATTTAATGCAAAGTCCTTCATCTTTTATTCAAGAATGAAGTCTTTTAAGGAACAATTATCCATTGAGCACTGCGTTTGGTGGTGGAGGTAAAATAGTGAGAAAGCAAAGTTTGTTCTTTTCTCACATGACTTTCTATAGAGTAAAGGAACCAAGTAAATGGCAATTAGAGCAGTGATATGTGCCGAGAGACAGGAAGCTCAGGGGCTGTAAAGAAATTCAGAGCAGGGGCTGTCAAGGATGGCTTTCAAGACAGCTTATGCTGAGCCCTAGAAGAATGAGCAGGAATTAGTAGGCAAAGAGTGGGGAGAGGGCCAGTGTGTGAGCGGAGGTTAGGAGTAGGAAAGTGATCCAGGAAAGAGAGCAAAATGCCCAAAGGATAGGAGGTGAGAAACAGCAAAATCCAGCTGTGTGTATGGGAGGCAGAAGCGGGGGAAGAAAGAGAAAGAGAGAGATAGACAGAGACAGAGACAGTGACAGTGACAGTGAATGGGTACGAGATTCTAAAGACTTGCAAAGCCTTATTAGGTGATTTTAATGTCATTCCAAAGGCTCTGGGGTGAACTGAGTACATTCATAGCTTGAAAGCCCACCTTGCCACAGGGTGGATGATGCATGGTGGGGCCAGGTTGAGGCTAGGAAGCTAATCAGGAGGCTATTACTCCGTTGTCTATGAAGCAAGATGAGGTTGGCAGAAATTAGGATGGTGGCCGATGTATTTCATCCCTCCATCGTGAGGGTCACTATTATCTCATTAAGTTTAAATTTTTGAAGTTCCTTTGATGACATAATATTCCAAATTGAATAAAAATTCCAAAGGCGACCGGCCCATTGCAGAATAAAAACGAGTTATCATCTAACTTATTCTGGACATAGCAGAAATAGTCACATTTATTTTTAGTAGCTGTACCACATTGTTTATCAATATTATGATTGCAAAAGACTAGAATACCATTTTGTAATATACAGGCATCTGTCTCTTTCTCTGAAAAATATGCTGTTTTGTTCAGGTACAAAATGTTGCATTTATGCTTGGTACGATTCATGCTTTTTAGATTTTCCCCAGTATTTTAGGCTACTGAGAGTGTTTTAGATTTTAGCTCTTATATCCAGATAGTAGCTCAGATTAAAAAGACTACAATCTTTAAAAGTCAGACAGACCTTAGTTAAAATCCTGACCTGACACTTAATTAATTATGGGACACTTAACTTTTCTAAACTTAGTATTTTTGTTTGTTTATTTTTGTGTTTTTTTAAGAAAATCTAATCAAAGATTGATTATATTATTGCATTTATATATAACATATATGTTATATATAAATGTTATATGTAATAGCATTGTGAGGATTAACAGAAGTAATACACATCAAATGCTTGTCATGTCGTTATCAAATGCTAATTATTAAACTGTGGCCTCTTGGCTCCAAGAACACTCTGTTTTTAGCTTTGGGACACTACACCAGAGTATTTCTTGTTTTCCAGCATGCAGATTTCCCTTGTCTTCATAAACGAGAGTTGATTAGCCCTGTGTTCTCTTGCCTTGGGTTTTTCTAATTGGGTTTTGAATTAGGTGACCAAGAGCAGAAATTAATAGCTATTCAAAAGTTAACACCTTAGTATAGCAAATACTGTTTACCAGGAACTCCTTAAGTGCTTTACATGTATAAACGCATTTTATCTTCAATAAGTGTATAGAGGAGTTTACTATTATTATTATTATTATTATTATTATTATTATCATCACCCCTATCACACAGTAGACCAGAGTGAACATATATGGTTAAGAAATTGGTTAAGTTGTTGTAGTGGCTTGAATGATGGTCCCCCAAATGATATGTTCACCTAGAACCTGTGAATGTGATCTTATTTGGAAAAAAAAAATCTTTGCAGATGTAATTAAGTTAAGAATTTTAAGAAGAGATTATCTTGGATTAGAGTAGACCTTAAAATGAATGGCAAGTGTTTTCATAAAAGAAGAAAGAGGAAAAGAAAAGGATATGAAGATGGAGGCAGACATTTAAGTGACACACCTAAGTGTCAAGAAAAGCCAGGGATTGCCAGTAATTACCAGAAGCTAAGAGAGAGGCAAGGAACAGATACACATTGAGAGCATCTAGAAGAACTAGCCCTTACAACACCTTGGATTTGGACTTCTGGCCTCCAAACCGTGAGATAATAAATTTCTGTTGTTCTTAGTCACCACATTTGTGGTGATTTGTTATAGTAGCCCTAGGAAGTTGATGCAGTCCTAAAGTTAGTAAACATTAAAGCTGGAGTATGAACCTAACTAGTCTGACTCCAGAAACCATATATTCAACTATTAAGGTTTACAACCTTTCTATCCTGGAAAAAAAAAAAACAAAAAAAACAAAAAGGAGTTGAAAAGATTTATGCTAAATTCCTCCAGTAATTGGAACAAAGGAGGTAAAAACTACAGGAGTTGAGAAACCTTTTAAAGTTTCTCCGCTGGAAATGGGAATTGAATTAGGATGTGATGGTCTCAAGGATTAGTCTGTAGTAACATTCTCATTGTCATGTATGGTCACCATCTTCCCTTAACCCTAGAGGTGGCAATATTTCTGATGGGGTGGCTTAGTGATGTTGATGGGCTAGAACACTTGGAGTGACAGCTTTCAGAGCCACAGAGAAAGATGGCAGCAGAAGCTCTGCGGCCCTGGTTCAGAAAAACCTCAGCCAATACACACTAGTGTAAACTCGATTGGCGATTGATGATCTCCACTGTGTAAAACCTTGGGAACTTTACATAATCCTGGAGGATGGATGAGATAGGCTTCTCAGTGACGATGGAGATGGGCTTTCCTATGAGCCCAGTGCAAAGGACCTAGAAGTAGTTATCACTTACTTTGGAGAAATTGATACGTTACTAAATGTGACATTTACTACTCTTTGGTGTTATAAGAAATAAACTTTATAGTTGACACCCACACATTTGTTAGCTCATATGAGATTTCATTAGTGGGCTCCATGGATTGTTGAGAGATCATAGATATCTGCCAGAGAATACTTGAACCACTGACATTATCTGTAAAATATGTACGTGTGTGTGTGTCCATTATATTGAATATGTACTTTTTTTCAAAAAGTCCACATCTGTCAACATGGAAAGAACCACTAGCCTACATGAATTGAAGGGCATCTTCCAGCCCTGACATTTTATCATTTAGTTACTTTGCAATGCGATAGAGTAGGAATCTGTACAATTCCGACAACCAAAGTACCAGTGAGGTAAATAGATGTTACTAATGCACCTTCTTTTCTCACTCTTGTTGAATAAAGAATATAAAGACATATTCTGCTATTCTAGTGTTCCTGTTTTTCTATAGCTAATAAACCTTCCAAATCTACATTTCATTGAATTAACTTATGTTTTGACCTCAGGACTCATGGGTTTTCAAGGTCATTAGTTTGTTTAATCCTGGATTATAACTAACAATGATTAAATTTAGAATTCAGTTGGATAAGATAATTCTTTTAATAAGATAAGTAACACAGTTCAGAATATGAATTCGGGGAGATTTTTATCATGTGCTCATAAAAACATTCTTATTTTTATTCCCCAGGATATTTTGTAAGCATTACTGGCATGCTGAGACTAAAGTCTTTAGATCATAATAGAGAAAGATAGAGCTCAGAGGTCAGACACCTCTACAGAAAAGTGGGGAGCAGAGGGAGGCTTGACATTTAGAAGTCTCAAGTTAAAACTTCAAGTAGATGAGTAGACAGATGGAATAATAGGTTTGACAGAAAATAGTGGGCATCAGTTAAACATGGTCAGGGTTCAGGGACAAGATTTTCATCTTGGGAAGCATGGGGAAAGGAAAGACACATGAAGTGAGACTCTAATTCTAGTCCATTCAATGCAACATTTAATTCTTGAGACCCTGTATGCTCTCTACTTAATGTCACTGGTGATACAAAGGTAAATGAGACCCTCTCTGTCCTCGTGAAGCTCATATTCTTTGGTTTGTGTGTAGGAGAGGTTATTTGCTTTATGGACAAATAACTGTAATCCAATATGATAAGGTAAGCCATGGATAGAGAAACAAAGTACATTAAAAAGAAACGATATTCTGTGGGAGTTAAAGAAGGGTTTAGGGAGGAGTGTATTGATTAGGGATATGCTAGGTGCTATAATAAATAGGCCCCAGCTGTATAATTGCTCAAAATAAGTTTATTTTGGCTCATGTAATGGTTCTCAGTGGGTGAATGGGTCAGTAGGATAACTTTCCACCACGGAGTATTTCAGAGACCCAAGGTGGCCTCTGAAATAGGGAAAAAGAGCATGGAGAAGCCAACTCCAGAGATTTTTATGAGCCATGCCTCACAATTATATCGCTTTGGTTTATATTTTACGGTTAGGAAGAAGACACATGACTATACCTACCAACACAGGAAGCTGAGAACTGTAAAATAACCATGTGACGATAAAGATTAGAAGAACAGGAAACGTTGTGAACTGCTAGCCGTGTGTGCCCCAGACAGTAACATCTGCACATAATCTTGTAGCACAAGGAAGAGTTCGCCAGTTAGAAGGACCAAGGGTGCACTCTGATTATATGCAGAAACGTTCTAAATTCCCAAACAAAATGGAACATACTGTACATCTCTTCTTCCCTATTACCTACAATCCACTCCTGATGCCTCTGAAAAATTTTTTTTTCAGATAACACACTCTAGAGAAAAGAGAAAAGTAAAGACTTATTCCTGTGCCCCTCGTATTACCTGCATTTCTATCAAGGCGTGGCTGTATTTTTTCAATGCAAAATAGAACAGGCTAGATTAAGGGCAGTCAGAAGGTACAGAAGGTACTAAAGCCACAGAGGAAGCAACTTCTGTTGGAGATAAGCCCAAGGTGGGGATGGCGGGGGTGGGAGGAGGATAAATACCCAGTCTCTTCTCTTCTGCCCTCTCTTCATCTGGCCTTCAGGGGATCCTGCTGGCTTTCCTAACATCTCTGTAGTTTTCAGGGATCTGCCTTTCCTAATGCAAGCAAGGAAAGGGCAGGGACCGCCTCTGAGAGTAAGCAAACAAGCCTGGCAATTCGCCTTAATTGTATTCAAAATAGTTCATTCTTCTATTGGAATCAAGGATGAAGGGCCATGTTTATTTCCTGCTTTGAGGGTTATTATGACACTATTATGTTTTGTTTTATTTTGTGTGTATGTTTTGTCGTTGTTGTTTTCCTGAAGTGGTTGAAGCTTTAACAAGTTAGGTTAATGGGGGAAAAAAGAAAAAATGGACATTTTCCTTTATAGTCTCTGCTGTTAGGTTGGAAAAAGAATAGAAACTTAAACTTTGGGAAGGAAATATCTGTTTGATTGATTCCCTCAGCCCGTATTTGAAGACTAGCTTGCAAACGCAGAAAAATAAAAATAATTCAAAGGGTTTATATCTTCACAGTCCTCTGTGCCAGTGGATCGGATAGTTCTAGACTTCTCCAAATATTTCACACTTATGTTGTTGTCAGGTACTCATTATTCCTTTGAAAAATCAGTAAATTCAGAGAAATAACTCCATTATCATAGAAGGAAAAGGCCCCGAGGGAGTAAGTGCCTTGCACAAAGCCTTAGCTTTGGATGGTAACAAGTAGGGAATGAGCTCCTGAGCTCTCTGTTTTTGAATCCTTGCATTCTTTGCACCAAACCGGTAGCTGGGTCCCTAAGGAAAACTCCCCCATTTTTCTCACATGAGCCTTACCTTGACCGTTAAGAACGTTCTTCTCTTGGTACTATAGGAAAACCATTGCTAAAGCTTCTCAGATTCTGAACCAGCTTCCCTCCAGGGACCACTGAGCTGCGAATGGAACTAGAGACTTCGTCTAAACAGACCCTGTGTCAGCTTCCCAGGGCAGCTGTAACAAACTGGGTCGTTTAACATAACAGAAATTTATTGGCTCATGGTTTTCGAGGCTAGAAGTCTGAAATCAAGGTGTCAGCAGGGCTATCCTCCCTCTGAAGCTTCCTCGCCATTTCTAGCTTCATGTGGTGGCAGAAAATCCTAGGTGTTACCTTGGCCTGTAGCTGTGTCATTCCAATCTCTGCCTCTGTCTTCAGAGAAAATTAATATAAATGAAAACATTGCAAAGTGGAGTCAGAGCCTCCGTCCCAGAGGAAAAGCTCTGTACGTCTTGATCTTTTTAACTTTGGAATGTTTGAACTGGGCACAATAACCTTTGGACTGGGCCAAACCAACATTGTCTTCCAATCAGCTGTTTGTAGCGCTAATAGGAAAGCAGACATCCTAACCACGAGGACTGGCATTTAAGGACATTCTTTAGAATCAGTCACCAGCCTTGTATAGCTAAAGAGTAACTTGGTTTATCAGCACCAATAGAAATTCCTTCCTTCTCTTTGTGTATTATTGTCTTTCTCATAAAAAAAAAAAAAAACAACTCTCACCTTTACCCTATAATTGGGACGTAATTCAAGTTTCTGCCTAAATCTAAGCCCCCAGATTGCATTTCTTTTTGCTCTCCAATGAACACTTGTTGCTTCTCACTTTGGCCTTTTGTCTTTAGGTTGGCACTTCTGGCTTCTCCCCCACGTGTCTGTGTCTCTACCTGCAGATTGTCCTCTCCTTGTAAGAACAGCTGTTCTATTGAATTTAAAACCCATCTAATTCAGTGTAACCTTATCTTAACTTGACATATATATGCAAACTCCACATTTCTAAATAAGGTTCCATTGCAAGTTCCAGGAAGACATGAATTTTAGGGGGACACTGTTCAAACCGATACAGAACCCATGTAGTGGCAAACCATATTTAGATAATCCATAAAGCCAAGATAGTCTTTAGCCAGTTTTAAGTGTCATTGTTTTCTTCTTTAGACCCTATTTCTAAGCCTTTTGAAGATTTCATTTTAAGTATTTTAGAGTAAAATATACTAAGCACTAGAAATAGAGCTACAGATACAAAGAATGCCGAATTTGGAGTGAGGTAAACTTGAGTTTGGTTCTTAGCTCCGCTACCACCTGATTCAGTTTTTCTCTCTCTCAGTTTTTCCTCTGAGAAACAAGAATCCTATGAATTGCACTGCCCACATGACAGGCGTGTTCGCATCATGTCAAGAGTGAAGTGCAAATTCTATGTGCTACAGAAATATAGGTCCTGCTGGCGTATAAGACAAATGCTTCTGTTCAGACCCCTTCAAACTTAAAACTTTTGAAATTAAAAAAAGAATGTCTTATGGGAAGACACAATAAACAGACTGGATGAAAATGAAGCTACTCTGGGGGACATTCTAGTGGCAGATAGAGCCACTGTAATTTATCCCTACCTCTCCATCGCTCTAGACAGCTTTCAAGGCAAGTCTTCAAAACTCTGGGGTTTGGCTTAGCACATGTTGAATATCATTGAGCAAAAAAACATTATAGATACTCTAGGTTCATCCATTGCTAAAATGTCGATTAAAGATTTTGATATTGCAGTCTTGGGAATGAAGAAAACCTCAAGTTCATATATTTACTCAGTTGGCATTGGCCCTTAGTATTAGAGAAGCTATTTCTGGACTCTATTTCTATTCCATTGATTAAATGTCTACCTTGATGCCAATAGCGCTCTTTTTGATGCAATTATAAATGAAGTTGTTTTCTTAATTTCAGTTTTGGATTGCTCATTGTTTGTGTATAGAAATAAAACAGATCTTGCATCCTGCAACTTTGCTGAATTAATTTATTAGCTCTAGCAGAGTTCTGTGGGTTCTTTACAATTTGCTTTATTTAAGACCATATCAAATGAGAGTAAACATAGTTTTACTTCTTTCCAGTTTGATTGCCTTTTTGTCTTTCCTAATTTATCTTGCTAGAAGCTTCATATGCTGTTGAATAGATATCATGAAAGCCCCGTCCTTGTCTTGTTTTTGATTTGAAGGGGGAAACTGTCAGTTTTTTACCATCAACTATTTCTTTTATTTGTGTTTTTTTCATAATTGCCCTTTAATATGTTAAGTTATATTGTATTATTAGTTTCTTCAATGTTTTCATCATGAACTCCATGGAATAATTTCTTATTAAAACTCTTACATTCTGGAGTAAATCCCACTTAGAGATGGTGTATAATCCTCTTAATCTGCTGCTGATTCAGTTTGCTAGTACGTTGTTGAGAATTTTAAGGTCTTTTCTTGTTAAGAGGAATGAAATCAGTTATGATTATGTTGTGATGCAACTAATATATGTTGAACGACTTCATGTTAGCCAGAGAATTTCAATCACAACTTCTCATCTAGAAAAAGTCATTTCTATCTGACGTTTAAAGTAGCATCTCTACATCCCTTTGAAATTTACTATAATTTAGATTGTTTACTTGTCCATACTGCAATTTCCCCCAAATTAGTCTGAGATCTACAGACTGCCTTACCCAGATGCAGATAATTTTATACAAAATGTACTATTTCCGTTGATAATAAAATTCCAGTTTTACCAACTTTAAAATCCTAAGGATTGTCAATTAAGAGCTCTGAGATGGTTTAAAGGTTATCTGGGTTCTGGAATCAGACAGGCCTGGATTTGAATCAAGACTCAAATACTTGTGAGTTCTTAGACAAGTTGTTTAATATTTCTGTGCACCAACCTCTCTTCGCTATCTACATCATAAAAACAATGTCTACTTAATAGCATTCTCAGAAGCATTAAAAAAGAAAACGCAGGTAAGCCATTTAAAATCATGGCTGACAGCACTGAATGCTTAATTAATGATGGTTTTTATGATAATTACCCTATTGGATTGCAGGCAATCAACTTCTCTATTTTCCCACTTAGGTTTAAATCTACTTAGGGAGCATTGGTTTCTTACTGAATTACATATGTTTGTAAATCATCTATACATATCTCTGAGGAATTATTAAATATTAGAATAAAAGAGAAAAAAAGATGGACAAAGCAATGATATAGGAACAATACTGACACTTTCCCAGAAGTATAAGATATGACATTAAACTGTGAAGTCAAAGTAGCCCAAAAGTGCATTGCAATCAAGAGGCGTGAGATTCGGGGAGGATAGAGGCATAGCCAAGCAAGGCAAGATGAGCAGACCACCTTAATATTGCCTGCAAAAAATTCATTGCACATCAAATTAATCCTGTTCCTTTGCAAATTGACAGACCATTCTGAAAGTGGTCATTTAAAGAGCTATTTGGTACCTGCAATAGATTGTATTCTGTTAAGAACAATCATAGGGCCTTTCCTATAGTGTCCCTCTCCGGGATAATTTTTTTTTTTTTTTATTCCATTGACATCTGTTTTGTCCACCCCTCTGGCTTCAGCCAATGAAATGTGAATGCATGTGACACATGACTTCTCAGCACGAATTTAAGGTAGTTGCACCATCCCTCTTTCTTGTTCTGTTATAAAAAAGACATGCGCTGTTTCAGATGGAAACTGCTCCTTTAGCCCAAGTCTGGAAAGAAAAACACTATGGAACAGAACTGTATCAGCTTGCAGCAGGCAAGTGGCCTGGAAGGAAATAAGCTTTTGTTACTGTAAGTCACGCAGAGTTGCGGGTAAATCATTGCCACAATATAACTGTGCTTAAGGAAAAAATAAATGTCTCCAAAACAGCTAAAAAGTCATCCACCACAAAAGGATATTTTAGTGGTGCAAATACACAATTTTTTAAGATTAGAACAAACCAGTACATGTACCTTTAAACGTGCTATAAGATATCCTCTTGATTTTTTTTTTTAACTCCAGAAAGCAGATTCTAAAATTTACATGGAAATTGAAAGGACAGAGAATACCCAACATAACTTTGATAAAGAAGAACAAAGTCCAAGCACTTACTCCCAGATTTCAAACTCAAGTCATCAGGATTGTCTGGGTTTTTTTTGCTTGAGATAGACGAATCAGAGTAGCAGATTAGTCTGCAGTGTAGTAGAGCATCCAGAATTAGATTCACGTGTATCTAGTCATTAAATTGTCTTTAAAGTGCAAAAGCAATGTCACGGAGGAAAGATAGTTTTGTCAATAAGTCATGCTGGAACTTTTGGGTATTCTCTTGTAAAGATAGGAACTTCAATCCATGCTTTGTACCATATGCAAATATAAGTCACCATTGATCATAGACCGACATTGAAAGCTATAACATTTCTAGAAGGAAACATTGGAGAAAATTCTTATGACTGGATTAACCAAAGATTTCTTATCTATGACTCCAAAAATACAATCTTTAAAAGAAAAAACTCATCAATTTGTATTTCAACAAAAGCTGAGAACTTCTCTTCAGAAGATACTGTTAAGAGAATGAAAAGACAAGTCACAGACTGGTGGGAAATATTTCCATATAAAATATGACATAGAAGATTTATATCCAAAAATACATGAAGAACTCATAAACTCAATTTAAAAAAATGCCATGAAAAAATATTCAAACACTTAACCATGGAACATTTTTGAAAAAAATTCTAACATTATAATCATAAAGGAAGTGAGAATTAAAACCAAGACATTCCACTGGCCACTTCTGGAATTTCTAAAATTGAAAGACTGACTGTATCGCTATTGGTGAGGATATAGAACAATACTGTGTGGGGAACGGTAACGTGATTCAGCCGCTTTGGAAAATAGTTGGAAGTTTTTTAAGAAGTTAAAAATACATTTTCCATATGATCCAACCATTTGATGTCTATGAATTTTTTCTAGGAGAAATGAAATGTGTATCCATACAAACACGTGTACATACATGTTCACTGAAGCTTTACCTGTAATAGCCATGCATTGGGATATTATTCATCAATAAGAATAAATGGGCTATTGATTCACACAAACACATGGATGTCTATCAAAATAACTATGCTGAGTGAAAAAAACAACCAAAAAGGAAATTAAATTGTACAATTTCATTTATATACAATATTGAAACATGCAAACTAACCTATAGTGACAGAAATCAGAGCAAGGTTGCCTGGGGCCTGGTGTGGGGACAGATATATAGAGGAGATGCCAAGAAAATGAGGAAATTTTGAGAGAATTGGATGTTCTTTACTTAATTGTGATGATAGTTTCACAGGTATATGCGTATTTCAAGATGTATCAAATTGTGTACTTTTAATAATGCTACCTTTTATAAAGATGTTGAAAAAAATTCTTAATTGCTACTTAATTTCCAACCAATAAGATCAAATCTTAAAACAAATCCTCATTTGAGGCTTAGACTACTTCAGAGCCTAACTCCAACACATGGGCAATCCTCAGTTTTCAGAGTTTCTTATTATAAACTGTAGCATCCTTTTCCTCAGGAATAGGTGGCCCATCTATAAGAAAGATTGTTTGGGGAGGATAACTCACCTGTAGTTCTCCTTTCTGACTATAGATTCATCCATCCATCCATCATCCACCTGCCCCTCCTTCTTTCCCTCTATCTCACATTCACCCATAGATATTTCATATGTACCAACCATAAACTATTTATTCTGCTAGTTGCTGTAGCTATGTACTAGAAAACAAAGCTATACAAAACAAAAACAAGAAAAGGAGCTTGCAGTGCAGTACAAAATGAGAAATTATATTGATAATTATATGATTTTAAGGATTCTCCAAAAAAGTATAGTCTTAAGGAAGACTTCTCTGAGGGGGTAACATTTAAATTTATTCTAGAAAAACACTTCAGTAATTTTATTTCCATATATACTTGAAAATGACCATTTTGAGCCTGACCAAAAAAAAATATTAATTAATTAGTTAAAACATCTATCAGTTTGGGAGAAGTATCTTTATATTTTAACGTGCAACAAAATGAAAAACAAAGCATCTGATTGCCCAGTTTGAGATCACTGTCTTCCTGCTTTTTACTAACTCCCATGTGGCCAAAAAAGCACCTCCTGCCTCAGCAGATTTCTACCACCTGATAGTGAAGGAAGGAGAAAGAGAAAAAGGCCACCCAGACCAATGATTTATTGGTGCCCAGAAACCCCAGCACCATGCTACCTGATCACATTTACCGGCGATTGGCAGGATGGCCCTCAGAAATGACCAAGGTCCCCGTAATGGTCTAAAATGGCACCTTCATATTAGAGAGAAACATCAGCTGCACTAATGTGTGTTGAGGTCCTGGCATTGTGCAAGGTTTTCAAGGTGGACAGTGACATGCTTTCTTCCCTCAGAAAAACCAGCAGGTGGCGCAATGTGATTAAACCGATAGGTCTCACCCCATTAGTATGAGGCACAGAGAAGAAGGGCATCATTCTGTATCCCAGATGAGGAAATGCTTCTGCTGAGTCCTGCAGACTCCCTGGAAGCTAATGAGGTAGAAAGAATAGAAGGAAAAGCCAAGGGAAGAGATTTTGCCAATTTATGGAGGTACCAAAAAGCAGTATCAAGATTTGTCCTCAGGTAGTCTGGTGTGCCTTGAGCTTGTTCAGGCAAAAAGAGCTGTGCCAAAGATAAACCTGGAGAAGCAGGCAGAGGCCAGGCCCTGGGGGGACTTGTGGTCCTATTAAGGATCATGAACTTCCTCTTGAAGCCAGTGGCAGACAATATTGACAATATTTGCCTTCTGGAACTTCCAGCCACCTTTTGTAAGTGTACTTTGTACTTACTCTGGCTAGGAAAAAAAATGTAAATTTTAAATTTAGAATTTTATTCTTGATTCACGGCTATTATTGTTCATTCATCCGATCAATCATTCATTCATCACACATTTACTAGAAGCCATGGGTGGCATCAAACTTAATACCTGAGTGTTCTCAGATTAGAATGGAATGTAGTGTTCTTAGATTGTTCTGAACTCGAAATCATCAGGTAACTTTGGTTCAAAACCAGTTCTGCCTCCCTTCTTTCCATTGTCATCAAGTAGTTGTCAGCTGATGTAATCTGTTATAATATAAAAAGGAAGGTATTTAAAGATAATGATAATCAAGAAAAACTCTTCCCTGTTACATGAGGAAGGCCTTTATTCTAATAGAAAAGACAATATATATATTTAAATAGTTGTGTGTGTGTGTGTGTGTGTGTGTGTGTGTGTGTGTGTATAATTCTTTCTCCATTCTTCTTTTATTTTTCTTCCCCTCCAGCTCTGTCCCCCTCTCACCTCCCCACTCCTAGCTTCATTATATGGCAGCAAAGTCATTGGCTGGTATCTCTGGGTCAACTAACAAGATGATCTTTGGGATGTTATGGATGGTTGCACTTCAGAAAGCCTGAGTAATCCACTCTTCTAAACTCAAAGTAAATTTTGTTCTTCTCAGCTCTTGGAGATAGGCCCTGCCCTTGGTCAGTGATATGCCTGTGAACTGAAGGTCAGGTCAAATAACTCCATTCCCTAGTGATTTCTGTGACTGATATTTACTACCCCTTCAAATCACAAATCTGCGATGTCCCTAATCCCTTAGGCCAACAAGTAAAAAATAGTTGAGATCAAGGTATCAGATATGCTTGAGGTCATTGGGTGGTAGAAAAAATATTTAGTTATCACTGTGTTTGAACCACTTTATATGAGGTTTTTGTGCATCGTGATAGAAATTATAACAAATTCTTTCTCACAGACTGGACTTACAGATGACCCAAATAGACAATCATGTGTGAAATCAGCCAAAAAACACTGGGGCGGACAGTATTGGAGATAAGGTTGGGATTTAGGCATCTATGAGAAAAATTCCTTGACGATCAAGTCATTATGGCCTTGTGAGAGCAAAAGCCCGGGAGTGGCATTTATCTATGCAAATAGAGGCCAAGGAATGCATACAGTCTGTACCCATTAAGCAGCTGGAGAGAAATGGGATTCTAATTCCCACATTTGGTCCAGCTCAGGGAGTGGTTTTCTCCTGTGAAACTGCTTTAACTCCATCTTTGTAGAAGCCACACCAGCCTTTGTCTCTGCATTTATTTACTCTCTCCTTGTCTGCCGCCCACATGGCATTTTTCTTTACCTACAGGAGTCCTAAAGACCAGAAACAGCAGCGAGCTGATTAAAAATTAATAAGAGCCTCAGAGGGAAAGTACCAAGAAGCAGTTGGCTCTGTGATCGGCAATTTTTTGAGGTTCTTTAAATACCCAATTATTTTCAGGACACCTACGGAAGAGAAACCACAGGACATGAGAAATAGGTTTTCAGGCCAGAGGGAATATATTTTAAGCAAGATTCTTTTAACTTGGAGAAGAGAATTATATTTACAGTACTACTCTTTATTAACATCCTCCCTACACACACAAACACACACACACACACACACACACAGCCACCCATTCTTTTCTCTTTTATAGTTTTAGGGGACTGGCCCAGTAAGGGTAAGAAAAATTTATCTTTAATATAAACTGCATTATTCTACCGTGGTTCTTCATTTGCCCAGGGGATAACAATGCTATGTAGAAAAAAAAAATAGTGAGTGAATTAAAATCAGGTCTGGGAATATTTGATATATTACATCTCAATTGAACCAGGAAGAAAACTTAAACCTGCTATGGCAAGGAACTGAGAAGCCAGGGTTTATATTACTGTTTCTTTGGATGAAAAACACTTTCTTGAAGAGCCTACTGAATGCACCAAACTGTAAAACAGCCTCTAAATATTGTAACAATGAATCTGTAGGAAATTTTTTCTGTACCACTTTCATTCTGCCATTTCCTAAAACCTATATTGTGGTTAGTAAAACATCTGTGTGTTGCACTCCAGAAACGAGTTATTTACGATGCTCAGACAGGAAGGATTGCCTCTGATGACCACATTTTCATTTAGCCATGGGAAGGAACAAATTGCGATTGAATTACAAACGTGGAAACAAATCAGGCAGTGTGCAAATGATTTGTTTAGCCCGGGACAAGATTGTTGGGAACCTGTGCTGTAATATGGCTCAGAAAAAAAATCTGTGTTATCATTACCTTCCAACAGGTTTTCAAAAATCAGCAGGCTGAGGGGAAGTTTTCAACAAAGGCAGGGATGATAAAACAAAGAAAGAGTTTTTAAATGTAGCGTTAATGGAATGCTGACTTATTAGTACTGCAGGAAAAAAAATCAATATAAATTTTGGCGCCTAGCAAAGTCAATTGGGCTGTGACTTTTTTTATAATGTGTGCATTATTTTTCAATCAAATCTAATGTTTCTTTCCATCACTCACTGTTAACTTTAAACAAACAGAAAGCTCGGGAGATCCGAATTATGTTTTCAGAAGTGTCAGCAAGGTCTTACTGTAAATCACTTAGCTGCTTGAAACACTCTATTCTGCTCTAAGAAAAAATGATTATGTGTATGTTCCTACATTCTACAATTATAAATTGGATGGTGAAATTACTTAGGAGAGTAAAACTAAAGAATAAGGGAAATTAACTACAAAATAATATTCCATTTAACATTTATTGACCATTTATCAAGAACTTTTATAAGGAAAAATTACTTGGAACTCTGGTTGGCTATGATTTATGTGACTCACGCTCCTAGTTTCTCTGGTTATTATTATTGATTTTTTTTTGTTTGTTTTACTGAAACACACTCCACATATTTATTTGTTTATTTGCTTTTGTTTACTTTTCATACATTTATTTTTCTCTCTCTTCCTAAAAAAAGGATTTGAGATTAACCACAGTTTACTTCTCCTCCTGGGACCAAAAAAAAAAAATTATTAGTTAATAAGAGATTATCAAAACATGAAATGATATATCAGTCTGTAGCTCAAAAAATGTCAGAGGTTTCCTGTTGCCTACTGGATAAAGTCAAAATGCTTTCAGCATAGCAATTAAGGACGCGTGGTCTGTCTCTAGTCAGCGTGGTTTGTCTCCAGTCAGCGTGGTCGAAAACACAGGAAGTCTTAGAAGTCTGAATGTTGATTCCTCTACTGGTCAGTTGGAACAGATTTATCAATATACTTAGTCTTTCTCCATCTAGGAAATAAAGCACTTAGTTTCTGTGAGGGGCATTGTTCAATTTATCCAGTTATTTTCTGGTTGTGACATCAGTTCCAAAGCATTATTCTGACTCTCTAGCTTCTGTCCCTCTTTTAATTAATCCTTCTCTATTTTTGTGCTTCTCCAGATTATCAGAGAAGTCTGATTTTCCTTTCCTGGAGTTCCAAGCATTTAGCATGCTTCCTGGTGTGCTATAAAATTTGTGGACTCTACTGCTACATCCTGTTCTCTCCAAGTTCGCAAACTCTGCTTTCTTTTCTTTTAACCATCTGTCCTGTCCACTATGCTAGAGGCACAGTAGGAATTTAAATCAAGAAGAAAGGCGACTATGCTGGGTACAGCACAGTGCTGCTCTGAGACCTAGCATCCACATTCAGAACTTTGGTACCAGCATTTTGAAATCAGTAGGTGTCTAAGGGATGCTATTGGCTGGTGAGAGGTCTGAGCATCTGTATGTGTTCAACTCCCAAAAGTGTATATTACAACAGACTTGCTCAAAAAACAAATGCTCTGATTTTGGCTGGCATGTAGCATCGTGATGTGGAAAACTTTTTCTAAGCCTAGCCTGGAATAGAGAGAATTAAAAAATGCACACTGTGAGTGTGTGCATGTATGTATGTACATGTGCCTATATGTACATATGTTGTGAAATTTGTAGGTGGTGGGCAACTTCTTTGGTAGTCTTCTGAGATTAGGGTGTGTGTGTGTTTTCTGTGACTTCAGAGTTTGGTTATTACTAATTCATAACATCAGTCCTTCCCATTTTCATACTTAAGTGTGATAACACATTTAGAGACAAATGAAAATGCTTTGATTTTTCCATTATTTCTATTCGTTATATACCTGTCACTGCCCACTTATTTGGCATAAGTTCTTTCACACTAGTTTTAAGCAAAAATCAGACTGTGAATGAAATAAACATTGGCATATCATCTTCAAGAAAAATTAGCTCACATCGTGTCAGTTACGTCAACCTCGGGAATAGTAACAACTTTGGGTGAGAACTGAGATTGTTATAGGACTCTGACCCACCTGGGATGTGGAGTATTAGATTTGAAGGAGAATTCTATATGTGAGTGGCTCAGAATTGCTTCAGACATTCATTTTACATGTGAAGTTTCCACCAAACTCAAACAGAAGAAATGCGACAAAGCATCATTTCTGAGACTGGATGGGTCCTAAGATTTAGTTGGACAGAAGTAAAACTGCAGTCTGGGAAAGGAAGCTGTAGCCCAAGACAAAAAGAGAACAGAGAGCAAACCCAAGCTGAGGCAAGTGATCAACAGCAGTAATGTAGTGTCCCTCAAAAGAGCTAGAGGACGTGGTGGGGGAGCCAGGAATGCTAAGGGTAAAGACACCTACAGACATCAAGGGGTCCGGGATGGAGTGATGAATCAGCTTTGAGCTTCTCTGTCTTGACACTCATCAATTGGCACCTAGTGTGGGAAGACCATGATGAGAGATGTAGCAGTTGGCTAGGAAATTTCAATGTCTCTTATCTCAGCAGAGAGAGAGAGAATGGTCAAAGAGGTAATGGCTCGCTGGTAAATCCCCAGACAATGATGGCAGAAATGATGGTATAAGTAATATGGTCTTTTATCCTGAAACTGGAAAAATAACTGAGCACAGAGTGTTAAAGGTGGAGGGGATCTCAGATACAATGCCCGAGCCCCACCCGCCTCGAAAAAAAGTAATTTGCTCAAAGTCATACAGTTAACTGTATGTAAATCCAAGTTAAAACACTGATTTACTGATTCCAACTTCCCTGTTCTTGCCAGGATTATAGCACAGCTGCTTTTACTTCCTTCTGTTTATTTCCAAGGAAAAGCATCATAAGAACAGGAAATGAGATGTTTCTGATCATAGGATTTCTAAGAAGTAGAAGCTCTTTCTTTCTTCCTTCCTTCTTTCTTTTTTCTTCTCTTTTATTCTCTTTTCTTTTTTTTCTTTTCTTTTTTCTTTTCTCGCTTTTTGTCTGCTATTTCATTTTGTAGTGGTGGCTTTAGTGATTTCTTTTCTTCAAGTATTTTAAATTATTTGGCTTTTGTGAGTGTGTGTGTGTGTCTGTGTGTGTGTGTGTGTGTGTGTGTGTGTGTGTGTGTGTGTACGCATGTGTGTGTTAGGGTTAAAGGAAGACTTACAATTCCCCTTAGTGATATGACACCGAAAGCACAGGCAAAAAAGTAAATGGATAAGTTGGACTATATATCAAAATTAAAAGTCATCTTTGTATCAGAAGATACAATCAACAGAGTGAAAGGCAACCTATGAAGTGAAAAAAATATTTGCAAACTATATATATGGATATATTAATATCCAGAATATATTTTTAAAACATTCCTATAGTTACGAACAAAGAAAATAACCTGATTCAATAAACATTTCTCCAAAGAATAAATACAAATGACCAACATATGAAAAGATGCTCAACATCACTAGTCACTAGAGAATGCAAGTCAAACCACAAAGAGATATCACCTCATACCCACCTGGATGACTATTATCAAAAACACAGAAAGTAGCAAGTATGTGGAGAATATAGAACCCTCATGCACTTTTGGTGAGACTGTGAAATGGTGTAGCCACTACAGAAAATAGTATCGAAATTCCTCAAAAAATTAAAAATAGAATTATCATATATTCAAGCAATTTTATTCTGAATATATATCCAAAGGAATTGAAGTCATGATCTTAAAAAGATATTTGTACATCCATGTTCATAACAGCATTTACAAGAGTCAAAAGGTGAGTGAAATCCAGCGTTCATAAAGAGATGAATGAGTAAACAATGTGTGTGGCATATACAAGCAATGGAATATTTTTTAGCCTTAAATGGAAGGAGATTCTGATATGTGCTACGCCATGAATGAACCTTGAGGACATTCTGCTAAGCGAAATATGCCAGTCACAGAAAGACAAATACTGTACGATTCCACTTACAGGGAGTGTCTGGAGAAGTCAAACTCATAAATGGAAAGTAGAGGGAAGGGTGGTTGCCAGGGGCCATGGGGAGTGGGAAATGGTCGTTGTGTGATGAGTACAGAGATTCGGTTTTGCAGAATAGAAAACTTCTGGACATCTGTTGCACACCAACGTGAGTATACATACTACTGAACTGAACTGTATGCCTAAGAATGGTTAAAACAATAAATTTTATCTTACCTGTATTTTACCACAATGAGAAATCAAAAGAACCTCTCGTTGGGTCCAGCAGAGGACAAAGGCTAGACTGGGACCAGAGGGAGAAGAAAAAGATAGGAAGGAAATAAATATTGAGCACTCACCACATGTGCTTCTGAGCCAGATACATCAAATACACTATCTTCTTTAATGTTCATGAAAATCTTGTGCAGTTGATATATTATCACCATTTCCCAAACAGGAAAACTGAAGCTCAAATATGTTAAGACTTGCCAAAGAATAAAAATGGCAAGACTAGGTTTCAAACTCAAGTCATTTTGACTCTTTTATCTATATATTCCAAGAAATCCATGTCTCTGACACCTCTTACCTTTATTATAGTAGTCATATTTTAAACACAGGGAAGATCAGGAGAGTGCAGGTAGGTTGGATTTCACATAAGGGGGTCATGATGTAGCTGATTGAGAAGGTTACCATGGTAAAGCAGAACAGTGGCATACTGTAAGGATGTTCACGTTCTACCTGTGAACATGTTGTAGTACATAGCAAAGGGGAGTTAAGGGTCAAATGGAATTAAGAATGCTAATCCACTGACCTGAAAATTAGAGTATCCTGAATTTCTAGTTGTGCCCAGTGGGTCTTGAAGTAGAAGTGAAGTGAAAGGCAGAGAAAAAAAGTCAATGTCAGAGTGATGTGACATGGAAACAATTAGACTGGCCATTGTTGGCTTTGAAGATGGAAGTGGGCTATGAGTCAAAGAATGCAGTCCCTATCTAAAAACTGGAAAAGATAAGGAAATGGATTCTTCTCTAGAATCTCAAGAAAGGAACGTAGCCATGTTAACACCTTGATGTTAGCCCAGGGAGACCCACATCAGACTTATGACTTTCAGAACTGTGTGATAATAAATGCATGTTATTTTAAACCACTAAATTTGTGGTGATTTATTACAGCGGTCGTAAAAAATTGGCAGTCACACTTTAATTTCTTTTGCTTAACCTGCTTTTTCCTTTAATTTCAGATTGTTCTCACTTAAAAAAAAAAAGTATCAAGTCTATTCCAAATCTGGCAAGGTTTAGATTGTTGATTTTCTTTCCTAATTGGTCTTCTGCCAAGAGAAATGTGTATCAGAACTAAAAGACTCACCTGGGCCTGGAGAAAACCTTAGCATCATTTGTGTAAAGGTGAGAACTGGGTCCAAGAAAGGCCAGAATTATGCCTCTGAGCTGAACTAACAATGTTTGCTTCTGGCTGGAAGCGTTTAGAAAAGATCACTGAGACTCTGAGATAGGCGAATGAAGACATTACTATTTATCTTCATTGATGGGGAGCATCCCACTTGCCAACAGGCTTCCAGACACTCTTGTAAATGCTGGGTGTGCATCATCTCATCTGGTTCTCACAATAGTTAGCATTGTTATCCTCTGTGTAAACGCATCAGGAAATTTAAAGCCGTTAAAGACTTAATTTTCTGCTGAGTGACAGAGCCAGGATTTAAATAGTGTGTTGTTAGATCTCAAAGACTAGTTTATTTTTTACTACATAGTTCTTTAGCTGTGTTTTATGGAGCCTTGGACCATTCTGAGAACCAAATGAAAGCAATAGCATCTCTCAGAAAAATGCATGCACACAAAGCTACAAATACATATGCACACAAATGTACACACACGTGTGTATGCCATTCTCAGGAGACTCGTTGGCCTCATGAAGGTTACGTGCAAGTGAAAAATCTCGTGTATGTTCCATTTCCTGTTATTTGGAGGCAGTGTGTTTTTGTGGTTTAGAGAGCTGTCTATAAGCAGAAGCCCAACATGGCAATCCCTTGTTCTACCATTTACTATACATGAGAACTTACAATATTACTTAACCTCTCTGTGCCTCGTTTTTCTCATCTATAAAGTAGAGATACTAGTAGAACTAACCTAGGGTTGTGAAGGAGATTGAAAAAATTTTTACACAAAAAGCTTTTAGAAGAGTAAGTGCTCAGTGGTATTTAATAAATGCTTTCTGTTATCACTGAAGTTGACTTCTGAGCTCTAGACTCATGCAATACTGGTTCAAGGATAACCTTAGGATGATGGATGTAGCAGGAAAAGTCCAAAGCATCAATAATTACAATACTTGGAGAAGAAAAATCCATGTTTTGGATAATGCATCTGCCATCCTTGCAGATATTGACTCTTTGAATAACAGGGCCAAAGAAGACTAAGAAATGATGCATTTTTATCTTTCCAAAAGCATTTCCATGACACTTGTCTCCAGAGAGCCAGGATGCTGAGCGAGAGAGAGATTAGACAAAACATCAGAAACTTGCAACTTATGACTTCGGGGGAGAAAACATTTCAGAACACCCTGCAATTAATGATGAAAGAACAGTACTGTGAAGCTCCTTTGGGATGAACTGGGAAGCTTGCAGAAGGCACTTGATGTGTTTCCTGTTATAAGAAAAAGGTAGAAGGGAAAAACTGATGACACTTTGATCAGTTGGGAAAAAAAGAGTTTAGCAGTCATCATATTGTATAAACATCGAGCCTCTTCAGTCTGAACACATTACTGAGTGTCCATCAATGCTAACAAATTTAAATAAGGACAACCATGGTGTTAAAGAAATATGCAAGTGTAGGGAAGTCTGTATATTACCCATTTCCTATACTTAAGTAATTTACATGGGGAAAACAATATTTTTAGGCTTCTTGGTCATACTGATTGGTTGCTTCAACTAAGAGGTTATTGGAATAGATTACTTTTCCTGAAGAATTGATTTAAATTCTCATATTATTTTCTTTCTCTTTTCCTTCCCATGTATTTTTCTCTGCCTCCTCTTTCACTTCATCTTGTGTGCAAGCAAACTTGAAATATTTATACTCATTAAGGCAGCATTCCAGGTGTATGGGGGGCACAGCTGTTCGCTTCACATGCCCACTTAAGAAAGAGTCACACCTACCAAAGCTATAGGTAATTAAATGCTTCAAGAATGAATTCATTATGATATCAGAAGGATTCTTTAATCCAGGACTTTATGAAGACAGCCAAAGAATTTCTTGGAACTAGCTGAAGCCTTCCTTACACACTATTCATTCACTTAAATCTTTACTGTGTTTCCCAGGTGGCCAATTGCTAAAATTCAGAGGATACATAAAGATGACAATGCATATTTCCTGCATTCAAAGGGTTCACAGTTTAGTTAACCCAGTGAATAAAGTAAAGCTGGAACATGGACCTAGGATTTCTGAGGAAGAATTCAGGGCTATTTAGAACTGACATAATTTCAATGAAATATTTGTTTTAAAGTATTTTGGGGGGAACCACTGGAGCGTGCATTCAGAAGTCACTGTTTTACTATCTCAGCATCAGGATGTAATCCTTTGGAGTGATTCTTCTTGACCAGAATACGCAGGTGGCATGTGTGGTAAATGACAGATCTCATGTAGCCTGCGTAACACAACTGCCTTACAACTAGTTCAGTACAACATCTCATATAAACAAGTCAACCAGCAACCGAAAATAATGAAAGACAATCAAAATGTTTAACATAATATTCAATATAATATGTCTCAAAGAAAAGCAAAAGCAGGAGAAGTTGCAGAAGGGGTGGCTGCATACCTGGAAGCCAGCCAAACATTAAAAAACCTTCTTTCTCCTTATCTCTTCCTTTGAATTTCTCTTTGGTTCTCCACAGTCGTCTCAAATCTCTTGGTGCCTGACAACACACATCTCACAAACGTCCATTCTCCCCCACCTAAGACAGCCCTTGCCTCTCTCCCTAACATTAGCCTCTGCATCTCAGGTCTTTTGTTTTATGTGATCCTTTGTCTTTTGTCCTGATTTTTAGATAAATACAGGAGGCTCTAGAGTTGACTTGGCACATAACATAGTCTCTCTCCTTTGGGACAAGTGGTAGAGAGAAGATGTAAATACTTATAATTTAATGTCATCCCTTTTAGCCCTTCACACTTGAATTTTTAAAACCGGAGTTAGTGTCGCATGCCATAGCTTTGGAAAGGTGCTAAAAGGCCCAACCTGCTTTTTTTACTCACATAAGAAATTGCTGTTCTGAGTCACCGGGAATGTAGCTGTTAGGGTGTGCATTAGATTTATTGGAAGCTTACTAACTTTGGTGACAGCTGATATTTCCACAGAAAGTATGAATTTATGGATCTCACAGAGTGGATTTCACTAGTGCACTGAGAGGAGAACAGGTGAGAGGACACTTAACTTGTTTCTCTGCCTCTCAGGGGCCTTAGAGCATATGTTGAATTTCTACTGAAGGGAGGGGAGAAGGGAAGAGTTTGAGATTAAAGTTTTAGAATGGTCTGGACTGAAAATAGACTGTATTAATACCCAGAATGCTTAAAATGGCTGCTAAGGAAGGGGAATAGAGCAGTTAACAGTTACTGTGGGAAGAATACATTTAACTTTTTTATACCTCACAGAGTTGAAGCTGTTTCATCACCAGGCAAAGTCGTCATCTTTGTACAACACCATCGTGATGAGTGTGTGTGTGTGTGTGTGTGTGTGTGTGTGTGTGTGTGTGTAGCAGGAAAACACCTCTCTATTTCTCTTTATTTAAAAAAAGGCTATTTTATTCTTTTCTACCAGCTGAAATTTAGAATAATTTGTTAAGCTTCAAAACAAAATTGTCAATTTGTTTTTTGAGTGGAAATGCTGCATATTCATAGATTATTAGAGAATTTGGCATCTTTATAGTGTTAACTCTTTCCAATCTGAAATATGTTAGTACTCTCCTTTCATACAAATTTTCTTTATCTATCAACACAGTTTCATTTGTTCAGCTGTGCTCTGCACATTTGAAGATTCATTTATTCATTTCTTAAATATCTATTGGACATTTACGATGTACGAGGCACGGTCTTAGATACTGGGAATATAAAAATGAAGAGACCACATATTATCTCGTCCTGACAGAGCTTAAATCCTACTGAAGAAAGACAGTGAATGAAAGGAAAGCAGGGAGTCATTTGCAATGGTGATGTCTAGGAATTTTATGTACCTTTGTACTGAAAAATGTACTATGTGTACGTTTTGGATTATTTCCTTAGGATAGAATTTAAGAGATTCAATTTCTATATCTAAGATTACGACAATGTACAAAGTTTAATTGCTTTCTGAAAATTAGGTTTATTGATATATCATTTGAGAGGTACTTGATCATGACTAGCTAGATAACACTGCGGGTCACATTCCATCTGAACCTAAGGAACCTGCAGGATTTTCAAGGCAGAACATGGGAGAAGATGTAGAAGAATGGAAGAATCAGCCACATGAGAAGAAGGTTGTTGGTAAGGGGGGAGGAAACTTCGTCATATATGTAGACTTAATGATGACGTGTCACCCAAGTTCCAAAACCCCAAGATGGTTATTCTCTGCCCTTCACTCTGCCTCTAAGAAATGCAAAAATGCTCCAGGTGATCTCCATATCCATAAGAGTTTCCAGAATGTTCTCTTGCTGCCACAACACCCGGAAGGCAACCTTGTGGCCCCAGTGACTCAACTCCAAAGAGACTCCACCAGGGGCCCATATGGACATAAACACATTGGGAGGAAGAAGCTCCTTAAACACTGAGCAGAGGGATAAATCTTCGCCATTTGTTTCGTGGTAATTTAAGAGTTTTTGCATGCTCTCTCGAGCATTCAAGAACCTGGAGAGAGATAAAGTCAAGTCCATGGATGTTCTCATTCGGACCTGGGGCTCTGACTAGATCACTGTTTTAGCCTCTGAATTGCTAAATTGCTCCTTGGAAATCAATAAGATATTTTCATTCCGATGCTTATGAAAGGACTCCTGATATTTATCATGTTCTGATATATTCAGTGATACTACAGTAAATATTTGACAAACCATTAAAAACTGCTCAGAAATATAGAGATGAACTGGAGTTGGCTGCCACCACAAAGATGCAAGCTTCACCCCATGTCACAGTGTGGGTTTCCTGAGAAATGGACTCAGATGCATTGATTTCTGTGCAAAGCTTACTAGGTAGTGCTGTTAGGGTGAACACCTGTGATGAAGCAAAGCAGGGGACAAGTTGAAAGAGAAGTAGTTAGAACAAAGGTCTAGGCTGACTTCAACAGGATGCTGGCTCTGGAGCTGGGTAGCCCTCCACAGCTTCTCCACATTGACACAAGGGAAATGGTTCTTTCCACCCTGTACTGACCAGTCACTGGATGTGTGCTATGCCCAGGAAGGGCACTGACCCTTGACAAGTGGGCTCTTTTCAGGTGATGACAGTGCTCAGAGAGGGACATAGCGAAGGCTGTCAGCAGTCGACACTCCCAGCAGCTGGAGGAATAAGTACTTTGGTCCTGAAGGAAGAAGGGATCTGGGTGACACCGCAGCATCCACTACTTACTTCTCTTAAAGAGAAAGCCGCAGGTTTTCATTGCTTTACTCGTCTTGTGTTTCACTCTTACCGATGCAGTTGGGATGACTAGTTCTACCTTCTGCAGCCTCTGCTCCCACGAGCAGATCTGAACCTATGGAATTTAAGATTCTGCTCTTGCATTAAAACAAGGAGCTGTGAAAGCCCATGTGGGTGTTGGTGTCACATGATTTCTGTCCAGTGCTCCTTTAGCCCCGTGTTCTGGCACCCACAGTTGTTACTATAATGGATGTTCTGACCTCGTCATGTTTTCTTTGGGTTTTTAAAATGCTCTCTCTAGTCCAGAGTAATGTAGCGTAGTAAAAAGGTATAAGAACCAGACCAGAGTTAAGTCCCATCTTTGCCATTCCTTAGCTTTGTAGCATTGGCAATTCATTCGACCACACTGAATCTTGGTTTTCTTACCTACAGAAACCTATAAAATGATTATAATAACTTTCTCAACTATAAAACTGCATAAAATGATAATCATAATTTTAATAGCATAAGATTTTATGAGATAACACTGCGACCTAGATGAAAGTTCTTTGTCCCTTGAGAAATAATAATAATAATGAATAATTTATAGCAACAACCAGTTTTTTTTAGTATTTTTCATGTCCCTAGTATAGTACTAAGGGCTTTACGTTGCTTACCCATTTAATCTTCACATAAAACCATAAGATATGGTTATTTTGTGGTTATATAGCTGGGCTGGTATCCAAATATTTGACAAGTGATACTGCATGGTTACAGATCAATAAAAAATGAAAACCGTTGAAACAATTGTGAGCATAGGCATTTTATTATACCCATTTTACAGATGGGGATATTGAGACTTAGAAATGTTAAGTAGCTGCCTAAGAACACAAGGCCTGTAGGTGGCAGAGATGGATTATAGTCTGACTTCACAGACTGTAAAATCAAAGGATTTTTTCTACACTGCCTCGCAATCTCAAGATCTATCCAGGGTTGCTTTAAACCTTCTATTGTATTACCTTGGGAAGCCTTAAGGCTTCTGACCTCTGAATATAACTCTGATTCACCAAACTCAGCCATCTTAACTGTTTTCTTACTAGCAGCATGCTGGACCTTCCACAAATACAGTTGCTAAGGTTTATTGGACTGCAGGTTAATGTGAGTCACCCGGAGTCAAAGAGATGATTGTAATTATGGGGGATAATAGCCGTTATTAAGAGTGAGTTTGGTAAAAGCAAGCTAAAAATTGAATTTAATTAAATAGTTCAATCAGGAGCAACATTAGAATACAGACTTGGGGGGAGTGACAGAAAAGGTCTGCAAAAGGGTGAGGGTGACATTAATGACAAAGAAACCCTCAATAATGAAATGAAATGAAATACCATCACCTTGTCACTTCCACTTCATATAGGCTTTTTGACAATGGTAGAACTAACACAGACGGCTGTTTCCTGAGGCAAAATAGATTGATTTGAAAGCAGAAAGCAAAACAAATCGTTATGATAAAGAGACTGGTTAAGCATAGAAACAGGTGCAAATTTCTTTGATTTTGACTTAAGAAAACATGAAAATATGAAAATGGAATTCCCAGGGGAGCATCCCCTGGAAACCACAGCTGGCACCCCTGCTGCTGCTCCAGGAGACTCACGCCAACAGTGAACTTTTGGAATAGAATCATGTGGTATGTGTGTAGTATGTATGTGTGTGTGTTGGGTGCAGTGTGTGTGTGTGTGTGTGTGTGTGTGTGTGTATCTCTGTGTGCATATATCTGTATGTAGTTTGGTGGTACTACTGATGAAAGATGTGTAGGTACCTGTTAAATTTATTCAAACACACACTTACATGTACATGCATCTCATCAAGTTACACATGAAAGAATCCAGAATCAGGAGACCAACATCCATAAAACACTCTCTGACAAACCCCATGCTATAGCTAAATATTGACCCACCTCTTCATTCAATGTCTAACTAAGCACTTCCTAGACTTTCTTTGACTTGGCTTATTTGTGCCTCTGACCTCCCTCACTCAATACTATATCTCTTGCTCATGGCTTATCTCCCCCAACTATTATCTCAGAAAAGCTGATCTAGCCCACAACACCTGAACACTAGCTGTTGTCTGGACCTTACTGAATGATCCTTATCCTTAGTCCAAGTGTATGCTCCCCATCCCTCGTATATTGTGCTCATTCCAGCCAGTCAGGCACACTCATGTACCACAATAAAAGCACATCTGAAACACCCCAGTACTATTTGTGGCAATTACCCATTTCTTCTATCCCTATTTGTATCAACCATCCAATAACTGATTCTTTAAAACGTATGTTGATTATCTACCTAGGGTCAATATCCAATAGGAAAGAATTTAGGATTGAAGGGGAATTTAATAAAGGTGTGGCCAGGGTTTATGGAAACCAACAAATAATGTACAGTGCTCTGGGTGCTAGAAAGAGGGGCCCTTACCACTCATAGGTCTGAAGAGACAAGGGGAGGGACTGGTACCTGGAACCCTAAGTGTGTACCTGTGTCTGTAGGTAGAGAGACAGAGCCAACCCATGGCGGATTGATAGAAAGAATCAAGGGAAAAGCATCCCAACCTCACCTTCTCCGTTTTTATCTCCTGCTTGTGCTTTTCGCTAGCCAAATCTGAATGGAAACCATAAAACAAGGAATTCCACTGATGTCATCTGTGCAGGTCAGATTCCATGATGTAGAGTTAAGAAACACAGAGGGGTGGGGTTAAACAAAAGATATCCAGCACAGCTACCATGTGCCAGATCTGTGATATGTGCTAAAAAAATACAAAATGTCTCAGTCATCCTTGTCTTCAAGGAGCTTGCAGTCTAGTGGAAGAGAATCATGTCACCAAATGTCAGGTGTCATGAGAGAGGTAAAAGGGGTTTGCTATGGAAACACAAGGGAGTCTACTTGGCAGAATAGGGGTTAGACATTGGCGTTAACAGATGGTGAAATTCTGGAGCTGAGGCTTAGAGCTGAGTAGGATTTTTTTCAAGAAGAGGGAGTTCATGCAGCAGGGAAGAAGGCACAGCTGTCCCAGCTGAGAAAATTTTGTAAGTGAAAGCCTCAAAATGGTCTGTTTGCTGTTTTATCACAAACTGTGGATATTAGTCTCAGGTGAGATATGAAAAAAATGAACCCTCTGTCACCAAAGCTAATTTAAAAATAAGGCAAATCATCTGCATGTATTTGTTGAACCCAGGAGGGAACCCTGTGATGTTTCTCAGTGTTTCTTATTTTTTCATCTTTGGGACTCACACACTGCAGGTGCTCCCAAACCTGTCCAAAACAAACAAATAAACAAATAAAACTAAGAGCAAAGAAAGAAATTCATCTATATCATATAGGATACTTTTCATTACAAATGACCCAAACCAAATGAAATTAATTAGCTCATGTGACTAACATATTGGGAAGGGCTATGACGGATCTATGGGATTGAAAAGCCTCCTAACTTTTGCTTTGTGTTGGCTCCATTCTCAGATTGCCTCTCACCTGAGAGTGGTGAGATGGAGCAGCGGTTCTAGGCTTCAGCCTCCAGATTTGGGTCCAAAAAACCCTTCAGAGATCCTGGGATTTCTTTATTGCATTGTACTATGGCACATGTTTATCTCTGAATCATTGTAGGTGAGCAGATACCCTCCACCTCCCAAGTCAGGCTTTTAGCCCTACCTGGACCACATAAAATGAGAACCAGTGATGGTAGACCTACAAAAAGATGACTTTAAAATATTTTTCTGAAGAAATGAGAGGCAGTCCAACCAATTCCACTATAACAGCCAGTCTCTACTATCTGTTATTTTCTATTTTCTCCTTATTTTATTTCTAATGAACTATCATTAAATTCAAGATTTGGCTTAGAAATGCAGGACACTTCAGCAGGGAAAGGGTGCAGACGTGGACACATTGAAATGATAACTTTGTTCTGATCACACGCATTTTTTTTATTGTTACAGCTACACTCTGACACACCGTCATTTCCCCAGTTTTATAGATAGTGCAATTAAGTTTTAGAGAGTAAAGAAAGAGACCTAACACCTATGAGGTTACAGAGAGGGAGCTTCAAGATTAGATTTCTAGTTCCAAAGAGATGCTCTTTCTACCCAGCTTTTCCTGATGGAAAGCTTCCTTTCTCTATCTCTCTGGCTCTCTGGTTCTCCATCTCTACCTCCCCTGGCTTACAGTAAAGCAAGACCTGTTTATTTTATCCTGCTCTTTGAATGGAACAACAATAATGAATTGACTTGCCTATATATTTCTACATGGTTATGTTAAAAATCAAGAAATACCCAGAAATAAAAACCTAATGAAATTATCTAAAAACACAACCTAGAAATACTAGTAATTAAGGAGTACTTAAGATATCTCTCTATAACTATAGCTATAGCTATGAGAATAAAAACTGTATTACTGTCCTACATTCTACATGTTTTTAAATACTCTTATTTTGCATGTTATTTTAAATAAGTTATTCCTGTCTGTTTTTATTTAATTTAACAAAAGCGAAGGAAATTGTACTGACATCGAAGTATTTTTAAACTTCAGACAGAGATGTATTAACTACTGTACTATCCCTCTTACTATGCCGTTTGGTCAACAGGATTTTATCAACTCTTTTCACTAAGAAAGACTCATATTTAAGAATATCTGACTGTTGCTTTGTGTTTGATGTACTATTTGGCAGTGCTCAATTTTTTTTTAGAATTGTGCAGACTTAGTTCCATTGTCTTCTTGACCTAGTTGGTGCCATACAGAACTTTTAGGTAAATCTGATTTTCTCCTTATAAGCAAATTTCCCTTTGTGCTTGGATGCCTAGAAGGCCTGTCTCATGTGAGTCATTATTTTTGAGGAGCATACAGTATTATTTTGTTCTGAACATTCAGTTTTTTCTTTATTCAAGTTTTCTATTTTATGTACACAAAATATCCTGTGTTGCATGCCTTTTCGCACCCTATATATTGTTGAATCTTCAAGAATTTCTCCCTTTTCATAGACAATCACTATGATACCACAGAGCTTTCTTTTGTCACTAATTTCATCTCGCTAATATAGCTTATCTGTTTCTTTATCATTTGTAAATTCTATCACGATACTGTTTTATTATCTAACTCCTTTCTCATATAGTTCTCTTATTTAGCCATCTGTGAACTCTGAATTATTAAAAATATATCTATTTAAGGACTAAATTCCTCTGTCTTTTTCATGCCACACTCCTTTCCTGGGCTCATAACTGAATACATGTGCAGTTACAGTTATTTTGCATGAAAGGTCATGTTGTTTTGTTAATCATGTCTTTCAGATCTGTCATCATCAACTTTGGCTTTCCATTGAACTCCTTAGTTATCTGGACTCCGTTTGTCCTCTCATAAATATACTCTGAGACCAGGTCGTTTCAGTGGGAGAGGGTGATCCCCACAGGTTCTGTTGTTCCATCTTTGTTGGAGTGTTGCCTTCTTTTCTGAAATGTATTTTTTAATTCTCTATATCAGTATTCATATCTCATAGTTGGAAGTGTGTATCTCATTTCCATGAGTGGTTATGCTTACATTTTGATCATTCTTCCAGTTTACTGGGATCTCAGAAAATACTATGACTCCTAGGAATAGCGTGTGTGTGCATGTGTTGAAATCTTGAAATCTTCAAAGATAAATAAAATTTTAATCCTAGGGATCTGAAAAAACTTGTTTCTTTGGTCTGCCTATTAATAACCTCAGATTAGAGGATATCGATGAGACTTCCCAGAATTACATTTATTTTCCTACTTTCCTAAGCAGTAAGACTGGGAGCAGGAGCTGTCAAGGATATTCAGTGTCTTGTATGGTAGCCACTTCCACTCTTTGTGGGCCTAATATTATATCTAGATTCTTGCCTATTTGCTGCTGGTGGATGTTTTGCTGACACTATTTTGCTGTCGATGGTGGCAGTTGTATTAGGTAACAGGAAGGAAGATTGTGTGACCCAGATTTGCTACCTTACCTGCATGTTTTCAGAGCTAAATTTCATGCTCTCTTGCAGCGATCCCCTTAGTTCTGGTTCTTGGCAAAAATATTTGTCGACTTCATCTATGCGGTTTTGAATCTCTTTATATATATATATATATCACGGTAGTTGTCATCATCAATATCATCATAATCATCATCATCAAATTACATACATGCTTTAAGTCAAACTTGCCTCAAATGACTTTTGGAAGGCGGGATATGGAACTATATGTGATAAAAGAAATAACAGACATTATCTAGTTTTATTCCCTTCTACTTTGCAGTTGAAGAAAATGGATCTAGAGACATTAAGTGGAAGTCATACTCACACGAATGATTATCTCCCAAGGGAGCATGAGATTATGTAGCCAACTTGCTATTAAGGCCTAGTTTACATTCAAATTATTTCTGTGAACTTGGTCAAGTTATTTAATTCTTATAAAAATCATTTTTCTAATCTGGAAAATCAAGATAATCACTTGTCATGCAATATGGTGAGATTCTGAAATAATTTAGCATATTGTCTGTCATGTAATATTTAATAGTTGGTATCTATTATTGGTATCACCTCTTACTTCAAGCCAGGTTCCTGTCTTTCAGAAAACGTCAGGATATGTTATTATTTTTAAAAAATTAAAACTCTTTCCTCCTCCACATTGAACAAATTCTTATTTATTTTTTCTCTTAAATAAGAAAACACAGTGGCTAATGTTTATCATTCCTTTACTGAATGCCAGCAAGTAAATGCTGACATGAATGAGGCATATTTCATGGAAAATTCAGCTTGATTTATTTGTTAATTAGTATCAATTAGACTTTGAAGGGGCAGGTGAAGGATGTGTTCATACAAATATTTAAATGTGACAAAGCCAGCTGGGTTTTCAGAAAAGAGCTTGTGCGGGGCAAGCCAGACACCAGTGAGATATGTCTTATTTATGAGAATTCATGGAGAACACGAGGTGGCATTCACTTTGCATAATGTGGAGGTCAAGATAACACAGTACAGCAAGGGGTAAATGGGAAGGTGAGATGAATGGTTGGAAAACACCATTAATCAGGGGAGAAAGCTGGCATCCTGCCTTAGGGGAGCTACAAGCAGTGTGGCTAAGATGTCTTCAGGATTCTGTAATTAAGTGGGATTTACCCAGCACTTTGCTTTCAGGAGAATTCAGTGAAATTCAACAATGTTTATTGAGAGTCTTCTACACTCTCACCATTGGAGACATAAGATTCCACATAGAATCCCTGCTGTTCAGTAACACATAATCTGGTGGAGGTGTCAATATGTACATCAAATCATCAATGAATAGGCTGATGGCGATGAATATTATAATAGGAATAGCAATATAAAGCCGTTAAAGTACAGAAAAGGATTAAATGATTTCTGAGTGTATTTAAGCTGGATGCTGATTAAAAACAAAGATTTTGAGAGATTTGGTTAATGGTGTGAGGTTATAATTAATCAAATTAACATGAGATTTCTGGGTATGCCAAGGATGAGAAGAGAGCGGGGTTGTTGACCATCAGTAGCAGAAAGCTGCAGAGCTCAGGTTACATTATGACACTTTGCTGGGGATGCACTGGACCTGTTTTATACATTGCACAGAACAAATCTTATCCTGCTCTCTTTGCTCTTTTGTTAAGTTTGGGACAATGGCTGCTATTGGGTACCAAAGAAATGGATGCCCTCTGATTGTATGAAGCTGTGAACTCAGCCCATGATGAACTGTGTTACAAGAGGCTAACTAATATCTAAATTGGGACAGAGAACTAGCCCCCTGACAACATGGTACCTGCTTTCACTGGGTTTATATTCTAATGGATATGGTAGATCATAACTAAACAAAAAGAAAAGGAAAGAGCAGAGTGCAATAAATGCACTGAAGGAAATAAAAGGGGTGACAGATCACTTGGAAAGAACTTTTCTGATAGAGTGTTGATATTAAAGGAAGGAAGATATTCTGGACAGAGGGAAGAGGAAATATAAGAATTCTGAGGCGCCAAAATGAAAACCAGTTTGGCTGGAATTTCGTCATTAAAGGGAAGGCTTGAATGAAATGAAACTGAAGAGGGAGTAGGAGAAAGTTCAAGTAAGCATTGCAGATTGTGGGGACAAATTGTTTCCAAAGAGAAACGGGAAGCCATTGTATCATTTTAAGCATGGTTGTGAAATATTCTGTTCTAGTATTGAAAGGTTACTTGGCTGCTAGGTAGCAGATGATGGGTTAAGCTGACTGTCCACCACCACGTCCCTTCTAAAGCTGGCAACTGTCCTCCTCAGAATCACCTCTCGCGTTTGGTTTTGGTCTGATTTTGCCAAGGAGTGTCACATCTGTGTTGTCTGGAGGGTGGAAACGTTATTCCCTAGAGGTGATGGCAGACAGATGAATGTGAACATCACAGCAGGTTCCCAGAGAACGATTTGCTTCACGGCTGCAGACTAAGACTGCCAGGTGGCTTCTCAAGACATTCTGAGGGTTGTAGCAACTTCCGGAAAACTTTGGAAGACCACCAGGTCTGGTGTTGCAGGCTGAGGTCCTTGGTATCGACTTAATGACTTCAGCGTCCATTTCTCTGGCATTTGTCCCCACCCTTAAGCTCTTTCAACAATCACGTGAGCCCATTCTATGTTAAACCCTTTATTTCTGGAATATATAGAGTTATTTCTGTTTCCTGACTGATATAAAAAAAAATATTGGGAAGGATTAGAGACTGTGAGAAGACACAGGACATTACAGAGTAATGGAGAAAAATGATGGATTCAAGACTTATTTGGTAGAAGCACAGAAAATATTAACAGAAGGGTTGGATGGAATAGCGAAGTAAAAGAAGGAATGGAGGATGCCCTCTATGTTCATAGCTTAATGATGGTGCCATTCAATGAGATGGTGATATTTAGGATTTAACAGGTTATAAAGAAAGATATTCTAAGAATGGGGATGAGAATCTTTGAGAGGGAGACAGCTGGTAAAGACTTTCTAAAATTATTTTGACATTTTTTTAAAATCTGTGAAGAGCTAAAGGACCAAGGTACATTAAAAGAAAGGAAGCTGTCCTCATTTAACCTCATGACCTCCTAAAGACCCTATTTTTAGATACAGGTGCATTGTGGGTTAGCACTGCAACAAGTGAATTTGAGGGGCAGTACTCTCAGTTCAGTCCATAGCATCTGGAGAAGTCCCTCAATGCAGAAGAAACAGCCATGGCAAAGGCACTAAAGCAGGAGTGAGCCTTGTGAGTATAAGAACAGCATGGGGCCTGGTGTAGCTGCAGCTGGTGGAGGTGTGGGTCACCATTGTCAGAGATGCAAAAGGGACTGGCTTGTTGGGGACCAGTGGGCTGGGTTAAGGACTCTGAACTTGAATCTGGTAACACGGAAGCCATTGCAGAGCTTTGAGCAGAGGAAAAACCTGATTTGCTTTCGTTTTAGTAAGCTTGCTCTTACTGCTTGGGGAGTTCTCTACTTGATGCTACAGAAGTTACCCAGACAACAAGGTATGCCAGCTCAGCCTAGGTGGTAACAGTAGAAACAGTGTGAAGAAACCATATTCTGGACATATTTGTTTTACGTAAATAGAATTTTCTGTAAAAAAATGATTTGGGGATGTGAGAAAGAGAAGTCAAAGATAACATCAAGCTTTCTGACCCGACAACAGGAAGTTTGGTTCATCACCAACTAAGATGAAGAAGGCAGGGGAGAGAAGACTAACCAGACTTAGCCCAGCCGTACCAGGAGTTTTGGGTTGGAGAGAGCACGTAACTCCTGATTCCTGGGCCAGTGTCATTTAGCCAGAGAACCTTGTCCATAAGAGCCGAGTGGGGAGGGAAACTTGTGGTTAGGTGATTTGAAGCTTTCCTGATTCTATAGCATAGAATGTTCAATCTTAATTTTAGATCTGATACCACAACTGGGAATATGTGGCCATCTGACTTTTTTTTAATCTTTTACCAATTATTGATGGATTTAATTTTTTTAAAGCTTCAACTACAGTTGACATTTAATAGTACATTAATTTCAGGTGTACAGCAGAGTGGTTAGACATTTATATAACTTACAGAATGATCACTTGTAGTCATCTCATTATTGTCCCACTGGAGAGCTATAGGTAGGCTAGGCAAGAATGAGTTTCACATAGGATTGTCTTCTTACGCTTCCAGTGTATTCCAAGAGTCTCTCCTTTTCCTTTCCACTATATCCCAAGACCTAGAGAAAATGATACGAACTCAGTAGGATTATCACAGAAAAATGGGTACACACTGGAAAATGTTATCTGATGAATGACAGTAAATCATGAACTAATATACTGAGCAATGTGCTCAACGTGGTGAGAAATGCTCAGCTGAACTTGACATTCAGATAGGGGAGAGAAATCTTACACATGTGAAACAACCAGACAAAATGTGTTTAAACTAGAAAGAGAACTAGAATTAGACTATGTGTCTGATCCTGCCTTGGCCAAATAACATCTGAGTGAATCTGGGAAAGCTACTTAAAACCTCTGGGCCTTAGTTCTCTGTCTGTACAAGGTAAAGAAAGATATAATATAAACTGCATAGAAGCTTCTAAGTATGTTACCCAACCTGACTTAAAACAGCATCATAATTCTTAAGAATCCCAACATTTATCAAAATGCCAGTGACCCTGGGTCTCTTCGGAGTACAAATTTTGTTTGTATGTTTATTTTGTTTTTTCTCTCAAATTTTCCTGATCATGAAAATCATCCCTTAGGCCATTCGATAAAAATATAAATTCCTGGGCACCTCTCCCTGACGGTCCTGAAAAGTAGATATGAATTAATAAGAACTTGCAGACAGCTTTAGACATGGACTCAGCAGGCCTGGGTTCAGTCAAGCCTCTGCCTCTGATTAGATCCACGGCATTAGACAGGCCAGTTAGCTTCTCATCCTTAACACGGAGATAAATAGGACTGATGTGAGAATAAAGGTAGAGCATATACTTACATCACCCAGCACCCAACCCAGCACATCGTGGGTGCGTATTGAGTCAAATCTGAGCTGTTAATACTTGGGGCTTAGTTCAGCACAGTGAATTCTTCCATTTTCCTTTAGGAGTCATCAATAACCATGGGCCTGAGTCCTCTTTCCCAAGTGGGCACTGGATGAGCCAGAGTTTTGAGGGATGTACAAGCAGCATCTTAGCTCTGACCTGAGGGGTCTTTTCTGGACTCGATTTCTCTTCTAGAATTATTACAGGTGGAAAGGTTTTCATTCAAAAGCACTGACTTTGGTGCTTCTGAGACCCACACAACTCCCAATATGCCATGAAGGAAGGAAGTCCATGGAAAGAATATCTAGAAAAAGAGAAAGGAAATCTCTGCCCCGTCTTGACACAGGGCATTTTGAAGAGGCAACTTCTCTCTAATACTGCAAGTTGGACATACACGAATGCCATCTGCTGAGTTCCAGGCACCAATATTATATCATTTAACTCTACAGCAACCCAACATTACAGATAAAAACTGAGGCTTCACAAAGTTAAATAAGTGGAACCTCAGATGTGGTTTTAATGGACACAGCTGGAAAGTACAAAGTTGGTGTTAGAACCCTGGTTTCTCTCATTCCCAATCTCACATTCTTTTGACTATGTCAGGATGAATGAATGTAGCATCATTGTTGTATTTTAAGTGCTTAACTATAACCCAAACCCATGGTACTGTACTGACCTGGAAACAAATAGACCCACATTCTTTGATGTGGGTATATTATTCACTAATAGATGACGTAGGGACATGAAAACTGGAGCTAGACTTCATGATATAAACTGTTAGTGACATCCCTAGTCGCTGAACCTTTGTCAAACAACATTTTATCCACTGGACAGTTTGACATCTTCTATCTGACGTCAGTGGCATTGGGGAGATTTTATAAGAAGGGAGGCAAAAAGAATGAGTGATATAAATAACATGCATGAATTACTGGGCGCTCAATAGCTCACGAAGAACAAGCCTTTGTGATATATGGTCCCTCTCATCGGGGACCATAGGGCAGTCATAAATGCCACAGAGTGACAAATGAGTGTAAATTGTCCAAGCCAAGGCTCCAAGAAGCCAAACTCCTCAGCTTCAGCAGTGGGAGGTAAAGCTGCAGAATAACAGAGGGTAGCTAACTGCCCGCTGTGTGAACTCATCACTGCTTCTCCAACACACTTCATACTCCAGCATCCCCAGAGTAACTGCTTTTTTCAGATGCCCGTCATTTAGTTTATCTTTTGTTTATGCTGTCCCCTTGCCTAGAATACCTGCCCTTCCTTAGTGTCACTGGGGCCAGAGTGACATGCTTTCAGATTCAGTTCAAGGTCCACCTTTTGCAGTAAGCTCTTCTTACTTCATCCAGGTGAGCTGTCCTCATCTGTACCTCCCTAATGCCCTATGCGTATTTTCTCAGTGAAGTTATAATGTACTAATAAAATACAGTTATAATTGTCTTTATATGCTTGTCACCTCTGTGAGGCTCTGAACAATCTGTGATCAGGGAACCTAGCTTTTCTTTTTAAATCCTCAGTGCCTTACATACAACCTACATCCTCGTGGTTCTCAAATTTTACTGTCCATCTGAATCACTCGGAGGGCTTCCTGAGCCCCATTCCCAAAGTTTCTGCTTCAGTAAGTCCATGGCAGGGCCTGAAAATTTACATTTTCAACAAGTCCCCAGGTGATGCTAATGCTGCTGGTCTGAGGACCAATTTTGAGAACCCCTGCCACACACCATAGTTAGTTCTTATTAAATACACGTATATTGCATAAGTGGTTACAAGTATCAGCTATGGAGTTAGCCAGAACTTGGGTTTAAATCACAGTTCTCCAAGCTAGAACATCTTGGACAAGTGACTTAAGCTCTCTGAGCCTTGGTTTTCTTATCTAAAAATATGGGTGCCATAAGAAAATACTAAAGCATTTACCATGATGTACCAACATAGCATAAAGCTCCTACTAATTTTGAGCTGGTCTTAGAAGCACCAGGAAGAGAAATGAGAGAGAAGGCGGGATGCATCAGTCCAATAATCCCCCAGTGAGAACCAGCCTCACACAGGGAGCCCAGCAGTGAGCTTAATTAAATACTATACACATTTACTTACTGAAGAATTCTATTTCCTTAACATATACTGATAAGAGAACAGTGGTGCAGGAAGCCGCCAGGGTGCTGGGAAGAATCTGTTTTGAATTTCCTTAAATCAATCAAGCGATTCACACACACCACCTCTTCAGCGAGGGCTTGCAGAACTGAGTCTGGTGGGTTTTCCTAACACCCTCTCGTTAATAAATAATCAGCTTCTGCTGATCTGCTCCTAAGCTGCCTTCCAGAGCAGCTGTTTGCCCCTGTGTTGAGATTTAAGCTCTGTTAACAGTGATGAAAACAGATTCGTGTTGCTTCTCTTCTCATTAACCTTATTATAGAGTTTGGCTCCCAAGATACACACTTCTAACAAATAAATCATATTTCTAAGAGTCAAAACTTTTTTAACCTTGGTTGGCTCAGTATTTCTCAATATCCAGATGAAGATGAAATGATTTGGTTAGTCTTCAAATTGTGGGTTCAGTAGGAAGTGATGGATTGTCCGTATTCCAGCCTCCAACTTTTCTAGCGTGAAGAGACAGAAACTTCAGAGAATAATACATATAACAACAATTAAACTGCTACTGCATAAAGCCATGGATGGTGATTCATGTCTAGTGGTTGAGGCCAAGGATCTCCATGAGGGGAACACAGCACAGGCTCCCCTTCTCTCACTTTCTCCACCCCTCACCCCTACCAAAATCTAACTGGTGCCAGGAAAATCCCTGAACTAGAGCCTTAACTCTTGGGTGATAAATTTAAAGAATGTGGAGCTGCCATAGGGCTATCAGCAGTTTGGTCATCCTTGCTTATGTGAAATTGACCCTACAGACCACAGTTTGTCCTGTGGGGACTCAGCAGGTGAATGTCACTTTCTGGGGCATTGTCTTGACCACCTAGAACTTCTTTAGCTAGAAAATGAGAAGTAATCTATCTGTGTTCTACTAAGAGGAGAGGTTATAACTTAGTGTAGAAGGTCAGGGAATGGCTGGGGGTAGAGTGGAGGGGAGGGGACATTTAGGAAAATGCTAACAGGTAGGAGAAGTTGGCATGAGTGGATGATGCATGGACCCCAGAGCAAGGAACCACCGTACACAAAGGCCCAGGGAGAAAAAAGAACCCGATGTGTTTGAGGAACTACCAATGATTTAATACAACCAGAGCGGAAGAATGATAAGAGCCGTGGATAGGTCCGAAAGCTCTTTATTTCCAAGTAAGGATCTTGGGTTTCATCCTCAGGCCCATTGGAAGTCAATGAACACTTCTGAGTTACTCAAACCTTTGCTCTTTCTCTGCAAACCTTCTTAGAAACTCAACACCCTCACCCCAGAAATGGATCTCTGCCTGTTCTCACTCTCTCGTTTTTCATGGTGTGATGTCCTTTTCTAAAACCTCAGCCTGAGGTGAATGCTGCATTGCTACTCTGCCCAAGGCTTCAGGTAACCAACTTGGACTTACAAGTGTTTGTCCTGGATCCTTGAGGCTTAAGGCCAGTTATTTATTTTCTTAAAATCTCTCTGACTGCCTATTTCGGTGCCTCCTGGAGCACTCTCCTCACATCTCTACATCATTTTCTGGGACAGCCTTCATGCTCCCCAAACCATCAGCCTGCCTTACCTGGTTTATGGAATTATGACTGGCCAGATCACCAGCTCTCTCTAGGGTGCCCCTCTGTTCTTATTTGCCTGGGAGCAGAAGTGCTCTGAAATTGGAATTTTTCATTTTAAAACCGGAAACGTCCAGGGCAAACAAAAATGAGTTAGTCACTCTGCTACCCATCCTGCAATTTACAAGGAGCCAAGACTACCAAGTCCTGAAATCAGAACTATTTCCAGTTCTCCCCGCCTTTCCTGTGACGTTGAGCTCAGGCCATTTTGAGTTTTCAAATAGCTTTTTAATCATCATCTCTCTTCCTTTCTGGGCTCCCCAAACTGGCAGCCATTACCAAGCAAAGGTATAATTAATTAAGCACAAAAGCAGGATGAAGATAATCATAAATAGTGCTTAAACCCAGCCTGGGGGAATCGTGTGTCAGTGGTTCAGAAAGATATGCAGCAGCAAGAGATTGCACAAATGTTTCCCCAAACACATTTTTAAGATGCTCTTCTTCTCTGTCTTGTCATTTATTTTTAGCGAGAAGTAATGTCTATGTCCTGGCATCACTTTCAGCCTTGTTAAATCGTTCCAACACCTACAGCTATTTGTACTCCGACTGCTCTGCTCGACTGCTCCATTGCAGCTAAACTTTGTTTACCTGTTTCCGTTTTGAGGTGAGTCAGGCTCAGGCAGGATGAGGACATCAGGTAAGATTTGTTCTCTTACCTGCTTTCCCAGCCTGATTTTCTGCTTCCATTGCTCAGACTGCATGAGCCTGACCCAGCGGTGGATGAGGAAACATGCAGGTTTAGAAATGCTGAGGGTAGAGAGTTTGCTGTGGCTTTGGAACAGCTCGAAGATATTTTGCTGAAATTCAAAATGTGCTCAGGTAACCCATTTGAAAACTCCTGTTCATGTTCCTACCCTCTTCAATTCTCAAGCATCTTCTCAATGGTCTGTAGCCTTAGAAGCAAGCTAATTCCTAGCATATGTAAAAAGAGAGCCCCATAGTGAAATAAGCATGGAAGTGGTTGTAGCTTTGGCCAGCACATGGAAAGTGAATGTTTTCCAAGAGAACCGATTGCATCCCAGGCTCATCACAATCTGGCCACAATCTGTCTTTCCAGATGAATCACCACCCCCATCCCCACCTCTGTACATGTTACGCTCGGCTCCACAAAATAATTCTCCAAAACCCATTATGCCTTTTTATGCCTCTATTCCTCTTCGTTCTTCTGTTTTCATAACCCAGAATATTCTCTACACTCCCTTTCTTGCCTGAGAAATGCCTACTGATTTCTTGGGATCCAGTTTAAATAACATCTCTGAAGGTTTTCTGGACTCCAGCAAGCAGTTATTTATTCATTCATGCCTCTTTGCAGTCTTAGCATGTTGCTTCTGTGTGTCAGGCCCCAGCAGGACCTTGAGCTCTGGAACCCGTGCCAATCCAGATACATCTGGGAGCCCCCAAAGACATGGTATGGCAATTGAGATGGGGTATTAATGTGAGCAGCCTAAAGAAATAGGGCTATTTGGGGACTAATAACTTAATATTTAAGACTCCTTGGAAGGTGAAAATTGTTTTCACCTTTTAACCTGCTGGTGATTGTGATAGCTTATGTTTTTGCCTCTCCAGTATCCTATCCCATGAGTCTTTTTCTAGTAGCGGGTAGACTCTGCTCCTGGCTACCATGATGAGCATGTCTAGAGGCCTTGCCAATCATAGAACCCCTTCTCTCTGCAAACAGCAATTGACCCAAGGGATGGGCCCGTGACCCAGACGGTCAATCAGAATCCTTCCCTGGGACTGATGTATAAACAGTGAGCCACTGGGGAGTCTGGTTCAGGCTATGGAAAAAGAATTTGGAGGCTCAAGCCAACTACTGCTGCATGAGTTAAGGGCGGTTGCCATGGTAACAGTGATAGGCAAGGTAAGCAGACAAAAAGGAGCAAGTTTCTTGTCTCCAAACTTCTACCTTTCCATCTCCCTCGAGTGCCCTCTGGTGGCAAAATCTAAAAGAAAGCCAGCTGGCAAAGGGGGCATTTAGTTTGCAATTTCAGCACAACCTCACAGAACAGAATACGGAAAGGTGATTAGGAGCTGAGATGTAATAACTTGTATAGAGAAGAACAGAGAAATTTACTCATATAGGAATGATTTAAATTCTCAGTTATTTCCCCAGTCACTCAGCTAGTGAGAGGTGACCCCACCGGGCATATCAACACTGTCTTTACGTGTCAGGCAGGGTTCATGTCTGTTTTGTGCAGAGTGATTTGAGATTTCAAAGTCATAGCTCGGTCACCTTCTCAGCCATCTTTAGGTGAAAGCAATTATGAGACAGCTCCTGAGATCGTATGATTCCACGTGCTGAGGTCCCCAGGGACGTGTCTGAACAGAGCAAGAGAAAGAGCACTCTGGGCCCGACCCTTCCTCCCTAGCCCCTCCCCACTCTGCCCAGACAAGGTTATCACTGTGGTATGTGTCTAAAACCTTGTAAGATAAGATAAAGTCAGCTTGGGGAGGACCAGAGATATGCTTCCTCCTTACACAGTGAGAAATTTTGAGCTGTATAAGAGATTAAAGCTACAAACTGTTTGGCATCAGACAGCTAAAAAGATCAAAGTCCCTGGACACCAAGAAATTGATGATATGTAGGGGCTCGTGCTAATAAAATGGTTCAACATGGAAGAGGGAACATAGCGAGTGAGAGATGTACCATTTACCCCATTATTACCAAGACCCCTTAATGATGTCATCTGTGCTATAAATGTCTATGGCCTCTAAGCAGGGGGCAGCTCTGACTGAGACAGGACAAACTTGCCTGGAAAAAAGGATTTTAAGCGAGGATGTTCAATTCCACTTTGCTCAACCATTTTGGCTTCCTAGAAATTCATTAGTAAGGTTCATGTCATCCCAGCTCAAACATAATACCCTACTAGTCACATGAGTCTGTTTTTAACTGGTCTTGTGGACTAAAACTGTTTGTCAGCTAATGTAATATGGAAGTCATTACTTCTTAATATTTATCAAAAGCTCTGTTACAGGCTACAGCCAACGGTGGCCTGATGGGTATGCTACCGTTGGGTATGCCGACCCCCATGCCACCAAACAGGCTGGAATACACCTGCTGATTAGGTTCAATCTATTAGGTTCATGCCTGTACCTGACCACATCCAATGAGTTTCTTAGGGAATTGTTTGTAATGCCTTGGGCTTTTACTGAATAATGTCTTGGTGGGAGACCATTAGATGGGTTTGAGGGTTGCTATAAGAAATAGCCCTTAGTACCCATCACCAAGTCTACTGAGAGGATGTTGCCCAGCCCATCAATCATATATCACATTTTGAACTCTTCTTGAGGATTCTGGGGACAAAGCCCCATCTGCTCCCAGCAGTAAGAATAGAACTAATCTATGAATAGCTTACACTGACTGTGAACTATGTAACAGGCAGGTTTTTTTTAATATCCTTTTGGTTGCCAACTCTTATAAAATAATTTTTGGAACGTAAGTATTTATAATATGCACATTAAGTCTCATCCTTGCTATTCTTAGGTCTCTTGCTTTGTTTCTCATTATTCTTTTACTCCTAATTTTAACCTATTTCATTTTGCTCTGTATTATGCAAGTTACCTTAACTTCTTTTTGTAAGAAAATTGGGTTCCAAAATAGACATCATATTGTGTTGTTGGTTATAGTCTAACAAGTTTTACATATTCATTTTTAAGTGTTGTTTTTATAAAATTATTTTATTTAAATAGAAATAGTTCTGGATAAGACTAAATGAGGTAACATATTAAACTGTCATCAATCTCTTACACTTCATTTTTTCTTATTTGAATAAAAAATAGATATCTGGTTGGGGCTCATATTGACTATTGACATAAAAATGGATGGGGAAAAAATGGAAGTAATGGCTTTATAACAAAACAGAATGACAATTTTCTAAGTTTCTTATAGATCAAGATAATAGGATGACTCCAAGAAAACTGAAAGTTAACTGACTCATATGTCATGTCTTGTATTTTAGTTCAAATAACCAATGGCACAAACAAAAAAAGAAAAAGTTTCACTTAACCAGATTTGACATGGAAAAGAGATCCAAAGCATTTGATTAATTAGTAGTTTATAAAATGTGTCACCACTGATTGTAAGGCTAAAAAATAAAGTCTTAAGCAGAGTCACGGAAATAGGAAATACCATATCTAGTTCATGATAAGATAATGATCTCAGGGTATATTTGGCCCTAGTTAATCCATGTCTGGAATAGGAAACTACTTCAGATAATACTTTTTTTTAACAGAGACTTTTTAGAGCAGTTTGAGTAAATTGAGCAGAAAGTACAGATCATGAATCATGCTATTCATGTGTATATAAAAAGTCATCACCTTACCCAAGGGTTTTCTCCTATGTTATCTTCTAGAAATTTTACAGTTCTGCATTTTATATTAGGTCTGTAATCCATTTGAAGTTTTTTTGGGTAAGAGTGTAAGGTCTTTGTCTAGATTCATTTTTTTTTTTTTAATGTGGATGTCCAGTTGTTCCAGTACCATTTGTTGAAATGACTGTTTTTGATTCACTATACTGCTTTTATTCCTTTGTAAAAGATCAGATGACAATGTGATTCTATTTCTGGGCTCTATATTCTGTGTTCCAGTGACCTATTTATCTATTCTTTAATCAATATCACACAGTCTTACGTACTGTAGGGTTACAATAAGTCTTGAAATTGGGTAATGTCGGTCCTCCAGCTTTGTTTTTCTCCTTCAATATTATGTTGGCTATTTTGGATCTTTTGCTTTTCCATATAAACTTGCGAATAAGTTTATCAACATTCACAAAATCACTTGCTTGGATTTTCACTGGGATTGCATTGAATCTAAAGATCAGGTTGGGGAGAACTGACAACTTGAAGATATTGAGTCTTCTTATGCATGAACATGAATATTTTCCATTTATTTATTTCTTTGACTTCATTCATTGTATTAAATTTTGTATTTTTTCTCATATAGATCTTATACATACTTTATTAGGTTTATACTTAAGTATTTCATTATTGTGGTATTGCATTTTAAATTTTGAATTTCACTTGTACCTTGATGGTATATAAGAGCAATCAACTTTCATATATTAACCTTTTATCTTGCAACCATGGTATAATTGCATATTAGTTTCAGGAGATTTTTCTGTTGATTCTTTTGGATTTTTCACATGGGCAATTATGATGTACAGTTTTATTTTTTGTTACCAATCTATATACCTTTTATTTCTCTTCTCATTGTATTAACTAGAACTTCCAGTAAGATGTTGAAAACGAATGATGACAGGATATATCTTTGCCTTGATCCTTATCTTAGTGAAAAAGCCTCAAGTTTCTCACCATTAAGTATGATGTTAGCTGTAGTTTGTTTTTTTATTTTTTTTAAATATTCTTTATCAAATGAGGAAGTTCTCTTCTATTCTTGGTTTACTGAGAATTTTTATCATGAATGATGGTCAGATTTTATTAAATGCTTTTCTATATTTATTAATATGATTTTTTTTGGCCTACTGTGGTGATGAATTGCATTAATTTTTGAATGTTGAACCAGCCTTGCATCCGGGTAATAAATCCTGCTTGGTCATGATACATAATTCTTTTTATACATTATACATTTGTACATTGAATTTGATTCACTAATATTTTGAGGATTTTTGCATCTTTGTTCATGAGAGATACTAGTCTGTAGCATAACACTTGAGGAAGGTAATTTTTGTTGTTACAGGTGTGTTGTCATTGTTTATTATTACTGTTATTTTACTAGAAATATCTAAACTCAAGAAAACAGCTAAATCAGAAGACTTAAAAACAGAATAGATGCTGATCTCTCTCTGATAGGTAGGTATCTGTCCTGCACAGAGAGGACGTGCTCACTCAAGGTCCCTGTTAATGTCATTAGTTAGTTATTTTTATGATACAATATAATGAAAAGAATAAAAACTAAAATCCTGGGTTCAAATTCCAACTCTATTATTAAATTCTAGCTCTAGGAAAATAGATATTCAGAGATATTACATTCTTATCCAACTTCACTCAGCTTGCAAGTGACTGAGTTGGACAGCCTTGGACAGCTCAAGTTTTTGTGTAGAGTTGAAGTTCTTGTTTATTCCATGGTGAATTAGAGGCAGGGAAATCGGTGTAGTGAACATTGTTAGCTCTTGCTCAGATTTCCTCTGATCCCACTTGCCAGTTCTGGCCATGCACACACCAGTTTGTGCGGGTTTTATGTCTGCTGATTTGCATCTATAATATTCTCCAGAGTGCTGCTAGTAGAGGCATTTGGGTTATATGCTCAGAATGCTAGTAATGCCTAAAAGTTACTTTCCCACCCACCCCATCCATTACAGCATAGCCCATAGCCAATAGCTGAATTGTGTGTGAATATAAAAAGCTCAGCTCCCTTGCCTTAAGGCTGAAGAAATGTCCATGTGTAATTTAGGCCACAGATCACCCTGCAGGAATCAGCTAGGCTGGAACTTTGCCAGAAATGACAGAAGGATCCTGGGATCCTTCTTTTTTCATCCCTCATCTGTTACTTCTGGAAGTGCTGCCTTAGGAAACCATTTATTTGTGAATCCACTTCTCAGGATCTCCTTTAGTGAATCCTGTGTAAGAGCAGATCAGAGCTTACTTCTCAGATGATAAGTGTGAATCTCTGACTCACTTAGCTCGAGAGAGGAGAAGCCTAACCATGCCAGCTTCTGAGTTACAGTAAAACAGGCTTCTTAGGAGATGTGCTCTGCAGCAGCTTATTAACATATCCAGATGACCTTGGAGGGAAATCCTCTGATGGACCACCTTCGTGGAGCAGCAGCACCGAGCAGGCGGGAACAGTCAGTGGCATCAGTGAGCAACAGTAAGAAACAGTAAGAGCCAGAAGCATCTGGAAGCATCTACTCAGACTAACTCTCCAACTTGAAATGCATTGTACAAGTCTTTTTAGAGATAAAACATTTCACATCCTGTTTAATTTAAAACATTTCACAAAAAAACCTTTTCCATGACAAAACCCAAATCCTTTCTTGAATCCAAATGTAGGTGTAAGGTAGTGAGAAAGATGGGACAGACATTTATTGAATTTCGATGTACCAGATATTTTCTACACAATGCCATTTACTCCTGCCAATAATTCTCTTACCTACCACTATCCCACCTTTAGCAATAACAAAAGTGAGTTGCAGAGATGTTACGCAATTAATCTAAAGACACATGGTTTACAAGTAGAAGATCTGGGTTTTGAAATTGTGTGTACTCGAATACAAAGCTGATTCCCATTCCCATACATCAATCAGCCTACTTCCTAAAACCTACAGCTGATAGCAATTAACATTTTTAAATTCTAAGACTGTTGTGTAATATTTCATTGAGAAGGCAACTGCAAATAATGTACAGTCCAACTTATGGTGCTATAAATAATATTCATGAGTATTTTAACATAAAGAGACTGGGAGTCAGCAAATCCAAGGCTGGTTCAACAACCTGACAGTCTCATTGGGGATTCAGAATCTTTCAATGTTTTTGGTTTATCATTCTGAGCTTGATAAAGTCTCCACTCATAATTGCAAGATTACATTACAACTTCCAAGGTCAAGGCAAGAGATCGAAGGAAGCAGAATAAAGGAGAGACATCTCTTTGTGGGTGTCACTTTTTTGTATTTCATAAGAGGAAATGATTCTTATAAATTCTCTCACAGATCATTGCCTTAGGTTACTAGAAAAGTAAATATCTGACAAACAGCAATGAGACAACTGAGATTTGTTTTTAGCAACAATGATTTAACTCATATGGCTGGGAAATGGCTTATAAAATAGGTTTTTTATAAACTGAAAAAGGAATATATGATGGTTGGTAGGAAAAAGCAGTGTTTATTTTATGGTGAGAAATGGATCTAGAAACTTATCTTTCTGTCCACTTTCTCCCAACTCAGGTAAGCTCCTGAAGTCCCTGGAAAGACAGGGAATCACTCCCTCCCCTGAAGCTGTGTGCTGAGATTATTTAAAGAACAGGAGTCTGGAGAAGATCCTGAAACAATAACATCTTAAAGCACTTTCACTCATTTCTTGACAACACTGGGGATAAGAATGATGAGGAGTAATAAGAGATGAAAGAGATTTTTTTTTCTTATTCTGTCACAGCTACCAGCCCCAGTAACACACACCCAAAATGGACAAAGTTCAGCCTCACCGAAGCCAGCACGTTAAATGAGTACAATATTTTTAGTAAGAGTAGTGTGCCAAGTATAAAAACCAATGAAAAAAATTTTTCCAAATGACAACCCTAGTCCCTAGAAACTCATCTCTCTTTTCTGCCATCTAGTATCACCTACCATGAACTTGACCCTGGCACAGATGGAAAAAAAAAAAAAGGAATCTTATTTCTAGAGTCCTGCATGTTGGAGAGGAGGAAGATATAGAAAAGGAAAGAAATTAAGAGTTTGTCAAATCTAGTTGTGGAAAATGGACAAATGTAGAGAATCAATGCACGAAATTTGACACTGAGATTTTTAGCAGTGATAAAGGTCTGCATGTGGCTTCGGAGGGACGTCGAATGTAAGTGGACGGTTAACACCCTGCCTTTAACTGGAACTTTCTATCTGATAACATTCTGATCAAATGGCAGAGGCATATCCTAGGCACAAAAATGTCTCACATTTTATCGTAAGCATCTTAATTTTTTTCTAGATTTATGTAGATTTAAATAGATTATGGTGATAATAGCAAATGCATGTTTTCTGTAGAAATGACACTGTACTACATATGATTCTGTAGTACACATGAGGAAACTGAGACATGGATAGTTGACATAACTAGTAACTGACAGAGGAGGGATTTGAACGTAAGCAGAGCCTGTATTCTTACCTCCTAGGTTAGCTCTTTATTGAGGTGAGGGTCCTTTAATGCATCATCCAACCAGATGTTAGCAGGTACACCCCCTAACATACTCACACATCCAAGCACATAAGGAAAAAATGGCTTATGGTCAGAAAATGTTTGGGAAAAGCTAGTTCAGGCAATGTTAAGCACTTCCCAAACTTATTTACTCCATAGTCTTATTTTCCAGACAATATTTGGAAATAGCTATTTCATGTCACCTACTTTGGGAAGCACAGCCTAAGGACAGCCTGAGATACAATCAGATAAGAATAAATCTCCTAAGGCAGGAGTCATAAATGCTCATTATTCCATCAGTTCATCCTAGTGTTGATACTTTTCAAAAAGATAATAGCAATAAATGAAATAATAGTAAATATAATAGCATCAATATCTGTGTTTTTTATATGCCGTGCATTATTTTTTAAAGTTTCCATATGATATTTATTTCTTAAAATATTTCTTATTCCTTGATGATGTAGGGACTATTGTTATTCCTATTTTACAAATGAAGAAAGCAAGAAACAAAGAGCTTCAATAACTTGGCCAAGGTCTCAAGTAGTAAGTCACTCCAGGAATTTGGTCAGATTGACTTAGTTGAAATTAAAAATCATATTTTTTAAACTCACACTATTACCTGGAGAGTTTTCAGTTGAGCTTTTAGAGAATGAGAGGATTAACTGGGAATGACTCACTTGCATATTGGAATTATAATTTTTCTATATTTTCTGAATAAAATCTTATTAAACTAATGTTTAATAAAAACACATGGAAGACAGATTATTCATACTATAGAGAGTTGCTCTGGCATTAGTTTTTAGGGATCGCTGGCAAACAGCCTTGTGTACCCTATATTTTTCTGTCCAAACTGACTCAGGGTATCTAACAGAACTACTTTACTGTGACACCCATGAGCTCTTTACCAAAATATTGGCTTCGTGGTTATGCCTGCAAAATCCGCCATGTTACTAAGAAACGGTTTCAAGTCCAGAATGGATTTTTCAATCTTAGAGCAGAATTTCAATTATGAGCAAGAGTACAATCAAGGTTAATCACACGTTTTAGAATTAGAAGGATGTTGCAACTACTTGAGATTGAGTATCTGATATCTGGAAATAACACACTGTTCATAAGGAGAACGCCTAATTGGATAACAATTTGATATTTAATGGTGCAGCTCATCCTGCTGTTAATTTCCTCTTTCACAGTCCCCATTATAATGAGGTTAGCACTAAATCAGTGTGCTGGCTCCCGAATCTCTTGAGAATCAACCAGTGGTCTTCATCATTAAGACTTTCCACAAGGTAATGAGGACATTTCCCTGAATATTTGATTGGAATACAAATAAAATGACTTGAACAAATCAACATTCACTGGAAATGGGACCTTCAAGACTTTGAGCGGTTCATGGGCCTCACACTCTCCTCCCACACATGTGATCACCTTGCTGAGAAGGCCGGAGGCTGGTGTTGTCCAAACCCAGATCAAGATCCTCACACCAGCTCCATACCCTGTGAGAGGTGCCTGTTGGAATTACTGTATTTGGAACAGCATTGTCAAAAACGATGCAGATCATGGTGGAGAACAATTAAGGGAGGTTGCTTACTCCACAATAGGCAGAATGGCAGAGCAGTAAAACGTTTAATAGTGAGAACTGGGAACCAAGACGGGAAAGATCAACCCTCTTGGGGTCACAGTCAATTCTTGGGGTCCCAAAGGCTGTGTACACTCACACAGAAGCCGTGAGAACAGGATGTGAGGCTGACAGCAGAGCCTTCCACAAGTCATATACGCATTCATCGACACAGGGTAGAAATCTCATTGGCAAAAATACAGACCAAAAAAAATAATAAGAATAATCTCACTGGCCAAACACTGAACAATAAGCTACACTGACCCAGGGGAGACTTCTTGGAGGCAGGACTTAAAACTAAAATCACATTCTTCACTGGATGTGCATACTCAAGGTCACACCCTCTCAGGAGCAATCAAAGGAATCTCCAGGTGCCTGGTCCTTGGCTTACTACATAGCGATATACACTTATGTTCTAAACTGTGATAGCAGCCTTCAAGCCACACATGAATCCTACTGAAGGCAAAAATATCACTAGCTAACAGAGCATAAGCTTAATGTCTGACCAAGAGGTGGCTTATACTGATCAGAGTGAACTCCAAGTAGCTAGGCTAAAAGAGAAAATCAAAGGGGAAAAAAATCTGAACAGAGATATCAGAGGCAGCAAAGTGCAGGGGGAACATACTTGACAAGATTAGTTCAGCTAAGTCATTAAGCAAATAAACAAATGGCCAAACAAAACCAGAACCCAAGGGATGGCAGTTAGTGTCCAGAGTTCTTACAATAAATTATCTAAAATAATCTAGAGTTTTCAACCAACAATTACAAGATGTACAAAAAAGAAAAAGAAAAACCAATATTTTCATATACATATTAAAACAAAACAGACAAAAGAAGCTCACCACTGAAGGGACCACAAAGAGATACACTTACACCCACTAGGGTAGCTCTCATCAGAAGAGCAGAAGATGACACGAGTTGGCGAGGATGTGGAGAAACTGGAACCCACATACCCTGCTGATAGGAATGTAAAATGCTTTGGTCTCTATGACAGTTGAGTGCTTCATCTATGAATTAAACATAAAATTAACATATAACCCAGCAATTCTACCCCTAGTATATACCCCCAAAGAATTCAAAACTGATATTCAGGCAGATGCTGTGCACTCATATTTATAAAAGCACTGTTCACAATAGCCAAATAGTGGAAATAACTCAAATGTCCAACAGTGACTGAATAGATAAACAAAATGTGGTATATCTGTGCAATGAAATACGATTTGATCATAAAAAGAAATGAAGTATCGATACATACTACAATGTGGATAACCCTCAAAAACATTATGCTAACCCAAAAGATACCAGACACAGAAGATCAAATATGTTATGATTCTATGATCAAATATGTTATGTTTCTATTTACATAATGTATCCAGAAGAGTTAAATTCTTAGAGAAAAAAAGCAGATCAGCAGTAGTTGGAGGTAGGGAGATATGGGGAGTGACCATCCAGTGGATTCAGGGAGCCCTTTGACGAAAATGTTTTCAAACTAGATAGAAGTGATAGTTGCATAGCCTTGAGAATCTAGAAGATGCCACTGAATAATCTAGTTTAAAAATGATCAATTTTATGTGATGTAAATTTTATCACAATAAAAAAAAAAGAATGAAGTAATGATACATGCATGAATCTTGAAAAAAATTCAATGGTATATTTAGGCTGTGCTTGTAAAAAGCCAAGCATTTAGCATAAATTGAGAATAGGGATACATGAGGTTGAATGGGAAAGGAAGATAGGAAATACATCCATGTAATAGAACGCTCTTCTCTTCTCCTTTATCCAGAATCTTTTTCATTGTAGTGCTTATTACCACCTAATGTTTTGTATATTCAGTGTATATTTTAGTAGATTTTGTTAGAGCAAGGTCTAGACTCTAGCAGAGTTTTTTTTTTAGAACAGTTTTGGATCCATAGATAAACTCTATCCACTCCTTATCTAGTTTCAGATCCAGATCTCACGCATATGCTATGGATTAGGACAACTTAAATTAATCCTCTACCCATAGCCAAAAGGAAGGCTAGAAATGTAGTTGTGGGTTTGACAGTTCCTGAAATATGGAAGGCATTCTAGAAGAAAGCATGGATGAATGTCCAACGGGTCAGTCTGCACACACATCACATACACATACACAATTTCACAGTATGCATAAGAGATGGAGGGACGCCCGATTCTGAATCTTTGATCAGGCTACATATAACCAGGCAAGACCTCCAGCCTCTTTTTTTTTTTCTTTTTGATCATTTGAGTGAGTCAATACATTATTCTGTAGGCTTTAAACCGATTTCAATTGGCTTTTGCCACTTACCAGTTTAAGGTTTCTTCCAACTCTAGTGTTCTGTGATTCATTTTACTTTGCTCCAGAAATTTAACAAAAAATGATTTTTGTGGGAAGGAAATGCAATACGAAACAGAAATGACCTAGATCAAAACTGTGGATAACCTAGAGTCTATCTCTCTCTTTCCCTTTTATCCTACTCTCAATCCCTCAACCTTATTTTGGTTTCCCATCCCTAGAAGGAGTAGAATGCCCTAAATCAGCCATAGATATTCAATATGAAAAGTTAGAAATGGTTTTAAGCCTTTTTAGTAGCCCTATAAGAGCACTGCAGGCATGTCTAACAGTAAATTCAATAGCGTGGGTCACAGGGTGTAGACAAAGGGGTAGTTGAGTTGAACTTCTCTTCCTTGGGTAAGAGAAAGAGATAAGACTTTTTGGGGAGAGGACAGTGCCCAGTGGGAAAGTTACACTAGATAGTAAATGAAATACGCTCCTTCTTTCAAAGCATTATAAATGCATTTTTATTACATTTGGGGAATTCAAAGACAAATGATACAGAGATGTTAAAAGACTCCAAGGGACTAGTTTCTCCAAGCAGGGAGCAACATTTGGGAAGCATATTTAAGGACAAACTCTTTTAATTTCCCATTTCTATTGGGGATGAATCTTTCTTCTGAAAGTAGAAAGCTATGCTCTTGGTTAGATTTTCTCTGTTATATACTTGCCATGCACACTGCATTTCCCCCCGACAGCGTTTTATTAACAGTTGTGTATAATTATTTGTGTAATTACTTGGTTAATGGCCATGTCCCACAATCAGCATCAAGTTTTATAGGGCCAAAGATGGTAACAAGCTTCTAAATTCCCATATCCCCAAAACTAGCACAGAGCCTGAAAAATAGAACTTTAGGTAATAAATATTTTTTTAATGTAGTTGAATAAAGCTCTTGTCCCATTTTCAAAATTAGAAAAAAAGTTGGAAGCAGTTACCTTCCAGACTTCCTTCCACCTCTCTATCTGCTAAGCTAAATCTTCCCCTAATACTAAACTCAAGATTCAACAAAATAGCATCTTTCCTCCTAGAAAATCAGATGCTTAGACATCTGCAAAGTACGATGCTTGCTGTCACACATGTTCCCTAACTACCATTTATGTGAATTGTCTATATATCTGCTTCCCACATGTAGGCCTTCATTATAATATGATTCAGTTTAACCTTTAGCACTACCTTCTAAGGTTATCCTCTAAGATAACCTTACAGATGAGGAAACTAAGGCTCAAAGAGTTTAAGTAATTTGTCAGAAATTGATGGAGCTAAGATACAAACCCAGGTCTTCTTAATTCCAAAGTTGGAGTCAGTCTCAGGCTGGCTGGGAGTATCATTTCCCAAAATGAATTGGGCCCAAGGTTCTTCTCCCACTGATTTAACTACAGAGAAGCTGGTATAAATTCTATTTTATCTCTGGCCCTCATAGTTTTCAAATGTGATTTCTAGCAGAGTAATAATTATTCCCAAATCCCATTTCAACCAAACAGTTTGGACAAATGAAGACGTTTACTCCAGTGGGATTTTACGTGACCTAGGAAAACCCAACAACTCTCCCTGGAAGGTAGGACAGATGGCACACGCTCTGGTTATGGGTCTCATACCACCGTTTCTAGCAGAGAGGTTTCATTTTCAATCTAAATCTTTAAAATCTCCTTGGTAAAGTCATAGCAAACACTCCTAGGTTTGTTTTGTTTTCAGAGTGGAATGGTGGCTTGCACTTTCAAAGTTATGATCTCTCCCGGGACTCCCCATCCCTTTGTTACACAGCACAATAAGAGCTGAACGTTTTTATTTTTAATTTTCCAGTGACAATGACAGTCTAGACAACTCAGATGAAATACACCTTTGAATTACTAGGTAGTTCCGCAGGAGGTAGAGACATGTCATGTTTTGATGCAGACATGCTCTTCAAAGGCAGGATGCAGCACCCCGTTTTTTTTTTTTTCAACTCCTGGTGAGAAGGCAGAATAGAATTGTAACTTTTAAGGCATCGTAATGAGAAGTGAAGGCCATCATCAAAGAACTTTATTTTTCCAGCACAAGCTTTGCTCTGCTGTCTAAGTTCTGAGACTCATGGGGTTAGAATTCCCAGAGCTCTGTCAATAATGTGGCTCACTAACAAATCTGATCTGTTTTCTCAGCTGTAGCATTGCATGTTTGCACACAGATCCCAAGGGATCCGAAGTCTGAAGGTTTATATTAGCATTCTGAAGACCGCGATTATGTTAAAATTTCGTGAAAAGGTAGAGAACACTTAGTGAGAACCATTTGAAGCCTGAATAAGCTTCTAGCCAACTATTTCATCCAGTGTACAGCTACAAAAAGAGGAGCCACAGACACTTGAAAGAAAGAATAGTTTCAGTTTCATCTAATCTGGTCTGAGTTTTATAGTCTTATGTAGTCCAACCTATATATGAGCAAAAACCATCTATGCTTATTAACAAGGGTTTCATTATAAAATCTACTATGTGGTTAAGGAATCTTGACTTTGGGGAGCTGTATGTCCTGTGTTAAATGAAGTGGTACCTATTAGTAAGGGATGCCTATGACACCTTCATGTGCAGCTTACCTTGTCCATTTTGCTGCAGGCATCCAGCTTCCCAAACCTAGGATGTCTTAGTATGTCATCACCTTGGGAGACATCAAAGTCTTTGTGAACATCCTTCCATCCTTTAGGAAAAACAGTACATGGCCCTGTCTTTTAGAAAACTATGGTATTTGATCTTTGTGTAATAATACTGTACACTACACAAGAGTGCCAGTTTCCTAACAGAAAACATTCAGAGTATAATCAATTGATGTAATGCATGTAAAGTGTTTAAATAATTACTGTCTTATTGTAGACCTTTAATACTTGGTAACTATCCTTGCCCTCACGTAAGAGGTCAAGATCAATGTTTCCTATTGAAATGAGGTTTTTCATATCTCCAGAAAGGACAAGTTTCTAAAGCTGTCATTCGTATTTTAGTGTTAAAATAACTTCAGGTGTTTCCTTGCTTGCAGGAAGAAAAGACATTTACATGCATCTATTATCATTCGCTTAAAGAATTACTTAAATTAAAAATACCATTAGATTTAAATAAACAGGGAACATTTATACACATTCCCTCAAATACAGATTGAAAAGAGCCAATTAAAATTACTTCTTCCTATGCTTTAGCAAGCATTCTGCTCAAGAGGATTTTACATTTCTCAGGGGATCAGGAAGAGAGAAGGAAAGTTGAGAAGAAAAAAAAAAATCCTTCTGCTCTCAAGCAGAAATTCAAAGAGGAAAAAGCCCTTCTTATGTTGATCTCTTCTAAATTTTTATTAAATGGACTTAAAGGTCCCCTCTAGTTTTGATTTTACTTTTTTCACCCACTGGGAAGCCAGGAGAAATTACACAAGCAAGACCTGATACAAACTTTGAGTTCCGTACAAGGAAGAATTAAAATAAAGGCTGCAGATAATAGGCCTTCTCAGCTTCGTTACCTGCTATCCTGTTCCTTATCCAGCCTCTGTAACCCTTCCGCCTGCATCAGCACCACTCCACACCTTTGATCATTGGTTCTTACAGCCTGCAACGGCTTTCTCTTATTTACTTACTCAGCTTTCTTGGGCCAAATTAAGTTTCACATCCCCTGCTAAGCTATTCCTGTGCCTACCTCTCCCCCAAGGCAGAATCCATCACTCCTGGTGCTGTGATTCTACTGTGGGTTGTTCATGCTGTTTTAACGATTTTCACATTGTTTTCTAATTAGTTACTTACATTTCTGTTTCTTTGGTGTTCCAAACTATTGGGGGGGGGGTTGTTTCTTTTTTCCCCCTCAGCCAAAATAGCTGTTGTCTCACACTAGCCTGGAGGCTTCTATAAGGTTTTTGTTATTTGGCTCCAGCTGTCTTTGGAGAAAGAACAATATCTAGAGAAAGGATTATCAACCAGGGTGATTTTGCCCTCCAGGAAATATCTGATAATTATTTGGAGATGTTTTTGATTATCATGACAGGGGTAGTGCTACTGACATCTAGTGGGTAGAGGCCAGGGATATTGCTAAATACCCAACAATGCGCAGGACAGCCCCCACAACAAAAAATTATGTAACCCCAAATTTCGATAGTACCCACAAGATTAAGAAATCCTAGTCTAGAGTGAAGACCTACTCAGGACTTCGTTTAAAGAAATGTACTCATGCTAAGATTTTACTACATGTAACCATTCCAGCCATTTTCCAGGGAGGATGACATCACACACGGTCATTCAAAAGAATTTTACACAATACTGGCCTAGATTCCCTTATAAAGCTAAAGCTCGTTTGAGTAATCAACAAACTTTCTCATGCCGCCTCTGGGAGAGTTGGGTTGGAATCTATAGAAATTAATTCATTCTTAGGTTCCCCTCACGGATTCATGCAAGGGGCCAGCCTTCTGCGTTCTCTATTTCTTTATGGTAATTTCATTCCTGGGCCCGTTTCTTCTCAATGACTGTTGGTTTCCCTAAATTTGGATCTCTGAGAGGATGGTTTAGGGGCTTCGTGCTTCTCGTTAACCTGGGTTCCATGGAAAATTTGATCCACTCCCTTTTCAAGTCTCCGCGGTCCTCAAGTCCTGTTATTTCTATGCCTGGGTCATAAGCAAAGAGATCAGTAAGTGATGCTCCCCATAATAAACAAAGCCTTTTCTAACATTCTCCTGTGACCGCTGGGGTGATGTAAAATCCAGTCTTGCCCCAACAGCATGGTGGGGATCCTTGGTTCTTCTCTGGCAAAGCAGCGAGATTTAGAAAATGTGATATTTATCAAAAATACATTTTAGAAGGAGACAGCCCACACTAAGGAAGGCTGCAGCCCTGTGGAATTTGTGAGGTAAAAAGATAAAAGATAAAAGACAGAGCACACTCCAAGGGAAGAACAAATTTTCAGTGAAGTAAGCTGTAACAGCACAGAAATGGGAAGGTCTATTTATATTTGGGCCATGATGGGAGGTCCTCTGTGATCTGTAAGTGAGGTTACCTTGACTGACAGTTGGCTGCTATATAAAGCTCTACCTACTACGTATGTGCTTACCCAGAATTCAGTCTGTTATAATTAGATTCATGAACTTCTAGGCATAGGCATGATATTATAATGATGGCATAATAAGGCTGAGGTTATGGGCAGGTTGAGGTAGTATTTTCTGTGCACGTGTTTCTGGCTCGTTTAGCCAGTAGCTTGTATGGCCTTTGTGCTGCCGGATTTGGGGTAAATTATAACCCTAAAAGAAAGGTGTTTCTAGGAGATTTTTAAGGTAAGTCTTCAAGGGAGGTTTCTGTGGTTACAGAGCACGGCCTTTACTCCTGTCATTCATACGTGCCTAACTACCCTACACTGCTATATCCATAGAAGCAACTAGCATATTTTCTAAGTATGTGCCTATCGTGACATTCCATTTATAGAAACCTCTAAAATAAAAGAATTTTTAAGAAGGTTCCCTTCCAGATCAGGTGAGATTTGAGTTTCTGTTTTGACCCAGACATCCTAGGCTACAGTAGAATGGACGCATTCAAGTAAGAAATTGGCTACTTACACATACTTGGTACTCAGCATGTATTATCTCGCTTACCTACCTCACCACTTACAAGAAAACCCATCTGAGAAGACTCTGTAGGATGCCTTGTCAGTCATTCATGCTTCAAGATAAGCAGATACAACACTCATGTTAATTAGCTTTTCTTTCAATGCCAAGGGTACTGTTGGGATCATGGTTGAGGAAAAATCTCCCACTTAGCATTAGTTAAAATCCCACTGATGAATGGGAGTTAATGAGGCAAAGAAGGGAAGAACAGCCTACTTTTTAAAGAGAAAAAGGTGGTCATTTGGGGCTAGAGAAGAGAAAATTGAAAAAAAAAAAGTCAAGACATGGCTAGGAACCAAGTGAAAGAACAAGAAAGGGACATGAGGAAAATTAGGATAGTTTCCTCTCAGACATGAGGACTTTTGTTCATGACCTCTTATGCTAAATTTGCTTTCTCTAACATACATTCAATTCTCTAAATGACTCTCCATTATCTAGATCAACCAGAAAGGAGAGGGGGCGGTGGAAGCAAACTATTTTTTAAGCCCCAAATTCATTCTATTAAATTTTCTGAAGCAAGGTCTATTTTGAGAAGCATGACTAAGTATTTGCTAGGAATACTTTGGGGGCCTCTTTGGGACAGCCAGGTTGTCAAAATTCTAAAGACACTGCATCATTCTTAGACTGTGACCTTCAAGGAAATTAATTGTCACTCCTTTTCGTCCTTCTTTAAAGATATACCAAGCCTTTGGGTTTTGTGGTGTTTCTGGCAGCATCTACCTGAGATTTTAGACTGTTAAATCTTAGTTGAAGGATGTCAATGGTGAAATGAGATTTATGCCAGCTTGTCTAACAGGCCTGGTATGCAATTTAAATATTATTCCAACCTGGATGTTCTCACATCTACCAAGATGAAAATTAAGTACTACATAGGCTTAAGATGAGTATTTCCAAGCTCCTGCTCTCCATTTCTGTCTTTTCCATGATTAAATAATAAGCCTCCAGCAGAGAAAGAACATTTAAAATTCTAAGTAATGGTGTACATAATGCAAAAACAAAGGCAGAATCATCAAATGTGCCATCAGTCATTTTAGTATTCTTACAATGCTTTTTTTTCTTTACTATTGTTGCCTTCAAAGCTTCAGTGACACTCCCTTAAAAAAATAAATTTATGAAGCACCTTCTATGTGCCAGTTACTTGGTTCATTATCAATGAGAACACAGCATAAAAACAGATATGATTTCTACTCCCAAAATGGTTTAAAGTACCATTAAAATAACAATGAAAGATGTTTGTCAGGGCAACAGAGGAATCACCACCAAAAGATATAAATGCTTTACGAAGTCTGAGAATTGAGTGTCATTCTTGGTTGTTCTGGAGGGTTCTTTGAAAAGAAGGTAAATTTTTTTGGAGGAAGCAAAAGACAAGACTTTACATTTTTCTGTATGATTGCGATGCTTTTTATTTAATAGATTTAGAGTTATAAGAATATTATACAAGTTACTGTTTTTTGTTTTTTTCCTTTAAAAAAAGTCTTACCCCATGGTTAAGCTAGTTGTGTAACCCTGAACAGATCATTGGCCTTTATTTTACCCATTTGTAAAGTGGCAACAACAATAGCAACTTCCTGAGATTACTCTGAGAGTACATTTAAAAAAATAATATTTGAAAAGCCTTTTGCACGGTGAGTGGTACAGAGTAAGTGCTCAGATGGCTTTGTGTTGCCTACATGGCCCTGATTTTTCATTTATGGTCTTAATCACCAAGTTTTCCTTAAGAGGGCCAAAAAATATGAACAACTTTAATTATGCCTTTTGAAAGATCTCTTCATCCAGCTCAACAAGCATAACTGCAATAGATGTAACTGTTGTCACCCTCAACTTTTGGGTGTGGCTGTGCAAACAAAAGTGATCTTGGCACTGCCATGTGGAAAAATTTAGTTGTTGATACTTAAACCTTCAACTCACCCCTCTCAGCTGAAGCAGTTGTGGGTTGGAGGTGTGGCTTGCTATGAAGGTCCTATGGCGAGCCATAACAGATAAAGCAGCCACCCTTAGAGAGAGGCCCAAGGTTGTAGCAGACTTTACACAAGTAAGAAATAAACCTTTGTTGCTTTAATTAAGACACCGAGATTGCCATAATAAACCTCAAAAAAATATTGCTGATAACTTCACGTTGATAATCGGTTTTCAGATGAGTTTAATAAGATTATTATAATATTACTAATAAAGAACTTCATGCTCAAGCTAAGTAAGGAAAAAAATATCTATGTGCTATTCGGAGACTCTAATACATTATCCTTCCAAGCATGACTGTCTCTGACTAAAATCTCAAATAAAAAACATCGATCATCTGAATTTCATTAATGAAATACATGTACTTTCTCTAATTGTGTTCATTGTATCGATAAGGATATGAAACCTAAAGAATGTGACACTCTGTTCTTGCCAACAATACCATCTGGTTTGCTAAAATTGATTCTTGAGTGGGAAACTCATGGAATTTCCAAGATAAACTTTTTAGAAACTTTTGGCAACCGGAAGTATCCTTGGCCAGAACTCTGAGATCTGAGAAACTATTCTCGCAAACAGCACAGCTTTCCATGGCAGTGCTGAGGATTATCTCTGTGGCTTGGGCCAGTCATTCACTTCCTTGGGCTTCAGTTTTCCAGCTATGAGATGAAGGTGTTGAATTAATGATATCCATGGTCTCTTGTAGCAGCTTACAACTCTCTAATCTGTAGCTTCAAATGAGAAAATAAAACATAAACTTCTATCCCCATAAGCTAAAACTTGTTTCTTTAGAAGTTAAAGCCCACGATGAAATCTGAAAATATTTCTCAATTTAGACACTTAACCAATCACAGAGAGTACAGTGAATTACCATCCTAGTATCTGGAGTAAAAGTACGAAAATACCCCTGAGAGCAAGTCCTCCTCCTCCTCCTCCCCTTTGTTATATCCATGGAGCACAGTGTCTGGCAAAATAGTATGTGCTCAAAAATTATTTATTAAATTGATAGGTGGAATGATACATCTGTGGATGGTTAAATGAAATAGATAATAAATACATTTCCTGGGTACTTTTTGTCCTATGTATGTGAAATTTACTCCATAAAATGCTCTTTGTGAGCAAAAGCATAGTATAAATTTTTAAATTTTTGAAAAAGTGGAAAGCAAATAGAAAGAAGTAGGATTCAAGAGACCTTAGCTGCAGAGCGAGTGTCACCATTAATTCATGGTGTGACTTGGCAGAAACCACTTTACCTACTGAACCTCAACTTTCTTATCTATAAAACGCCTATTAAAAATTTATTATGTCTCCTAAGTGAGAGTTGCTATGAAAATAAAAATGAGTGAAACATGAAGAAGCTTTGAAAAATGAAAAGGCATGTCATTGTTATTGGTAACCAACCAAAGAAGAGCAGCTTATGTTTATGAGAGTAAAGGTTCTCAGAGCCAGTGGCCCCAGTACCTTTTATGAAAGCTGGAAATCTTGGAACTTGAATTTTATTAGGAGTCCTAGGCTTTCTGTTCTTTCTTTAGCAAAATTTGCCTTTCAGAAAGTTAACATTGATATCACTTTTTCCATTAACATTTTTTTCCCTTTCGTTAAGTTCTTTAGTCAGATTGTCCTTCTCCTGCCAAACTCTAGGTGTCAGTGTGTCCCCGGGTCCAATCTATGGGCTGTTTCTCCATGTTCAGTCTGTTTCTATATATATTACATCATCCAGACCGGTTTACTTCAGTAAGTCGATTACTCCCAAATTTATGTCCATCTTTCACCTCGCCCTGAAATCTAGACTCTCATTTCCACCTGTTTGTTCGTTATTCCCCGTTGTATGTCTAGTAGGCATCTCAGTCTCAACAAACTCTCAAACCGTCTGCCACCTCCACATCTTTGCTCATCTCTGCAAAAGGCACCAACCAAGCAACTAATACCTCAGATCCCAAACTTTGGAATCCTCTTTGATTTTTCACCCATATTCCACATTTGATCCAGCTATAACGGTTTGAGTAATTGCTCATCAACTCTGTTTTATCTCTCTGTGTAAATACTGCCAAGAGCCACCTAACTGGCCTCCCTACTTACACTCTTACTCTCTCGTCAGAATATTTTTCACACAGTCCACAGACTCATCTTTTAAACATGTGAGCCAGATCAAAGCATGAGCTTTGCCTGAACTTCCACCTTTGCTTTGCTTTCGTCTCCTAGTTTCTCCACACTTCACTGGGTCCTCCAGTGGTGCTTCTTTAACTTTTCATACAAGAATCCTTAGTTTGAGGTCCTCTTCTAAGGAAGCCACTGACTTGGCACAGCTGTAAAGATTTGCCTCCTATTCTCCCAAGCTGAAATAATACCCCAGATTCTGAGTTCCCAATATTGGCTTTGTTCCTAAGGAAGGATGAATATGCAGGTTCTCATACAGCCATATCTGTCTGTTGTTCCTGGCCCATGAGAATTTCTCATAATTTCTTGTATGCTCAGAAATGTATTTAAAATAAATTTGTTGTAAATTATCTAGAATGAGTATATTTCAGAGTAGATGAGCTATTTTTAGAACACATAGATTGCCATTTTGCTGGAAGTATAAAACTTTTTGCCCTTTATTTCTAGGTTTGTGTTAATTCATGTATTTTTGGCCTTTCTTATCAATGGAATAAAATATACATATATCTCTGTCAGCATCCCACACATTTTATTATGCCTTCTTTCACTATCTTCTAGCTTTCAGTATTTTTTCATTTAATATATACCTTCTTTAACACAGAGTTTTTCTATAAGTACTTTATTGGTTTAAAGAGAAATAATTTAAAATTCTATCCTTTTGGATATTCATTTCTAATCTAAGAGATCCTGTATGGGACAATGTTAATTCTTTAGAAATGCTGAAAGATAGATTTATAATCTCGTACGTGATAGATTTTTGTGACTTTTCCAGTGATCACCGAAAGTTCTCTAAGTATCTCTGGATTATCTTTGTTAATCAACTCACATGCATCTAGAAGCTTGTGTATTTTTGTCTGTTCTTTTCTATCAGTCTCTGAGAGGGTTGTTAAGATCTCGAATTACAAGATTAATCACCACATTATTCTGTCACTTGTTGCTTTAGCATAGTTTGAATTTCTATGTAGTTACGTGCATGTATCTGCTGATTGATCTTCTGAATCTATTACTGTTTTCCATGGTAAACAGCGTCCCTCTTTGTCACTGATGGTGCTTTTGCCATAAAATCGATCTTGTGCTACACTAACATCGCAGCTCCGTACTTTTTCTGGTTTACATTTGCTTCACATTTTTACATATTTTGTTTTTTACTCCCATATGCCCATTAAGAATGTCTCTCCCAAATATCAGTGATGAAATACGAGTTTATTATGTGTGGTGTTGCTGTTTTGGCTCTTGTTACATTATGCAATCGGAGTATTGCTTTCTTTGAAGTCAATGAACTTGACAAGTTTTTATTTACTAAAATCTATTTTATGTTAAGCATACAGTATATAACACATAGGTGTGTATGTATAAATATCATTTGTTTTTGCCCCTTAATTTTATGTTTTTTATTACTAAGTTCTTTTGCTTTTAGTTTTACTTCCTTCAACCTTCTACTAGAGAGATCGAATCTATGGGCTCAGTGATATCCACACTTAAACTGATGCTTCTTTCTCAATGCTCAAATTTAGTAATATGTCTATTTTTCCTAAAGCAGCTCTCACCTCCCATCATCACTCTTAAATTTTCAGATTACTAAAATATTTTTATCAGTAATCCCTTACTTAGGATTTAATACACCTTATAAAAATCTTTGTTTACTTGTATTTTACATATTTTATTATTAAGTCTCAGATTTAAGCTTTATCTTGCTAGGGTATTTCCATCAAGAGCTCTTTCAAAGAGGCTTAATGTGGTCAAATCCAGAGAAACTTTGAATGCATATAAATATTATTATTACATCCTCATTTTTAGGTGATTATTTAGTTGAATATAAAATTCTAAGTCCCAAATTCTTTTCTTCCAACACTTTCAAAATACTATACCACCGAGTATTTTTAAAGCATTGACATTGAGAAGTCAGGTCAATTAATTTCTTCAGGAAATTAATTTCTCTTGGCTTTCAAATGCTGCATTTGTAAAAAGGACAAGGCCACAGTAGATCATGTATAAGGGATTTTGCATTAGTTAACCAGAAATATTCCTGGCTGCAAGGAAAAAAAATTTAGAATGGGTCAGTTCACACATAAGAATTTATTATGTGTTTATTCCTTATAAAAAGAAGTCAGGGGGCAAGAAATTCAGAATTAGTTCATAGCTCAAAAACCCACCAAGAACCCAAAGTCCTTGAATCTCCAGTGAAGAAATGCCTAGTTTTTCTATCTTTAAAATGAAGAGATGGCACGAAATGGCTACTAAGCCCTCCTCTAGACACAAGTCTATTGTTCTATGAACAATAATGTCACACAATAAAATCAGAGGGCTCACAATGACCCAGAGTTTTTGAGAATTAAATATATCATGCAGTCTGATAGAAGCATTTAATGAAACTTGTTTTGTTTTGTTTTGCCTTCACCCAGCAAGGTATAAATAGGGAAGAAAGTCTTATAGAGGCCCCTATATTTCACAATCTAATTTTCATCTTTCTTCATTTGAAATAAAATTACTAACATATGCAGTGATAATCTAGCTCTTCGATATTGGCTTCCATTACTAAATTCATGTGAGACTGACCTATAAATACTAGAGTGACAATGTATTCATTACAATAAAAATAAAATAATCAAGTGAACTACTTGCCAGTGCCTTCTGCTCATTACATTTTTATCTTATGAATAATTTAACAAGATAGACATTTAATTTTAGAATGTTTCTTATAAGCATGGGAGCACAGAGCAAAGATATCAAGTTATGTATTCATTCATTTGTTCATTCATTCAGATGTCTGGTTCAGAGCATACCATGTGGTAGGAACTCCTGAGTAATTCAATCAGTGTAAGCATTTTTTACTTTAAATAACAAAATACATATAGTAAAATGTGCAAACATTAATTGTTTGGCTCAACAAATGTTTCAAGTCTGTATCTGTGTAACTAAGTTTCATATCAAGATGTAGTATTTCCAACAACTCAGAAAGTTGTCTGCTGTCAATATTTTCCCCCAATCACTTGACTCTTATACTGACTTTGATAACTGATGTTATCAAAATATATCTGATGACATTAGATACACTTTGTCTATTCTTCAACTTCATATTCAAGAACAGGGTGTATTATTTTGTGTCTATCTTCTTTTGGATCAGAAGCATATTTGAAAGACTTATTCGATCTGTTATGTGTTTATTCCTTGTAATTTCTGAGTAATATTCCATTGTGTGAACATACCACAATTTGTATATTTGCTATCCTGTTTATAAGTCTTTGGTCTGTTTCCATTTTTTAATGTAATGAATAAAGATGTGAATCTTCTTGTAGAAGTATTTCATGGACATATGTACTTTCTTCTCATTGGTATACACCTAATGAGTGGCATTTTTCTTGGTCACAGGATAGATGTATCTTTAATTTTTTTAGAGACTCCAAAAAGTTTTTTTTTTTTTAATGTCTAAGGCACCTGTATTTCTAGATGGTCTCCCTTCCAAGTACTAACCAGGCCCAACCCTGCTGATTTTCTGAGATCAGACAAGATTGGGCATGTTCAGGGTGGCATGGCTATAGACATAAAAAGTTTACAAAGTGATTTTGCCATTTTAAATTCTCACAGGCAGCCTAGAAGAGTTCCAATTTCTCCAGATTATTTTCTGATTTCTGCAGTAAAGGTTTAACTCAACAGGTTTGGGGTGCTCAAATCCTACTCATTCCAAGGAATCGACTGGTCCTTGATCAGCTCCTGGTAGATAACTTCTGAATCCTCAGCATATCCTGCTTGATAAGTGTGACTTTGTATACCTAACAGTCTGAGTTATGGTGAGGAACTTGGCCCATGCTGTATCAGTTGGACCTCTGGAGGGGCTGGAGGCCGAGTTACTGAGGTCAGCTACATGAGCACAACTTGCCTAAGAGACCAAATCCCAATAAAATATCTGAGCCCCAATGCTTAAGTGAATTTACCTGGTTGACGGTATTCTAGTATGTTCTGTCACACATCATTTCTGGGAGGATTACTCATTCTTCATACAAGTCATCTAGGAGAGGACAACTGAAAGCGTGTGACTATTTGCCAGAGACACTTACGTGCTTTTTACTTTTGCCGATTTTAATCTCTATTCTTTCACTATTACAAATTGTAACCATGAGTTTTGAGTTCTCTAGAGAAGAGTTGAACCTGAGGGTGTTTCTGGGAACCCACAATGTGATATTCGTTGGTCTTTTAAAACTTAGCCATTTTGGTAGTTTGGAGGAGGTTTTTCATCAAGGTTTTAACTTGCATTCTCTGAAGACTAATGACGTACATCTTTCCATGGACTCATAGGGCATTGTATTATTTTCTATTGTGGGTGGGATTCCTGTTTAAATGATTCACTATTTTTTAATTGGATGCTCATCTTTTTTCTTCTTGATTTATAGAAATCCTTTATGTGATCTACACGTGAGTTCTTTATGAAATATATATGTATATATTTCAAACATCTTTTCCTATATACTATGAGTAGTATAACTACCCTCCTCCTTTTCAAGGAACAAAATTATAAGATATATAAGGGCAGAAATGTTTTTCTTTTTTTCACTACTGTATACTAAGAATCTAGAATATTATCTAAAAATCAACAAATGCTTTATAAATTAATAAAATTATTTGTAAAGAATTTGTCTATAACATATTACTTAGTAAGAACTTCTCTATATACTATGTGGGTATATTTAGAAAATAAAGGGAATATATTTTAATGTGTGTATTTATTTAAATAGCAACTTTTATGTTACTAGTCCATGAGTATTTTGAGCATCCAGGCTCTATTTTTATTATTTATTTTACAGAAAATCAGATTAGGTACAAAATAGTTAAGTAGCTAGCCCAGGTTATAAACTAGTAAATATCAGAGCTGAGATTCAAACACAGAAAGACCAGCTCTAGAGTTTGTGATCTTGACCGCTATTTTTACTGCCTTTCAAACTATTACTTTGATCACTTGATTTTCTACCATTTTTTATTTAACATGTCATTTTAATGTTGCATGATGCTAAATTACCCGTTTAAGAGAATTAGTGTACATTCGAAGTTAGTTCTGTTGTTTTGTTGTAAATGTTGATAAGAAACTGCATTTATGTTTTTTCATTACTAAATTTTTTTAAAATTTATATTTAGATCAACCCAAAAACAAAGTAATAACAGATACTTAACACATTCTTCAATTGATTGGCAAGATATATTTAGGCAACATGCAAATTTTTCTAAGATGAATATTCTTCAATTTGTTTTTCTTTTTAAATTCTAAATTTATACTATGCCATATGGATGAAAACATATTTTGAGCTTAAAATTTCTAAATTTCAGAAAAGAATTCTTATTCCAAATGGGTCAAGTACTGGATATTTCAATTAAATATTTTCTATTCAGCTGTTGCAGCTGATAATTTTTTGGTTTTTTACTCCCTTTTGTGCTTTCCTGTTTTTTTGTGTCCTCATTCTTTTACGTCATTTTCTATCTGAACAAAATTTCATTTGCTTTTATCATCTCAGTGTTTTGGAGAGTGTCTTCCCAGTGTATTGTTATTGTACTTCTACATACAGAAATTGCTAAGTTAAAAAAATGTTATAATTTATTTTTAAATTATAAGAAATAGAAGTCAATACATTTTATTCCCTGTCACTCTCATCCTATTCCTTACAATATATACTTCACAATGTTTATAAAAGTAATATGAAATTGTAAGTTGGTATTATTGTTTTAGTCTCATTATATTACTAGGTCCAATACCTTGTGCTTGCAAATAGTCTAACCTATCATAAAAACACCAGTGTGCCCTTCCCCCAGCTTATGAGATAAAGTTTTACGAAATCAAATGAAGGTTTCTCTACAACCACCAGAGTTAACTGCTACCCTGAATCTGGCATTTTTCTTTAACTATGTATAAAAATTGTTACTATATCTATACTTTACTGTGTGTAAATGTACATATTCATAAACTATATATATGTATATATATATATATGTGTGTGTATATATATACATATATATATGTATATATATATATATGTATATATATATATAGTAGTATTTTGCTTTCACTTTCTCCATGATAGTTTAACTTCATTTCATTTGCATTTCCTGTGTCTCTTCCTTACACCCTCATCTCCCCTTTGCAGTTTATTCTCTTATAGCCCCAGTCAGCCTGTTCTCCCCTAATACCATCTCGTGCCGTTCTCATAGAGCTCTCTGCAACCTATACTGAAGATTTCAAACAGAATCCAAACTTTAACTCTAAGTCTTGCAGTAGATAATCCTCAGATATATCCTTCTCTTACACTTCAGAATTTTCTCCTCGTTCTTATTCTCTGTTATTTTTTCATAGGCTCTGTATATAGTCTGTCCTCAGTACTCAATTGAGACGAGGTTTTGAGAGCCATCAAGTATCACTGTTGGCCAACAGGCAGCACATATGAATTGCTGGCCTCTGTCTGGATATCCTTCTCACATCTACACCCACCAGACAGACGTTTTTAGCTTCCAATGTAGTTTTCCAGGTATAGCAGGTATTCATCTAATGGAATGCATCTTAGGGATAGGGCATGGTGATTTCTTCCTGGCTCTATTACCTGTTTCTTCTCATTGTTTTTGCACTTTAATTGAACAAAGTTATATTTTTGTAGGCTAGGTCTTAGCAATGAGAGAGATAATTAAGTTAGAGATAAGTTAAGATCATACCTAGAGTAAATTCTTCTGAAGACTCAGAGAGGCAATAACAGTGAGTAAGGCAAGATAGCCCCTAAAAGGGATCAAGTCAGATGTCAGGTTCAGTTGCGAATGCCACTATTCATGAAAGACAATGTTCTCCAAATCCAACACAGAAAATGAATGATTTTGGTGCTAGTACTAAAACATGTGAGAGAAATAACTCCCTTGTCTTTTGGAATGACATTAAACGGAGGTAGAGATTTACGCTATCATTTTAGAAAAGGAAAACAGTGATCACTGTAAACGAACCAGGAAGAACCTTAATTCGAATTTTCTTTTAACATACATAGCACCTAGTCACGCAGCCTCGTTTCAGACTGCAGTCCAGCGTCAGTGGCTCACAAATTACTGCAGATCGATGCCTGTACCTCCCTTCTGGAAGCTGAATGTGTGGAGCTCTGCTCGGTAGATTTGGAAGGTTGATTGCAATTCTTTCCATCTCCCCCTAAGAAATGTGTGCCCATAAAGAGTGAGGTAATCAAAGCAAATGTCTACAGTGGCTCCAGAGCAGACACTGGGAGACAGGAAGAAGAGAAAGATGTTTTTGAAAAACACAAAACAAAATATCGGTCGCCTCCCCAGACTTTAAAGGCATGTGCCTTGCCTGATGAATTAATCTCTCTTCCAGCTACCCTGAACATATCTTCAAGTGTAGTGACAACGGGTGGTGACTTTTGATCATCTGAAATTATTCCTGCATGGAAAGGTGGTATGCAGCTCTCCACTATTGGTTTTGAGACCGATCTCAGATTGTTCTTCCTTCAAATAGCTCCTCCCGCACAGCCCAGGAAGCCCTTGAAAGCAGACATTCTATCTTGTTGATCTGTGGAAATTGCATTCCTAGCACAGACTAGGCATTACTGGGTATTCAAAATGTCTGTTGAATGGAGAAATTAGTGAATGTGGATAGTCAAAGATGTGGATGCTCAAATCGCTATCAAATAAATAAGTAAAGGAATAAATGTATTTTACATTTATTGCACCTTAAGTATTTGTATCCCCGCTTCTCCCAACCTGCAGGCCACAGCCACCTTCATTTCTAGAATCAACCACTATTTGATATACAATATATTTTACTTGTTTATTTGTCCTCTATCACACTCCTAAAAGATCAGTCCCATTAGAAATGGATGACTGTAGTCCATCATATTAATAGAGCTAAGTAGAAAAATGATGCAACGTTCTCATTGATCAAAAATGTATTTGACAAAATTCAACACCCATTCATGTTAAAAGATTAAATATAAATTGATGGATGATGGTACACTCTTAACATAATAATATTTACCTCTGCTTCCAAACTGACATCTTATTTAATGGAAAACACTGTAAAGCATATCATCTTTTCCAGTGAAGTTAGGAAAAAGACAGAGATGCCCACCATCTCCCTTACTAATAACGTGACATTGAAGGCATTGTTAGCCAATACAGTGAGACAAAAGGAAGCAATTAGGGGTATGAGATTTGGAAAATAAAATGCAAATCGATTATTATTTACTAATGACAGTTATAAATCAGGAAAATCCTCCTTTTATCTTTCGCACTGTCTGCTGCTCCTGGCCTGTGCTGTCACCATACTCTCAAGAGTCCTGCTTCTTTAGAGCAGGCCATCTCTGTTGGGCTTTGGCCCTCTCTATCTGGCTTGGCAGTGGCAATATAAAAGTGCCAGAGATGTCACGTGGCTGTTAAGCCCTCACTGCCTGCCCAAAGTTAAATTTGCTTCCTCTAAATTGAAGGTCATCAGGCATCCCCCCAATTGTACAATTTGGCAATTAACCCTTGTGAACATAGATCTGCCAGTCAATGTGAGAACATGAATGGTTGAAAGGTAAGAGTCTCAGAAAACTTAATGTCAGATGCATCACAGCTGGTGCTCAAAGGGCTCCATATTGCTGCTATAACAAATTACCACAAACTTATTAATAGCTTAAAACAATGCAGTGTATTATCTTATCTGGAAGGCTGCAGCCTCAAATGAAAAACCTGGGCCAACATCAAAGTGTTCTTGTCTTTCTTTTAGAGTCTCTAGATGAGAATCTCTTTCCTTGCCCTTTCTGGCTTCCACAGGCTGCCCACAGGCCTTGATTTGTGGTCCTTCCCACATCTTCAAAGCCGGCTAGTTGGGCAGATCCACCCCCATGCTGCCACCTCCACGATTCTCTTTCTTCTGTCTCTTTCTTCTCCTTACAAGTATTCTCATGATAACATTGGGTCCAGCTGGATAATCCAGGGTAGCTTCCCTATCTCAAGGTCAGTGGATTAGCAATCTTAATTGTATCTGCAGCCTTGATTCTGCCTTCCATGTAATCTAACGTAGTCATAGATTCCAGGGATTCAGACGGAGACATCTCTGGAGGACCATTACTCTGGCTACCTCAGAACCTTAAATAACAGAGCCTTAATTTTATAAATCAGAAATTTGATATCAATAAAGGTAAAATTGTCTGCCTCAAATCGTACAACTAACTCTAATCCAGGTTGAGTGAAGATTAAATAAAATATTCTTGTCTCGCAGACCGGAGTAATCTTCACATAACAGACTCAACACACATTATATACTTTAGCTCTCCCATCCATGTGTAGTATATAGACCACTTTATAAATATTAATATCCAACATAGAAATCCTACATGCATTTATTGTTTTAAATTTAAAATACATTGCCTAATAATATTTTTAGTATACCAGGTGCCATGAAGATAACAACAAAAATAAATTATGGGGTTGAGATTTTAATGAATACGCCTGCCAGTAAAACTTGAAAATCCAAGCACCGATATAAGAAATGAATTGTTCTTTTATTAAACATGCATTGAATTTGCATAAGTCTACAGTGACTTCCTGTCACAGCACTGAAATGCAGTGTTTGATCTTCAAGTTCAAATTTAAACAGACACACTGCAGATACCCCTGTTTTTAAATTAATTAATGTCTGAGCTGCTTTTCCTTGGAAAGGTCAGCATTCAGTAATATCATCGAGGCACCTCTCTCTTTTCTTAGTGAAGGGGCGGGGAATGCCAGCTCCTGGGACCATGAAAATCAGGAGAACTGAAGAGGTCAACATATTGGCGAGCGTGACACTTAGCTACTGCCTTACATAGAGACCTCTTCAATGAATTCTTTTCTTCAGTTTTGACGCCAGGAAAAAAAAGGGACTGTCGACCTCATTTAGAAGGTTATTCCACATTTCTACTTATTAGATACTCTTCACTCAGCTTCTTTTTTATTATAACCCGATGCTGTTGGTTATTATCTCTCACTCCCATTCATACATTGCCGCATGAACTTGTCCAGATCATTTTGATCTTTGGAGAGAAACAGTTGGCTTTTATATGCTCTAACAAGAGGTCTTCAGCCTCTTCAGAGAAAGATGAGGCAGACAGAGGAGGGCATTAAAAGACTGAGCCCCTGGCTGAGTTTGAGGCCTGAGGTTAGGGAGGACCATACTGTTCTCTCACGAACAGTCTGTTTATTCCTGCCCTGGTATTGACTGGGATTCAACACCTATGACTCCCTGAAAATCTCAGGCTCCTGGGGTGCTGAACATATTGAGTGAGAAAAAAAAATGTGGAAAAGGAGGATTGAAAAGACATTATTAGGATACTGGGGGGAAATCAATTCAACACGATTCTATTGCAAACCATGAGATGCCTTTCTAGGCACTGAAGATATTGAGATAATAATAGATGGCCCTGAACTTCAAAACCCTAGAATATAAATATGGGCTGAATCGGACCAGGAGATACGAAGGAAAGATGACATCAATTCCAACATGAGCCAGGGAAAGGGATGAGGAACTGGGACAGTGTTTCAAAACAGCAAAGTTCTTCGAGGGTGGTGATTGATCTCCATTGCAATCCTAGTATGCAGTGTGGGAAGTCTCAGTGTCCTGGTAAGAAGCTTGATTTTTTTTTTTTCCCCTATCTGGAGGAGTATAGTTTAATAGAAGGAAAAGAAGACTTTGTAGTTATACAAACTTTGGTTTGAAAATCACTCTAACAGTCACTATCTGGGGGAGGTTTCAAAAGATATTTAACCATTTTAGACTCAGTTCCCTCATTAGAAAGGCTGGTGGCCAAGGGGTGTCTAGCTTATAGGCTTGTTTTGTTGATAAGATAAGAAATTACCCAGACACTTGGAATTGCCCATTGCGAAATGATGCCAATCATGGAATTCCAAAAACATGACAGCAATTTCGTTCCTTGCTCCTTTTTTGCTTCCTTTGCTTCCTCCTTTTTTCCTTCCCTTTACTGGGACACCAGTAAAGGTGTAACAGACAGAAATGTAAGATAATATCTTTTGGACTATTTCAAAACCTACCAAACTTGCTTCGCCACCTCTGCTCACTAAGTTTCCATCAAGATACCCCACCCTTAATTCTAACACTCAGCTCCATACTTCATATTACCATTTGATTTTTTTTTCTCAGCTCAAAATGAAAGCTCTTCAGCATGAAGTTCAAATCCAGCCACAACTTGGCCCTGTCCACCTCTTCAACTTAGAGATATGATCATTTATTCATTCACTCATTCATTCAACAAATATTTATTGGCTATCTAGTATGAACAAGGCACTATGTTAAGTATTAGGGGATTTAACTTGAAAATTTGGTCAGGACAAGATGGTATAGATGAATGTTTATAGATTTACATTTTCAGAATGCCTTGCTTATTTACTAAAATAAATGTTTTATTTATATGATTATTTTTGAAATACTTCAGGTCCATATTATCCCTATTTTATTAATGAAGATATACAGGATTAGAAAAATTAAGTAAATTTCTCAAAATGAAACAAGAAGAAGGCAAACAAAATTTGAATTATGAAGTTTTAAAATCTGTAATTTTTTAAAATTCTTCTTTGGCCTTTAGGTTAAAGAATATTTTTTATCTGTATCTTGCCTAATGACTTTTTAAAAAAAATTTATTTTACTGGTTTCAAGTATACACTACATTGTTTAGGCATTTATGTAATTTTTATAAAACTCCCTCTAATTGCTCTTTCTCCCCTCTGGCTCTCCACCTAGCTGTTACATTACTGCTGACCGCATTCCCTATGCTGTGCTCCCCATCCCTGTGACCATCTGTCAGCTATTAATTTGTACCGCTTTAACCCTTTACCCCATTCTCCCAGCCCCCAACCTCCCTCCCCTCTCCCTAATGACTTTCAATACAGATTGTTATGTTTTCAGAAATGTTTTCATTTAAGTGACATCTAACTGAACATAAAAGGACTCTTTTTTCCTACCCTCCCTACCCCAATAAATGAATATCCTGCCTTCGCCAGAAAATAGTGGTGAATGACACAGCTGAGCAATGTACTGCCTGAATTTTCATAATTATGTTCTGACCCAGAGTTTTTCTCCTTGAGAGGTTCAGAAGCATTATTTATACATGACATTTTGAGGTTGGTAGCCCTCTTTAAAATTTTCTTTCCATCCAATGTCAAAGGAAAAAAAATCTCTTTGCATTTCTTTTTTTTTTTTTTTTTAATTTCCAGAACTCTCAGACGTGTAATCAATTTTGACCTATTTGGGGACCACTACATACACTTAGAAAATGTGATCTCTGTGACCTTGGTAACAATTATCCCAATTTTCCCACCAGAGCTAAAGAAGATCTTAATGACTTAAAACTCTTGTCAAAACCTCATTCATTGTGCTGGTCAGGATGAGCAATGGTCTCATTGTTAAGAGTTTGTTTTGTGTTGTGTTTTCTGTCTTCTTGCAGTTCTAGGGTAGAGAGAATGTCACACGTTTGTCAAGGTCATGAATGATAAATCAAAGGCTAAGAATGTGCCCTGAGTCGTACTAATGAGACTGTTACATTCTCCTCCAGATTCTCTCCTAATTTGGAGTCTTTCTCAGAATTCCAGCTCTGAGGAACCACAGTTAACACCCAGAGCTGATATGTCTCCTGATTTCGAGTTTCTCTTCTCTCTTCCTCTCGTGTCATCTTTCTTCAGATGTCCCGTGATTCCAGGCCGAGGGTTCATTTCAGTATGTGCAGTTTCCTGTCATACTGTATAATGCAGCTCTATGCAGTGTCGGCTTGCAGGTGACGGTAGAATGTGCTGCTAAGGCTGTCTTCACTAAGAATGGTTCTGAGAGCAAGTGCCCACCATTCTCTCCTAGAGTGGCCAGCATCCAGGATGCCATCTTTATTTATAACCTAAGTTCCCACACCCTCGACTTCCACCTGGTGTGCAGGCTTTTTGCCACCAACCTTAGTTTTGTTATCAGACTTAACGGTGGCTTTAGCTGTAACTTCAGTCTTCAATTCTATGTTCTCTGTTGTATGTCTTTCAGGAATTTTCACGGTTCCTGGTACATGCAATGACTCTTTTGTATGCATCATGTTTATGGATTAATTTGTTTGTTTGTTTATATGTCATTTTGGCATTTGGCATTTGGAGCAGGAGTGGGGAAGCAGTGGCATATTTCAGATTTCCATCTTCAACACATAAATTGAACACACGCTCTCTAGAGGCTCAAGAATCCACCAGCATCACCAACAAACCTTCATAGGTACCCCTCTATTTTGCTTTAACCCTCAACGAATTGGGCAGTTGAAACTGTCCATCGACTCTGGGCCGATTCCTGATCTGTGACCAGGTGAAGAGAAACAAAAATGAAGCGATCGTCTCTTGTTCCTGCAAGAATTTTTTCCTTAGTGGAAATGCTGAGTCAGCGGTTAAAGGAGAATATATGTGTTCTCCACAGTAAGGAGCTGAAACCGCTCTAAAAATCAGACTGATGAAACTCAGGGGCATCAGATTTTATCCTTTACCAGATGTTACTAATGTTTTTAGGATATAAATTATCACAAAACACAGGCAAAGCAGAGAGAAGCCCTGGTCCAGATTAAGAGGTGTGGTTTCTAAGTAAGATGTGTGATCACCTCACTAACTCTTGAAGCTTCTCAGAGTTACCTGGCTTTTCTATCCATCTTCTTCAGGGAAGCTCCTCCTCTCTTAAATCCACATATTACAGACTTGTTTGCTATAAACAATGCTATACAACCAGGCACAATCTGCTAAAAGCATTCTTTAGATAAGGATTCTCCTGTGAGCAAAAACCACAGAGTTTGATTGACAGGAGTCTAGCATTAGTATGTTAAAAGGAGATTAGACAGGGTCACAAGGCATCTTTCTTTCTCAGTAGTGTCTCCCCTTCACCAGCACCCTCATAAAAAGAATAAACAAAATAGAGACTTGTTGTTTAACCCTTTCCTTCCAAGCAGACAACCAACATAAAATCACTTTTATCTTAAAAAGGCCACGATTGCATTCAATTCTAATTCAGTACACTATAGCAAGAAAAAGTAGTTCCTGTTGTTTTTCATTCTTCCTCCAATTCTCTGAGAATTGAATCAAAAATTCAAATAAAAAGCACAAAAATAACCAATTATAAGGATCACCCATTATCTGCACAGAGCATACATTCTTCAGTTTATATTTCTGAAACTCATTTTGCAAAGCTTCTAGATAGATGCCTGTTCACCATGCTATCCCATTAAATGTGTAAAATCCTAATGGTTAGAATTTCACCCTTACAAATTAAGGTTTTAATATTTAGTCGAGGAAAACTGGTCATTCTCTAAGTCGGATGTAGAAAAGAGTTTCCATTTTGCTTGTCAACTCTTATTCTTTGCCAGTGACGACGTGGAACATTGTACAATAGGGGAGTTGGGCCCCTACTTTCCCAGTATCATCCTTTTGCAGAAAAAAATAAGCCAGTAGATGCATTTATCAGCTCACAGCATGGTCTCCCTGCAGGTTCTTTAGCCTAATCTTTAACCACCATGGGAAGGAAAAGAGGGGAGAAAAAAAAAAAGAAGCATAGGATAAACTCTATTATAAGGCTTTAGTAAATAAACTCTGGGGTGGGTGGACCCTTTTTTAAACTAATGATCTAATTTGTTATTTCTAAAACAGAAATCATGCCTGGCTTTAATAATGGCTCGGGCCCACCCCAAGCACTTTTCTCATGCAGTGTATAATATCAGCATCCTCGGTGCTCCTTAACTGAAGGTAACGTGCTTTTAAGACGATATTCTTCTCCTAGAGCTCATTAGAAGCTCTCTCTCCTCTAATGATTTCTGGGCCTCAAGTTAGACTTATTAGTGCACAAGGAGCTATTGGTGCCGAAATGTCAGGTCTGCTAGCCAGCTAAAAGGATTGCTGCTGGAGAGGCGTTTGTCTTCTGTGGGACATGCTGACTGTGGCTAGTTTATCTTCTCTTTCCTCATGGGAAAGAGTCCTCCTGCATCCAAAACTATTCTGTCCAACCAAGAGTCAGCATGGAGAATTGCATTCTGGGTCGTGCAACTTCTGGTGTGTTTGTAACTGAAGGAATGATCACTCTGTTGCCACAGATTCTCCCCTGCAGGCCAGGAGCACCACCTGGGTGGGCATTAAGGCTGTGTTTCTCAGGTACTTGTTACAGAGGCTGGACCACAAGTAGTTGTCCAGTAAAAGTCCATCTCCTTTAGTCTTACCTCTCCTTCCTTCTTTCTATACCATCTGCTTCTATTTAATCGATGTTTGAAAATTTTAGATTCAACCTCCTTGATTATTCTCAAATCCAGTCCCTCTCAGCTCCATTCTTTTTCTAGTGGCCTCTGTCCAGGCCACTTTCATCCCTCGACTGGGTTCTTGGGCAGCTTTCTAATGAATATCATCCTCCTCCATTCATTCTCTACGTGGATACTCAAAAGGAAGTGAACTCTGCTGCATGTGTGCTTAAAACACTCTTACCATAGGAAAAAGTAAATCTAACCTCCTCAGAAAACACTCATTTTTAATTTGATCCCTCAATATTTTCTAGTCCCATTTCTTACTTGACATCTCCAGGCAAACTTTGAGTCAATCAAATCAGATTCCTCATTCCCATAATGCTCTATGCACTTTCCTTCATCACATCTCATTGTATGATTCCCCACCCCCCCACCCCTGCCCCCCGAGCCTGGAACATTCTTCCTGTCGTCTTGTTGTGTCAAAATTTTATCTTTTTCTATGACCCTGTGAAAATGCTTCCAATATTCCTAAATTCTTTCTACATCATTCTTGTTTAAAATAATTGCTCCTTCCTGTGTCCCCCATTGCACTCTGATTATTCTATTAAAGCTAGGAAGAAAGTCTGCAGAGGTGAGAGGCTCAAATTTGAAGGCTGCCTGCTGGGTTTGAACCCAAGCTCTGCCCCTTACTGGCCTTGTAAGCAAGTTACATTATCTCTTTCTCAGTTTCCTCATCTGGAATGGGGATAAGAACAGTATCACATCATAGCAGTGCTATGATAATTAAATGACTTCATTGGCTCATTGAAAGTGCTCTATAAACATTTCAATTTAAAAAAAAATGAGTAGGTGAGGAGGGAAGAGTATTGATCTCTTAACACTGATTGGTGGATCACAAGGCATGATCCAGCAGCATCAGCTGCTCCTAGGAACTTGTGAGAAATGAAAATTATCAGTTTCTGACCAACTGAATCAGAAACTCTGAACACAGGCTGAACAACGTGTATTTTAACAAATGCTGATGCCCAATCACTGTGTAAATGACCTCAAAGATGCCTTCCAGTTCTCACTACCTATAGAGAGATGATAGTTCTGTTCACGGCCAGTGCGAAGTAGAATGTCCCATTGAGGACAATTCTAAAAGGTTGGAGAGGGTACTAAAGAATTAGGTCAAGAAGCTGGAGGTGAAAAGAGATGCTAAGTATCCATTTGCAGGAGGAAGCAAAAGATAGAAGGAAGGGAGTAAAATGTTACCACACACAAAAAAAGTCAAAATGTTTCCTCCTGGTTCTTTCTTCTCTCATAAAATCAGGAAGCTTCTCATGGGTTTTTGTTCTAAAGATTTATTCATGACTTTTTAAAATATTTCTATAGTCTATTACTATATACTATATATCGTATATTTCTATATAAAAGAAATATCCTTATATTCCTTATGTTAAGAAATTTTAAGTTATCAAAAAAAATGTTAACAGAAGACTTTTTTCTTTCTCCTCTTTTAGCAACTGGGGAATTTTTTTATGGGAAAGAATAATGGGAAAATGTACTGAAAAATACAACCCAATTTTGCATTTATCTCCCACCATCAATATGTGTAGAAAACTAAAATAAAACACAAGGGGGCCGGGGGTGGGAGTGAGGGGGTTACAGTTTGAATGTAGCACAAGAAGCAACAGAATTCTTTGCAAGACTAATAGAGCAGATACCATCGCCGTAATGAACGGCTTGAAATATGTTAGACACAGGAAAAGGTATAGAACAACAAAATAAAGGACTGCACACCCAACACCCAGACTAACAAGAAATAATTACATAGACCTCGAATAGATTTTCAAAGGGCTCAAAAGAGCCTATGCATTCAAAATGCTGCCTAGCTCTTAAAAATTTAATAAGGAAAGCACAGCACAGCGCTTAACACAATAAATGTCCACTCTTCCTCTTCCCTTCCTTGCAAAATGTGTAAACAAGCTCTCTGGCCCTGGTGTTTTCCAGACAGAAAGATGTGTTTACAGGTAAATAATTTGTGGGTGGTGAAATTGTTACAAGCGAATGAAACAATTACTGCATATGTACTTTTCAAATGAAGTCATGCGTTCTTCTGGGAGACTTATTTTCCCCTTTTGTAAGTAAAGATTTTGTCCTGATAATGCTTTGGAAAGCTCCCTGGGATAATTCTGCTATTCAAGTACTGTACTAATGATTCTGAGGGTGGAGAGTGAATGATAATTAATTCTGCTGATTGTGACGGTTTTTTGTGATCTCTTTTAGTTTGAGCATAGGGGGACATATGTCCACGCTCTGTGAACCTACAGAGAAATTTGCCAACCATGTAAAATTGACCACGTTTACTTCCTCTGTGCTCTTCTCTTGATTTCTCTGGAACTCTGGGTTAACAAGTTAAATAAAAAAAAGAACATAAAAGAGCATAACAATCATAGTTACTTTTACTGACCAGCTTTCCTGGGGAGAGTTCTCTAGCTAAGTACAGTACAAATACTAATTTAAATATTATTTTGTCTAATCTTTATCATGACTCAGGAGATAGGTATTGTCATCCACTTCTTCCAGGCAAGGATATCAATCATAAGAGAGATTGAGTTATTTATTCCAGGTCACAGAGTTGGGGAATGGCAGTACTGGGGTTCAAATCCATGTTTTCAGGCATCATGCTATACCTTGTGCCACTCCAAGTCTATTGTCAAAGACTGGAGATCAATCCCCAGGCATCTCGGGAGCAGGTGACTAAGAGATGGCTCAGCTAGTCCAAGCCCTTCCTTTCACAAGCGAGGAAACCAAGGCTGACACGGGGGAGACTGATGTAAGGTTGCAGGGCTGAGGCCAGAATTCAGGATTCCTGAAGCTTTGTTCAGGACAGCACCGTGCCATCTTTCTCACATGTCTGAGATGCAATGGCTCTTCTTTGCATCTAAAAACCCTCTGTCCAACCACATTCCAGGTTCTGTGAGCAACACTACGACCTGTGCCTTCATTCTTGGCACCGGCCACACTGTAGAGACATCTGGGAAAGATTTTTTTCAAAAGTACCAAAACTAGAATATCGCTCAAGAGATTTTTATATGTTTTATTCTGGAGGGGAACCAGGCCTTGACTCTGACTCCATCTGAGTAAGGTTCTCAAAATGTACAGATGTGCCACAGCTCCCTTCGTGTCTGTCTCCTCAACCTTGGATCTGAATCTTTTGCATCTCGGTAAATGGCATCACTGGAGGTAGCTCTGGCCAGGAGCCCGGCATTCACCCTCCCATCCTCTCCCTTCCATCTACCTCCAGCCCATCACCTGGGGTCAGGTGATGGGTGAAGGTTTGATGAATGAGGAAATGCAGACATTTATGTGGGTCTTCATTCGGAAGGCTAAAAAATTTTAATTATATACATATTGTGTGTGTGTGTGTGTGTGTGTGTGTGTGTGTGTGTGTCCCCTTTCTGGACTGCTGCTTCTGTCATTCCTACATGTCTCTGAGGCACAGGGCTCCTCTCTCAAAGGGTTGAACTCCAGGCTCCCTAAAGAGAGCCCCGATACTCTGGGTGACACCCTGACACCATTAAGAAAAGGCGTAGGCTGCTTTTGAGAGCTCACATTTTTCTGCTTTATTCTTCCCACCCATCTCTCCTGCCTTTCTTCGTCATTGGCCTATACACAGGTAATTTGCATGGCCCTGAGAATTCTCTGCTCTAGAAAGAGCTGATGGAGAAAGGTTCTTGAAAGCAATCATCTCCAGTTTTTAGCCACTCAAGCAATAAATGACTGTGCCAGCATTGATTAAACAGACAAGTCAAGCAGAGGCCCCTAACTGGTCATGAGCGCTATGTGTCTGGATGATGCTGCCACAAAGAGATGACACCTCTTTGCTTCCCACCTCGCAACCTCGCTTGCAGTGGTGTGAGAAGCCCTGGCACACCCCGGGCTGTGACCACGCACGTTGGGAAGTGTCCATGATGGCTAACAGTTTAAAAGCCAGAAATCCAAACACGGAGATTTTTTTTTTTTTTCTTTCTCATGATCATGATGAAGTCACATGGCAGGTACAGGTGTTTCAAAGTCTGGGCTTTGTACTTTTGAGAAATAAAAAGATTCTAGAGCAGCGCAAATAGCGCTTTACAGCAAATAGCAGTAAATATGAGCAAGGTATGCAATTTTAAGTTTTCCAGCAGCCACGTTAAAAATAGTAAGAACGTGTGCGATTAGTTTTAATAATATATTCTATTTGTCCTAATATATCAAAAACTATCATTTCTAAATATAATAAGTATAAGAGATTATTAATGCAATATTTTACATTCTTTCTGCATACTAAGCCTTCAAAACCCAGTGTGTGCTTTATGTTCTCATTTTGGATGTTATAATTTTTAACAGGTTTGAGCAAAATGTAGTTCTACCAAAACAAAGTTATATTAAATGAAAAATATTTTAAATTTTAACTAAAATCAATGAAAATTAAATAAAATTAGAAATTTAGTTCCTTGTCTACACTGTCCATATTTCAAGTGCTTAAAGCCACAGGTGGCTTTTCGCTGTCCTCTTAGACAGTACATTTTCAGAGAGTAGAATAAGGATTTTACTCATTTTATAGTATTCACGAGACCTGGTGAAGTATCCAGTTCTCATTAAATGTTGGCAGGTTATTACCTAACAAAATAATAGCAAATCACAAAGAAGCAAAAGGAAGATATAAAATTCGTAGACAGAAAGAAGAACAGATGTGTCTTACATTTCATAAACTCCATTTTCTCCTCTGTGAACAGAAGTGATAAGTGCCTTGGCTCCTCCCACAGTGTGTGAATAAATGATTCCCATCAAGCAAGTTCGAGAACCACTGTACTTATTCACAAACACCTATTCACCTCACTGGAGATTCACGAAGCAGATTAACATTATCTTTTGCTTTCATGTATCAGATATACAGAACAATCTTTGTTTCATACTATGCTTTCATCTTTGGTCTATAACTGTCGCTCTTCCTCTTCTTTTTGAACAACATAATAAGCAAGTAGGAATGTACCGCCCAATCAAACACCCAGAACTTCTGCGGTAGCTTAAATCCCTCATCTACAATAGTCAACATCCCAAATTCTATGCTTATTATCCCCTTGCTTTCACTTGATATAGTTTTATATCATATTTGTGTGTTATTAAAAATGTGATATATAATTTATTACATACATATATAATTTATTATATGATGTCATAGTAATATTAGTTATCATGATACAAGAAATCTTGAAACTTGCTAGATATCTCCTTGTTCAATTCCTGTTCCCTGCTATTAACCTTCTAGAGATGCCCCAAGACTAAAGGATAAAGTCTAAAATTCTTATATAGAAGAACGGTAATAGATTGTTTACTATCCAGAACTTCTCCTATCTCAGTAAGGCACAGCTATATCATCATGCGTCTTTGACATCTCCCCGCACCATCCCATTGCAGAGTCTGTTTCCTCACTCTCTTGAATATAGTCTAGCCTATGATAACTTGCTTGGACCCATGGAATATGGCAGAAATGACATCGTGCAACTTCTGGAGTCAGGGTTGAAGAGGTAAGGGGCCCTGCATCTCCTGCTTTTGTTCTCCTAGAAAACTTCCCTGAAACAACCATGACAGAAAGTTTAATTAGCTTACTGGAAGATGAGAAAGTCCTATGGAGAAAATCAGGGATCTCAGCCAAAAGCCAGCAGCCAGGCATGAGAGGGAGGTCATATTTGCGCCCTCCAGTCCCCCCAGATTTCTAGTTAAAACACCACGTGAGTGAATCCAGGCAAAATCAGTATGGAAATCTCCCCATTGCCCCATGAAATGATCAGAAATGTTAAAAATCCCAATTGTTTTAATTCACTAAGTTTTGAAATAAATTGTTATATAGTAGATCATTATAAGACCTTTTACTCAGACCTTGGAAATATTGAAGGCAATGCCTAGTAGACTCGCTCAGGTAGACAAAGGGGCTCATGTTGATCCTCTATATTCTCACAGGCAGCTGAATTAGATGAGGATCTGACTAAAAATTATGAATGTGGCTTTAAAGCATAGAGTGAACCTCTTGCCAGATTTGTAGAAAACTCACAAAATTATTAAGAAAATCATGTTGGTGAAAGTGCTGGCAAACTGAATGGAAAGGGACAAAGATAGTTTAAAATGGACTCTCAATTTCTTATTCAAAAAAACAGGCTTCCAAAGAGCTAAACAACTGTAAACACGGGTTATTTGCTTTGTTTTATTTTTAACAGCTTTATTAAAATCAAATTCAAACACACCATACAAGTCACTCGTTTAAATGTACAACACAATGATTTTTATTATAGTCACAAATTTGAAACCATCACCACAGTAGATTTTAGAACATTTTTATCACTTCAAGAAAAGAAAAATAGGAATGTTATCACCTCCTATCACCACCCCCATCCTTCCCAGCCCTGAGCACAGGAGATTTCTTAAGCATCACTGTTTTCCAGGAAAGAACACAGAGCTTAGGTAAAGTTCAACATTGTCAGTCCCTCCTTTTGTTCAATATAAATGAATAAAATAGGTTCCTAAACAATTAAGAGACAAATATAAAACTCCTCTGTGAGATGAAATAGGATCTAGTAAATAATCTTTCTAGCACTCTTGTTGGTGTTGTTCCAGTAAAATAAGTTGAATGATCTGTTGAAAGGTTATAGCCTTAGTAAGTTGTTTTAGAATCTTGGAGTCCATACATCTTCAACAAGGATGCCTAAAATGAAAAAGAGACATGATAATATAAAAGTCTGAATTAAAGCAAATAACCAGGAGTCATATCCTAAGAGTTACAAGTCTATAGGATTTCAAGGGGTTAGTGGACGAAAATCTTTTGATCATGCATCACTGCTGTCAAAAGACATGAAGAAAACCCAAATAAGAATGAGCAAAGACTATTTATTCATAGCTTGCTATGGCCACCATCACTTACATTTGGCAGATTTTGAAGCAAACACAACCAGGCATCTTGGTCGCAGAGGAAGTAGTACTCAGTAGGGACACATGGAGATAAGAACCAAGGCTTTACATCGGTTGGATTACATATTTGTCCCTCTATTAGTCTCTTATAGATGACAAGTATTTGGCCCATTGTCCTAATAAGGTTGTGGAAATAAAATTTAGATTTATATAGGGTATGAGCAATAGATTGGAATAATTTTTTCCTTCTTAGAAAGATGGACACTGGTAAAATAATTTACCAGTTGAAATTTCAAAGATCATGTTTCCATATAGGAACAAATAGAAATGCCATCAGCTATACTTCTTTCTGGTCTTATTTGATGAGATTAGAATTGTCCAGAGGTTTTATAATGGGACCTAGTGATGGATGGCATATCCAGCAGTAGGTAAGACTGAGGGCAATAGGTACATTAGAGATAACCCAAGAATAGCATTGGAGTAAGTATGTTCTGACTTAGCAATTATATAAGGAGGAGAAAAAAAAGGAAAAAAGGCTATTATGCATGGATGACAATCAAAGGGTGATAGAAAATAAGAAGAATTACTATTAGCAGATGTATAAAAAACAAAACAGAAATCAGACAGAGATCCTGCTCCAACATCTTAGGCAGGAGTTACCCACTGTCTAAAGTCATCTGCTTATTCCAAAGATATTAGGTCTACTCTCTCTTTGCAAAGATCAGCCGTGTCTATGAGATCAATGAGTCTTCTCAATTTGAAGTCCCTATTTGAGTAGCCTTCCAACTGTGTGGAATTCTGAATTACTCCTTCAGTTGTTAATCATAAAGCCAAGTGTTGACTCTGGCATCTCACAGCTGTATGTGTTGTGTACAGTAGCTGATAAGGTGCCTTCCAGTGAGGTCAAGAGCAGCACTTTTCCTCTGTTGTCTCTTCCAGTGGATGAAATATCCTGGTTGATGATCATAAAGAGATGATTTAAGGAAATGTTTTGGAAAGGTGCCCTAAACCCATTGGTGAAAGAACTGTAATACGAGAGTCCATTGCAATATTTTACTATGTCACCATGCAGTAGGTCAGACTTTAATATTGGAGTAAAATCTCCAAATACATGGATGGACCTTCTAGTACCAATTTATAAAGGGATAAACAGTGTGTTTCTGAGGGAGTGGCTACAGAGGCCATCAGAGCTAGACAGAGCCTCTGGCCAAGGTTTTGGAAGTTTTGCTAATTTTAATTTAAGGATTACCATCGCTCTTTTCAACCTTTTCAGAAGATTGTAAGTAATAAGGACAATGCAGTTTTTGAGTAAGGACCAGTGTCTTCAAGACTGCTGTTGCAATGGTTTCTGTTAGGCATGTACCTCCCCAATCACTTGCTATGAAAGTCGGGATGCCCCAAGTTGAAAACACAAAATCAAGCAGCCTTGTAGTGGTCATAAGGGCTGTAGCTTTTCAACAAGGAAATGCTTCAGCCTACTCTGAAAATAGATATACAATAACTAAAACATATTCAAATCCCATAAAGGTTGGAAGCTGGGTAAAATCCATCTGAACCTGTTCAAAGTGTCTCTGAGGCTTTGAGTCCTGGCTGTGTCCCACCTTTAACGGTTTTCCAGGATTAAGTTGCTGGTGGGTGATACATTGACCTGAAAATAGCCTCAACTATCTTTTTAAAGTTTCCTCACCAGTGTTGACTTAAAACAACAATCAACTCACCTATTCCATGATAAGCAGGTTTCATGGAGAAATTTAGTTAATATTCATTTGAAATGATCTGGTGTCACTGAGCAGCCATCTGGAGAGTGTCAGAGAATACCTGAGTGAAGGATACACCCGATTTTTTTCCATTCTTTTTTTTTTCTCAAAATTGGGAAACAATAAACACCAATTTTTAAAAGATCTCTTTAAATCCCTCTAAATATTCATCCTTTGAAGATTGAGATAGGATCATCATCTTGGTTAAGGCAGCTAATTTAGCAGAGTGATCTGCTAGAGCATTTCCTGTAGCGTTATTGTTCTCTCTCTTTACATGGACCACAATCTTTATAATAGCCATCTCTCTAGGAAGGATAAATACATCTAAAAATTTCTTAACTTTTGTCCCATTTATAGGAGGATCCCCTCAGAAATGAAAACCCACTTTGTTATAAAAGCATCCCAAAGTCATGTAGTATTCCAAAAGCGTGTCTGCTGTCTGTATCCATGTTTTCTCTCTGGTCTTCAGCTAGTTGAAAAGCTCCAGTAAGTGCAGTAAGTTCTGCCATCTAAGATGGCTGTACTTCAAGTAGGGACACGCTGAAAAAGGCTAGCAGAGATCCACCACAGTAAAGGAAGTGGTGGCATTAGGCACAGTAGATGACAGGACAGTATTTGAGTTAGGTACTCTAGAGAAATAATAGAATTTTGTTGATGATCCTAAACTTTTGAACAAATTGTTGTTTTCATCCATTGGGTGTCCTTACTAGAGGAGAGTATGGTAAGACCTTTGGATTAAAGGCTTTCATTGATAAAGGTTTCATCTCAAAAGTTATTGGGAAAGTTTAGTAATGGTTTGCTAGGATGTATCTGAACTTCCATAGGTTCTGCTCCAATTGTTCTGTTCCAGTACCAATGCTGGAATTTTTAGCTCATTAGGTATAAAGTGTGGTGTTAAGATCTTGACGTAGCTTTGTATTAAATATTGTGGAGAAGATAAAACTACATCCTGAGCAGACATGACTTGATTATGAATAGAGGAGTGCTCTGGAATTTCAAGAAATAGTTCCTCTGATGTAGGCTTAACGTGACAGATACACTTGCAAAGTAAATATCTCCTTATTAGGTTTGCAAGGATAGCATCACAGAGCAGGAAGGAACGTTTTTCAGTTAAGGAAACAAGGGTTACAGTTAGGGGCTGAGAGATAGGAAAAAATCTAGATTATTTAAAATATATACTGCCTGCGTGGTATGTTTACTCTGAAGAAGAGGTTGAGCAGTGGTGGCAGGATTTAATGCAGAAAAAATAACTCCTGTATTTATCAGCACTTAATGAGGTTGACCATCTATATTTATAATTCATCCCGTGTGTTTCAAAGCAAGGCAGAATATTAGATGTGTTTTTCTTCCTTAGAGCACCCTCACTGATCTGAAATGAGAGATTTTTGTTGGTCTTGGATTTTTGTTGTTTTGTTTTGGGTTTTTTCTTTTGGTAAGACAGGACCAATTTTTTTCCAGTGTCCCTTTTTACAACATCTTCAAGTGTCCTTATCAATGGGTGATTGATTAGGAAGTAGTGTACTTAGCTATTTGATCTTTAGGGTCATAAGTTTATTTGGGGGCTTGTCTCATTTTTATTCTAAAGCCATTTCAAAATATTATGACAGGTTGTTTTAGTTCAGATAAAGGGATTATTTTCCATTCTAATTTCTTTCTTTAAATTAGGTGCTCAAGTTCAGCTTTAGTTCCATCGAAAAAAACGAGATGAAGAAGCTGCTCTTACATCAGCATCTTCTTTAAATGACAAGTATTTTTGAAAGGTATTTTCTACTGTATCTTAAACATATCCTATACTTTCATCTTTACTCTTTTTTGTGTGTTTGAATCATGGTCCAATTGATTTTTATTAAAAATGTTTCCAGTGTGGTATTTAGGAGATTTTGCCCTATTTTTCAAACCACTTGTTGACCCTCAAGCTGATTGTATAAAGAAGGATCCCATAAGCCCCCTTCTAGGTAAGTCCAATCAGCTTTTGCCATCAGAATTTAGCATCTGACATTCCAACCAATATGTATACAAGTTTATATAGATCAAGTAACTCTGGTGTCAGAAGCCAGCCGACAAAGTAATTGAGGGTACCTGAAAGGGGGAGCATGAACTGGGAAAAGAAAGAAGACAGACAGAAATGCAGGAGGGAGTACAGATTCATGCTGTGTCGCCGAGTTTATTTAGCACAGCATATTTATACAATCTGAGGGCATATTGGTTACAATGCTTCCGCGAAGGTCAAGGAGAACTGCTAGAACTGCCAATCTCGAGTTATTTTCTCAGCACTTTACAATCTCAACTTCTTACATTGTTGCCGAGTACACAAACGTCCTTTGTTCCTTAGTGTGCCATTTCACATGTCTTTAAGTGACTCCTCACATCTCCCCCTTTTTTATTTTTTACATGAGGGACTCTCCCTCAAGACAGATGTCTGTGCCTGTCTTAGGTGATTCCTCGCAGGTGCTGAAGCTTACCCGTCATCGGCACGTGCATTCCGTCATGCACGCCCTGTCTTAGGTTGTCCAGCCCTCGAGGAACTCTTACCCGTCTTTGGCTACCAGCCTCTGTTAGGGGTTTGATTTTTGCTATAACTTAACTTTATGAACTTCAGAGCCAATATCTTTCCAAACTCTCATTGCATATTTTAACAAAGTGAGGAACAAGCACAGGAATATTAGTACTATGGCAGCAAGTCCAATCACAGAACTTAGCAAATGAGTAAATAGTGTCCAAGCAGGCACCATATTTTTTAAACCATCCAAAAACTTGTTAATGGTATCTTCAGTATTAATTTGTAATTGTGGTGCCTCTTTCAATGCCAGAATTTCTCTATGTAATTGAATAAGGTCTAAAGACATATTAGCACTATGCCACACTCCTTTAAATGATTTTGAATTTTATCCCAAGAATGCTCACTAGTATTATACTGCTTCGGCATAACACAGATCCATCGATATTCAATATGACAGCACAAGTGCGAGTATACTTCTAATCCTGGTAGCTCCTCCTCCAAGTAGCTAATCACTTCATAAAGCACTTCGAGCTTTTGTTCTATTTTGTCATCAATATAATCTCCTCTTGAGTTCCCATTGCTACAGTAACATTCATGGTCAATTCGTTAACAAAAGTAGCTGTTTGTACAGTGTTAGAAAGTGCAACAGCAGAAGCAGTAGCAGTAGCTATAATACCTGCAACAACTAAGCCAATCATTCTTTTATATCCGATAAGAGCATTATTAATCTTCCAGCAGATAAGGCAATCCTATTGTCTGAAGTCCCCTTAGACCAGTCAAGGACAGTAACATTGAATTCAAGAATTTGGTATTCAGTGGGCTCATCTTGATAACATCGTTTTCACCAAATGGCCTTTTTATGTATGTTTACTCTCAATACAGGGTTCAAAAATCTGTGGCGTAGACACGTTGCATTTGTTTTGTCCATTAGGTGCTCCTATATGTACAGAGCCATTCAGGCTTGGCCAGGGTTGCTGTGTAATATTCATGTATCCAGCCAGATTGGTAGAATTTACCTGAAAACAAATAGGTACCCCAACTCCCGATGCAGAGAAATGAAATCCTTCATCAACATAATGACTTTCTTGTAGAGGGGGCTGCTCCAGAAGCTTAGTATCATTAGTTAACACTCGAACTTACAGTCCCATCCAAGTAACAGGGTTACTGGAGAGGTTGGTTCACTGGCCAGCGGCAAGAGGTCTGAGAATGTGGTTCCTGACGGTGATGCTGATGGTGCTGCCCCTGCCATTTAAAGGAGAAGTGTACTGGGCTTATGTTCTTGATCCTCCTGTCTTGCACCCTGTTACTTGGATGGGACCGTTCAACTCTTTGCCTTGACTCTTAATCAGAACTCCCTCCTCCTGCACCTGCAGACCACAAAGTCTGCCATCCCTGCAAACTTCTTGCTTTGCAGGCAGCTTTAACCCTTTCGGCAGGGCATTCAGCAAAAAATGGCTCCCAACACTCTGGGTCATATGTACTCAAAAGAATTCTGAATTATTTTATGAATATTTACTGGTCTTCTCTAGGTAGAGAAATCTTTGCAACTCTTAATTCAGCTCAAGTCCAAGGTTTAAATTCTATAGTTCCCTGTATTCCTAGCACATGGAAAGGAGGAATTTTTAGAGGCAACTGGCACTGAGGGGTTTGAGGAAAGTTGGGAAAAGGTAAAAGGTCTGAACAAGGAGAAGAGGAAGGAGGGGTTGATAGACTCGGGGAAGGAAAGAAATCAGATCTGAAGGATAAGAGGGAAGAAGGTGATACAGGGATGTAACTGGAGGACAAAGAAGATTTATTAAGTAAATTATTTGTTGTTACTGAAGTTTGTCAAATTGATCATGGCTTTTGACAAAGATTCTTTTAGTAGAGCAATTTTTTTTTTTTTTTTTTTTTTTTTTTTTTTTTTTTTTTTTTTTTTTTTTTTTTTTTTTTTTTTTAGAATTTTGTTTGGAGGCCTTTGCAAAAATGCCACCCCTCTGGACTGAGAAATCTTAGTCCCTTTCGTGTCTAAGGAACCTTTCAGAGGAACAATCTTGTTAAAGTCAAGTGTTCCCCAGAGTGCCCATTGAAGGCCTGACTCATACTTGGGAAAATCATCTCATTTGGAAAGAACGATGCAAGAATTAGGGCTGTAATGAGAAGAAATATAAGAATCAAGAATTTCCCTGGAAGAGGAGAAGATGTAGATTTAGATGAACCTATGAGTGCTGGCAGTGGTTGGTAGAAATATAATGTTTATGCCTCTCGTATGTCAAGTCCCCACTGAAGGGTGGCTGCCTCCAAACACAGACCCAACCACCTGCGTCCCTGGCAGGTGGAATACCAAAGAGAATGTTTCCTCCAAATCAAACAAGGAGAAAAGAGAATAAAACAGCTCTGAGGACCAAAACTAGAGATGGAAGGAGAACCACATCCACTTTTACTGGTGACTAAAATCAAAGTTTGTCCAAAAAGGCAGTTCTTGTAAGAACTGCAGAGTCATTGGTCTGTAGGCCACCACGGACAGACAACAGGCTTATAAGGCATAGGCTTATCTTCTACTATGATTCTCCTTCTTGTGACAAATAACGCTTTGAGATAGTGTGCCATAAAAAGGTAACACAAAAGCAGCAAAAAGGGATGAAAAAAACTGCTTGATCCCATCAAGGATGTCAGAGCAACGGGAACCGATAACAAAACCAGGCTGAGAATAAATAACCAGTAACTCAACACAAAGAGAGTGGAGGGCAGACCTGTGCTGACTCAGCACATCGTTGTGGACTCAACAGGAGGTGAGCAGCAGGGCACAAGGGGTTCCACCCTTGGTTGAGGACTGAAATCCATGGAGATGGTCAGTGCAAACTGTATCTTGGTGGAACCTACAAGAAACTGTGGAAATAAATGAAGATCACTCAAATGAAAACAAGCCAGTGCTATTTATTCAAAGCTTGCTATAGCAAGAGAGTCACCACCATCACTTGAGTTTGGCAGAAGCTCAAATGCATGTAGGGTCACGGGAAAGCTCCAGGGTGGAAAGACGGGAAGGATTCAGGTGTGCCCTGATTGGAAGCTATGGTGTGCAGAAGCTGGGGGCAGGCAACTGGAAGAGGGCCATCCTATAAGATTGGTTAGGAATGCATACTTGGCTTTCTATGGTCAGCCCTGAGTTAGAAATAAGAGCAAAAATTAGAGAAGCTGGAAATATTCGATCAGGTTCAGATTTGGGGCTGACATGCAGAAGCTGTAATTGGACTCAGACTGATTGCTATTGAGGTTTTGTGTCAGAGTTTTATTTTATGTATATTATCTTGCCATTGCCTGTTTGTATATTTAGTCTTTTACTACTCACCAAGTTCTTTGAAGCTAAGAAGTCGACTTCATTGGTGATATCCACAGCACTGGTTGCTTTTCCAATAAGGGTATGGATGATCTCAGCGTCTCATCAGACTTGTTTAGTAGTCCAGACAGAGGTTTATCCAGGAAATGGTCAGCTTGGATGATGAATCCTAGTTCTAGGCTTATAACAAGTCCTCAGGCTTGAGCTTGTGGCGACTCTTTAGATCCTCGAGGCAGGTACAAGCTATAGAGCAACCTTAGAGTTCTGCCAATAAAGATCTGGCAATCAGTTTTTAGTTCTCAGTGACTCCAAGTCAGAGAGAAGGGAGAAAAATCGAAAAGCTTACTTTGAAAGCTAAGGTTAGTTGATAGCCAGATATTGAAGGAAACTTGAATAGCTGAAAATCGAGTAAGGGTAGGCAATCTACACAAGGTGAGCTGATCCAGTCCAGGTAACTAGCAAACTTATTTTTCCATAGTGAAAGAAAAACTTGGTTACCAGACAAGATAAGGTTTGCATGTCAATCGATTATCTGCAATTTACAGAGAGGTGCAAAATAGCTCAAAGACAATGAATACATCAGAATCTGATCATTCAGAAGAGTGGGCTATAGTTCCCCACTGAAACACAAAATTTCTCTCCACAGTCTGTCTTCCCCTCGGGATCAAAGACAATCTCAAAGCAAGATTATTCTTGATCACAAAATAAGGCTGGTCTCATTAGGCATGGCCCGGTCATTTACATAGATGCAGCAAGAATGACAATTTGCCACGCAGGTCTCAGATTTGCTCTGCTGGAAGTTTTCATAAAGAATCCCACATGGGACTTTTCAAAGCCTCTTGAGGATAGGAAGCCAAGCCAAATATTCACTATCATTTTTCAATTGCAGTACTCAGTGATTTGGTGAGAATTCCTCTCTTCCTGAGGTCCCCAAATAGCCTTAGCTTCCCGAGCCTGCCAGCGAGTGACCTTCCTCACTCGCTCTAAGGCTGGGAACCCTATGAAGCCCATTCGTGACCAGGCCAGTCTTCCCAAGAGAGACTCTGCAAGCATCGGCCCCAGAAAGTCCACCCTAGTCCTTAGACGTGTCTGATCTTATCTGATTAAATGAGCATCATTCCCAAATACGACATTATGGGCAAAGCCTTGGCTGTATGACCAATGACTCCAATTATGTCCTATTAGCAAGGTGGACAGACTGTTCTTGAATCTATGCAAATAACTAGATTGCCATGAAACTAAGAATACTCAGTGAGAGTTTCTAAATTTTGCCAGGCGAGTCAGGGCGGAAAAGATACATCTTTCACTTCTGTTTACAAGAGCACAGTCTACTACATTGTTCCGAGTGATAGAGAGCTTAATAGAAAGTGGTTCCTTGTGTCCAGAACATAGAAATGAAGGCATCAGCACGATTCTGAACAGAGTAGTCACCCGGTAGATTTAGTCCATTCGGTCCTATGTAATCAAACCTGTCTCTCTCTGTCTTGTAGTAGCAGTCTCATGAATCTATCTCCTTCTCAACTAAAGTTCTGGAAGCCCTGACTAGTTACTCTACCAGTATGGCCACAAAGTTATTTTAGCAATGCCATCAGAAGACTTTGCCCAAGAGTACCTAAAATATTCCTTTTCCCTGGGTCTCTGGGACAGTCTCTATGGTTGAGGACAAAGCACCTGGGCCAGTTGCTGATTTGGAAGTGCCCTTCGTGAAGCATCAGAGTTAAACAGAAAGCTGTTGACAAAAGCCTTAAAATGGCCATGGAAATTAATAGAAATTAATAGAAATTAATGATCAGCACGATTCCGATTAGAGTCCGTATTTATCCAGTTGATTTAGTTCATTCAGTCCTAATCATTCTTGCACTTGATTGTGGGTCAGTCATCTCATGAACACATCTGCTTTTCCACTAGAAGTCTGGGACTCCTTGCTCCTTTACAAAGTCCACTGGTATGAATTATAGATGCGTAAGCAGTGCCATAAGAAGCCTGTACACAAGAGTACCTACTAGCATAGTCCTGCACCAGGCTTCATCTTTGTTGAAGATGGAACCCTCTTCCCTGTAGCAGATTGCAAGTGATTTTATGGAAGCATCAGGGGTAAAACAAAACACACAAACAAAACTATCTGTAGATGAGAAAAGACTAAAAATGGCTATCGTTTACTTATTATCAACATTTTTCAAAAAAGAATGATCTAAAGAGAGTTTATTATAAGAATAATGCAATTGACAAGCATATCTGGTTATTTCCATGGCATGCAAAGCAAAATAAAGTCGATCCAAAATAATTTTAAACAAAATATCTATAAACACAAAAATTTGTCTATTTTCAAAAAAGGTTGATATTACACCTAATTTATGAAAATGTATGAGCGTAATCTTCACAGAGAAAGCATTTTCAGATATAATATATAAAAAATCTTGAGAGATTATATGCCTTATATACCTAGCACAGAGTTAGAATATACCAACAATATGTCAATATTATCCAGTAAATAGATTCAGTAAGTCTAGAGTAGGTTTTACACATCAGTAGATTAATAAAACTCAATAGATCAGAGTTGTGAATTCCCAATAGAAAACTTCTCGCCAGGAATATATTAGTTTCAAATTGAAATAAAGTTACAACCAAGTTTTAAAGAATAACTGAAATTATGACTAAGAACACTTATCTGCTTTTGTCTTATAGACAAAGCAACACCAGAATTTAAATAAATAGAAACAAATTTTGGATAGCAAAAACATTTAAATTCTCTAGAACTTTCCCATACAGAATACAAGTGTTTAAATATTTATGCTAATAACATTTTACCCATACAAATTTAACCTAGGGAAGTCTATGCATTTCTTCTGCTTTGACAATATTTCCTATGCAACTCATCATTAGTAACATATAAAATAACCTTAATTATTTCTAACATTTCTGCCTTTACAAGGCGAAAGAACAAATCTTTGTAATTTTCCACAAACCCTCTGGGAAACCTCAAAGATAATTTTAGGTGTGAGAAGACTAATCAAACTGAACTTCATACAACTTTAAGACCGTGAGACCCTCAATTCAGTATGAACTTGCTGCATTTTAACTTGCTTGCTCCACCTTGAGGCAGACCCAGCCCATGTACCCAACCACAAACCAACACATCCTGTCTGGATTTTCCTATTAGTCACTGTTTGACATTTCAAAAAGTTTCCTCCGCCCACCAGCTTCACCATCTTCCCGCCTTCTTTCTACAGTCATCTGTTCCAAGGGTCTCTGCATTTAAAAGCTGTGCTCGCTCATCCCTTCCCTCACACACTTCTGGAGCAGTCTTCGAACATCTTCCTATGATAACGTCTCTCTCCTCCAACCTCAACATCCCCTTAATGAAGTCTTTCATACTAACATTCAGCTTGCCTCTTTTTTTTCTTTGACAGAAATAATGCCGTGACTCCGATGGAATATCGATGACCCTCTGATCCAGCTTTTTGCACCCAAGTATTAAGGTCGTGTTATTACACTCATGTCCTTTCCTGGCTGGGGAACTCAGGATCCACAGTGGTAAGTGACAACTCCTAACCCAGTGTTCCAAATTTTGTCTGTTGTAGCATGGTAAAGTCTTAGCTTTTTTTTTTTCACTTATTTTTGTCTTTTTTCTTCTACTTCTGTGTCTTCTCCTTCTGCCACTTTTGTGTGTGGTTATAGCCCCGGACTCTCTCAATGAAAATTATACTTGTATTAAAGTCTGAAGGTCTTAGCACCAACAAGCTACTCCTTCTATTATCATAGGAGATTGTCGATCTAACCCTTGTCTCTCTGATCTATTTACTGGGAGGCTTGTGCTCCATCATTCTGGTCCTAATTTCACCCGATTTCTTCAAAAATGGCAGAATTTTACTGAGGACCACTTAGAATTTCAGTGGTCACTCTGAAAAACTTAAGACTTTTCCATATCAGCTCATTCTGAGCAGGACTCTCAAATCCCCCTGATTCCTAGATTTCATCCAAAGAATAGAACTGCTTTCACTGTCTGGTACAAAGAAACAGAAAAATGTCTCTCCCACAAAATGGTTCAGAGGCTGTTTCTTCCCTGAAGGACCATCTTTCTTCCTTGATACCTTCTAAGACCCATCTCACCCCATTACCAACTTCTCCTTCTTTCTTTTTTCCACCTTTGACTTCCCCCTCAGTGCCTTTGAATTCTTTGGTCTCCCCCTTCAACACCTCTGCATCACCCCCTCTTCTGTCCACTCCTGCCAGACCTTTTCTTTCTCACTCCAGCCCCTTGATTCCCTGTAATTGCTTCAGATTTAAGTCCCTCTACCTCTCTTGGGGCTCACAGACACAAAAGAGACACAGCGTGAGGTCAAAAAAGCTAATTAGAAACAGATTAGATGTTTTCTCCTCTCACATAGACTTTGGTGACCCCAGATGGTCACTTGTTCTCCTTCATCCCTTTCCCAAAATTTAGTCCACATTCTCCCCAGGATTATACTTCGGGGTGGGGGGAATGACATCTTTAAGATCCCCTCCACAGATCCTGGTAAAGAGGCTTCAATAAGTCCTCTTATTGAGCAAGTTACTTCAGTTTGCCCCATCTACCAGAAATACGATCTTTATAAAATGTCAAAATGAAGCAAGGATTAGAGTCATCTCCTTTATAAAAACCAGTGAATTTTATATTTTTGTGTGTATGCCGGAACCATGGCTAAAATTTTAAAATTAAAAATTAAAGCTATAAACTCTCTATTTGTGTCTTTTTGTATGTGAATGTATGGAAGTGTGTATATATGTGTATAATGCATGTGTGATATTTTCCTACCTACAAATTGTATTACCACATTAAACTATAAAATTCCTTTAAAATTTTTCTTTTATATTCTAAGAGATAAATAAGAGCCAATATAATTTTAAATATTCTTGAAATTCCCAGAAATTAAAGAAATTAAATTTCTAATATACTCAATTTTGGCGGGGGGAGGAAGTATTCTTACATAAAAAATATGTTAACCATGGCCATTTTAAGGCTTTTGTCAACAGCTTTCTGTTTAACTCTGATGCTTCACGAAGGGCACTTCCAAATCAGCAACTGGCCCAGGTGCTTTGTCCTCAACCATAGAGACTGTCCCAGAGACCCAGGGAAAAGGAATACTTTAGGTACTCTTGGGCAAAGTCTTCTGATGGCATTGCTAAAATAACTTTGGGGCCATACTGGTAGAGTAACTAGTCAGGGTTTCCAGAACTTTAGTTGAGAAGGAGATAGATTCATGAGACTGCTACTACAAGACAGAGAGAGACAGGTTTGATTACATAGGACCGAATGGACTAAATCTACCGGGTGACTACTCTGTTCAGAATCGTGCTGATGCCTTCATTTCTATGTTCTGGACACAAGGAACCACTTTCTATTAAGCTCTCTATCACTCGGAACAATGTAGTAGACTGTGCTCTTGTAAACAGAAGTGAAAGATGTATCTTTTCCGCCCTGACTCGCCTTGCAAAATTTAGAAACTCTCACTGAGTATTCTTAGTTTCATGGCAATCTAGTTATTTGCATAGATTCAAGAACAGTCTGTCCACCTTGCTAATAGGACATAATTGGAGTCATTGGTCATACAGCCAAGGCTTTGCCCGTAATGTCGTATTTGGGAATGATGCTCATTTAATCAGATAAGATCAGACACGTCTAAGGACTAGGGTGGACTTTCTGGGGCCGATGCTTGCAGAGTCTCTCTTGGGAAGACTGGCCTGGTCACGAATGGGCTTCATAGGGTTCCCAGCCTTAGAGCGAGTGAGGAAGGTCACTCGCTGGCAGGCTCGGGAAGCTAAGGCTATTTGGGGACCTCAGGAAGAGAGGAATTCTCACCAAATCACTGAGTACTGCAATTGAAAAATGATGGTGAATTTTTGGCTTGGCTTCCTATCCTCAAGAGGCTTTGAAAAGTCCCATGTGGGATTCTTTATGAAAACTTCCAGCAGAGCAAATCTGAGACCTGCGTGGTAAATTGTCATTCTTGCTGCATCTATGTAAATGACCGGGCCATGCCTAATGAGACCAGCCTTATTTTGTGATCAAGAATAATCTTGCTTTGAGATTGTCTTTGATCCCGAGGGGAAGACAGACTGTGGAGAGAAATTTTGTGTTTCAGTGGGGAACTATAGCCCACTCTTCTGAATGATCAGATTCTGATGTATTCATTGTCTTTGAGCTATTTTGCACCTCTCTGTAAATTGCAGATAATCGATTGACATGCAAACCTTATCTTGTCTGGTAGGTACTTAATTGGCTTCCTCTCCCACTGTGGATAAACTAGTTTGACACCTATTTATAAATTGGATTTGGATTTGTTACTTTGCACAGATTGTCAACTTTTACCAAATTTTTTAATTCTTTCAGTCTCAATATCTGGCTATGACCTTCCAAATTAACCTGTCCAGCATTCTTCCTTTCTCTTGACTTGAAGTCACTGAGATATAAAACCTGAAAAAACATATCCTTATTGGGGCCCTAGGTTGCTTTATAATTGGCTCTTCTCCCACAAGATATGAAGAAATATCAAGCTAAAGCCTGATAAGTCGTAATAAATTTAGGGCCCATCACTAAGGAAGTCTGGGTGCTTAGGCCATGCCTGCTCTTGTATGAGAGGTAACCCAGACTCCAGGCAACATAATTAAGAGCATTATATGACTCAAAAAGCTGTGCTTCATAATTACACGGTTTCATCCACCAGTGTCTTGAAATTTACTAGACTAGATACCCTTAAGGTTCAACTTTTGGCTTCTTTACTATTTCCCTTTGTATTAACATTTCTTTTGTTTTATTTTATTTTATTTTAGGTATCCCACTTGTAAGATGCCTGATGTAATGGGCATTGAGACAACTGCCCTTCGCCAGTGCAGCAAACAAATGGGTCAACTAGTCCTCTAGGGATAACAGTGGGAAAATGCTAACCCTGAGGACTGTTTCACTCATCCATCCCCTTTTTGAGATATTTCTTATCCTGTGTTGTTCAAGAACAGTCTCTCTGGGCCTGCTTAGAACAAGAAGAGAGACTGACAGGGCTGATCAAACTTTGTGCTAGATGCAACTATAGGCTCCTCTGCTGAAGACCACTAGGGCCCTCAGCTCTATATGAACTTCCTGCACATCAATTTGTTGGCTCCATATCACACCTAGAATGCCACCCCATGTGCTTAGCTATGCACCAGATTTCCTGCCTCAATTTTTCTCCTAGTAACACAGTTCAAATTTCAGGCTCCTCCCATACTCCAGCATTGCATCTCTACTTTCCATAGGCAGCTAGCCCAGGCCTCTGAATATAAAAACTGTGCTTGCCCTGCCCTTTGTCAGAAAGTTCTCTGGCTTAGGCTTTGAACATCTCCCTGTTACAAAAGTCTTGCTTAATCATGTCTCACCTTACTCGACTCTAGATTTACATTGTTTTCCTTGACAATGGAAAAGATATTATTGAGGATTTAATTCTTGGAAAGTGAAAATATTTAAAAAGTTGTCAGGAAGTTTAACACTTGATAAAATAGGATGACAGATTGCTAAGAAAACAATATTTGGTTCTCTATTTAACCAAAATAATAATTATAAATTTTTATAGTAGACATAGGCAGTAATATGATTATAAAGAACCTCAGATCTTTTAAGTGAACATTTTTGTTCTTTTAAATAATTAAAAATATGATAAAGTCAATACATAATGTAGGAAATTATTCTGATAAGACCCTAAATAGTTGTCTTCTGGGCAGATTATTTAAAAGGTAAAGAAAAATCTTTTATAAAATTTTATTTTAAAAAAGACCAATAATCCGAGAAAAAAAAAAATGTTGTTTTAACAGAAAATCAAATTCTAGTTTCGAAATTAAACTCTTATTAAAAATCTTATGAAGAAATTCATTAAACCTAAGCCAGTTTTGATTATAAAAAGTAAAATTTTCTTTCCATAAATTATCTACAACTTTCTCTATCGACGCAGTCTTTGTCATGTGCTTTTCTCTTTCTCATTCTAGAAAAACTAGTCATTTTACTTCAGAACAAAACTACTCTCATCTTCCTCAACAAAATGTATGCTGCATGCTTTGTATGCAGTTTTTCCTCTCTGCAGCTGTCACTCCTATTAGTCTCATTTGCATATATTGATTATTTTTTATAACTACTAATTTCAATTGCAGAGAGAAAATCAGAAGATTATGTAATAAATTCTCTCTCACTTCCTCTCTTCCTCTTTCTCTTTCTCCCTGCCCCACCCCTTTGATCTTAATATAGGGCTTTAGCTCCTCCCCACCCCGTCCTACCACTTGGGAGAATTTTCCCTGTCCTGCATCACTATTGTTCCTATTAGTCTCATCCAGTTATATTGATTACAGCTTTATAACTACAGTAACTTAAGTTGCATAGAGAAAACAAGGAGGTGTAAAAAAAGTTATGCACTGGACGCTTGTTGAAATGGCAGGACCAATCTTATTAGAGCTACTGCAGTAGGGAAAGGAGACTTCCGTAAAGAACGGAGCTCCGTTTCTAATCCAGCAAAGACAAATGGAGCTATATAACCAAAGAACGGAATGAGGGGTCAGTGGATGGAAACTTGATTAGATATCAAAGATGAGGGACTCTTGCTAATCTAGCTTAGCTTGAATCCTACTCAAAGCAGGTCAAGGTCTTAGATAGCCAGGCCAGGGCATGAGGAACTCCATCAGGTATCATGGAGGAGAAGGGTGTCCTAAATTATTTGGCTTAGAAGGATTCCTTGCTAAAACTAGGTGTAGCAGGCTAAGGTTGAATCCTAATCTACACAAGAGATCACAAGAGTTTGACTAAAATTTGGTCAAGGAGAGCGTCTCTATCAATAGAAAATTGTAAGCTATCTTTCATGCACTAACATAATCTATCAGACTAGCAGAGCTTATAAATATATGTCTCACAACTTTCCATAGCTATAAATACTCTTTCTAGTACCACTTCTTAATGTGGCAAAAATAAATATGTTTTTTAAGAGACCCAAATATATAGCCTCTCTGTATTATATAAAATTGGAAGCCAAAAAGTATGTAAAAAAAAATAATATTTACTAATTAATGTTTCAATATTTTACCCAACTTAAATATAATCTAGGTATCTAATGAATTAATAAACTCAATTTAGCATCAGTCCAAAATTATAAGTTACGAAAGATTCTGAAAACTATCTTGTAGCTGATGTATCACAGAACATAATGACTTTTTAAATAAAGTTTTTCAGAATAATGAATTAATTTGACAAACTGCAAATTTATACATTTTATAATCTTAAAAATATAGTAACTGAAATAATGGCTCATTAAATCAGCAAGCCTTTATAAGTTGAGAAAGCATGTACCCAAGTAGAATAAAAATATATGTGTATATTATATATAATATGATGACTCAGCAGATATGGTTGTTTTTATTAAACTAAGAGTATTAAATTAGTCTATTTGCCAAAATTTACCTAAATTATGTAAACTTGAATTTTTAAAACATTTGAGTTAGCCTATGAGAATATATTTTAAGTAATTGAAAGTATTGGAAGTTTAATTTTTTTAATATCTGGGAATTTAAGAATATTTCATTTGTATAAGACCTTATTTAGTTCTAAGTCAATTAAAATAGAGGTCTTTTAAATTTTTTTATAATCTAATTTAGTAATACTACCTGAAAATAAGAAAATATTATATACCCCAAAACACGTAAATATACATACGGACATAGAGAACTTATAGCTTCAGTTCTAAAATTTTAGTTTGTACATCAGACATAAACCCAAAAATAAAATATTCACTTTTTAAATTAAAAAAAATCCTTGTCTTTTTAGTGGGTACAAATTCTTAATTGATTTGAGCTCAAAAGACAAACAAATAGATTTTTAAAAAGTAAGAAAATTGATTTTATGTCATCTTTTACCCAATAGAGATATCTATAAACCATTTAATTTATGTATACAGATTACCAAATGGTCAGACTATTAAAAAAAAAAAAGAAAATTACCATAAATCAACTAAGTATTAAAAAAAATTACCAGTACCATAAATCAACTAAGTATTAAAAAAAAAAGTACCAATACCAGAAATCAACTAAGTTTTGAAAAAAAGCAAAAGCAAAAGCAAAAGCAAATTTTTTTTGCTTTTGTTTTAACAGAAAACTACCAACGTCGATACTACCAACAGACAAGATGGTGGAACATAGAGCCAGGGGAAGAACTCACCTGTAGTCCCAAGTTGCCAGTCAGGAATGGAGCACAATAAGCTCCAAGTGACCTTATTCATTACCTGGCTGGAGCAGACTAGCATCTGAAGGCAAATAATGATCTTGAGTCATGGCACCAAACTGTCAAAGATAAAAAACAGGCAAGTTAGGAAATAAATACTATTGAGACTGTTGCATTAGAGAGATCACCCCAGTCTGAAAATCTGCAAAAGCTGCCTCCCTTTTATAGGCAAGAGTCTAATGAAAAACATTACATATGCAAATTTGTGGTTGACAGTGTAGGTGGTTCCACTGCAAGCTGCAGAAGTACATTAATCATCATAACAGGAAGTGGTTTTTGACCACTTGATAGAGTTAGAACTTCTATCTCATATAATCAACCATGAGACAAAGAAGAACAAGCTGAAGTGTCTGTGGTTTGCTTTGTCAGCATATTCAGGCAAAAGGCGGGAAATAAGTTTGATTTTATCACACAGGAACAAAGATCTTTTAGACAAGCATTTCAAGCAGAAGTAACAATAAAGGAAATGAACTCACCTAGTCATCTAGCCCTAAATCTAGGCCAAATCATATCTTTTTCAGCTCAACTGGCTCTTCTGCAAGGAATGCACTTACTTTTCATATCCACCAACCTCCTTACATGTGGTCTCTCCCACCCCATCTTAATACCTCTATCTACATCTCTCCCTTTCTTCTGATGCTGGCCCGATCACTATATCACCTTACCCTTTCAAGGCTACGTGCACTACCTTCCTAAATGCTCTCCTCCATTCCAGTCTTCTTTACCACCATTTGGTTCCCATGGTACAAAGTGAACTAAAACGAAAATCTGATTTTGCTACTAATCTGTTTAAAATTTTCAATCTCTCCCTATTACTGTTCAAAACTAGTGTGTCCTACAGAGCACAACATTCAAACCCTCACGTTTGGGCTTCTTTCTTTTCTTTCAGCAGCCCTTAGGAGACTCTGTAGTCCAGCTATATTGAACCACTTGCAGTTCCTCCACGCCCTATGCTCTTCTCCATGTCCAGACACCTGTTTGTGTTTTTCCTTCTGCCTCCAATGCCCCCGCTTCATCTAGCTAGGTCCCTAAGGCATGGGTGCACAAAGTTTAGATGATAGCTACTCTGGATTCATCGCTGGTCCCACCTCCCCTTCTCAACCTTCCCAAGTCTGAATGGGATGAAATTCTTCTATTCTATACCCTTTTCTTTCATAGCATTTACCACACTTTTGGAAAATTTGTAACAATTTCTAAAGATAGGTACTATTATTACCCCTGTTGCATAAATAACAGAAATTAAGTCTCAGAGAAGCTAAGTCATTGCCCACAGAAAATACAGCTAGTAGATAGAGATGGGGAGATTATGCACAAGGAAGGAGCCCTAGCATGCTACTTAAAGATGGCCAACTAAGTTATATCCTCAGCACTGGTTTTGTTAGCCAAGAAAGCGAACATAAATCACAAACTCTTTGTTCCTGAATTTCTTCATTTATCGAATAAAACCTTGATGTTTATGTCCACCTGTCTACCCATTCATTTACCTTTGAGCATTTAAGTTTCACTGTTTTATATTTTATTCATAAGAATAGTCACTCTTATAACTCTCAAAGAGCAGAAAGCATGTCACATTCATCTTCATATCCATAACTCCCAGGACACTCTTCTAATGTATTCACTCATTTAATCCTCACAATACCGTAAGGAAGATTTTACTTTTATCACTTGATTCTCACTTAAGGAGTCTACTGGTCCCACGATTATATTAATAATGCCGGTTCTGAACCTAGCTTATCTGGCTCCAGGATCCATGCTCTTAATTTCTCTACTGTACAAAAAATAATTTCATTTTCTTCTTAGATCTAGGTCTAGTTTCAGAATGAATTCATATAAATATTTTTATCTTCCCATTTCTCTGGACTCATTCTTGTTTTTATTCTGATCTGTATTTATTTTTGTGAAATAAAATAATTTTCATTGCACTCTAAAAATTCCACATATTAAATTTCATAGATACATTAATATTAATTTGTCATTGATATTTCTTAAGAGCAACATTGAAAGAGAAAAATCTTCCTTTGATTTTCAAGTTTGACAACCTTAAATGTGAAGGCTACCTGCATTTGCAACTCCAAAATATGCCACTTTGGCAAAAAGATGACTTTGAAGGCAATTAAGAAGGAGCTGACAAAACATGCTCTTTCTGTCCTCCCCCATTTGCCTAAAAGCAGGATGGACATAAATTGACAAGTGTGTCCCCTCAACCCTCTCTACCGGGAAGGACAAAAGTTAATCCCCAGAGACAACGTTAGACATTATCAGCCTTCAGGTGGCACCAGAAAAATCTACATAATATACTTTACTAACTAGCCTTCTCTACCTTTAGTTTCTCTGTGACAAGCAAAGAGCCTTTTGACATTGCTGCCTAGGAAGGCATTTTACAGAATGGCAGCTGTTCACACGGAGTCTGGACATTTAGATAAGGACCTGAGCTTACGATTCCTACCCCAAGGTCTCACTTTACTTCTTCCGGGGCAGCTTTTGAAGTAACCACTTAGGGTTGAGCCCGCCAAAAGTTAGTGACCTCCGCCCATACCACCACCTTATGAGTAATAGGTGCCCACATGCTCCCATGCCCTATGCCTGCTCACTTGTCACCTAGGACAGAGGACTGCCCTTCCCCCAGTTCACTGCTCCTTCTAGCCACCACCACCATTTCCGAGGTCCCCACTGTGGGTAACAACTCTTGAGATTCTACTTCCTTTGTTTTGTTGTCAGGGAACTGTGCCCCTAATCAAAACAACCTCGGGGGTTTTCCTGCTCCAAAGTGGGAGTTTAGGTGCTGAGGGAGCTGCCTGCTGACCCTTTGTGTGTGACCTCTGCCCACTCATTAAGTGGGCTATAATTTGCATATTCTTAATTTAATACAGCAGCCACTACCCACCCCCAACACAGTTTCCTTTATATTTGCCTTCACACAATTTGCCGTCCGGGGTCCCAAAGTTTTGCTTCCTTTTTTATGTCTCTCTTTAAAAATGTATCATTCCCTTGTTAAGCAAGCTCTAACCTTTGAAGCTGCTCATACCTGCGTTTCGGCTTCGTGCAAACATGTTAACAAACTTGTATTTGTTTTTCTCTTGTTAATCTGTCTTTGCTACAGAGCCCTAACTGAAGCTAAAAAGGTTGAAAGAAAAAGATTTTTTTCACCCCCTGCAAGTGCAAGAACAGAATCTTACACAAGTCCAGGAGGAAGTAATAGTAAAGACACCAGAATGTGAATTACTACAGATGTTGCCTCTTAGATTTTGTTTTATCACAAATCTGAGATAAAAATAATAATAATGTTGAGCATTAGGCTCTACAGATGCTGATTTTGCCCAGCAGGAAGTAGAAAGCAGATACAGTACATGGAGACTGAACCAGATTGTTAACTGAGCCCCTCACCTTTAAAGAATAAAAGTAATAAATGATTCAAGAGTAAACTAAGTGAAAATATTAATTTTTAAAATAAATGCTATGATTAAAAAAAAAAGAAAGCAAAGTATCTGAAGAAAACTGGTCAATTAGGCATTTCATTATGAAAATCTTAAGGTATAACCAAAAACAAAGGAAATTCTGACAAAACATGTCTCCCAAAGATTTTATCAAGTAATAAAGGAGAGTGAGCCTAAAATACAGACCAATTCACTTTTTAATGTGATTTTCATTGTTTACTTAAAAACCTGCAATCAGGAAATATAAAGTGAACACTCACAGCCAGAGACACCGTTTTCCAGCAATTTTGAGGGATCCACTGAGTGGAGTGAAATGGAAGAAAATGGAATAGAATTCGATCATGCAGTTTGAATTAGCAGGGGGGAATAATATGTTAGATGTAATGTTAGATGGTAATAAATGATAGATAGATAGATAGATAGATAGATAGATAGATAGATAGATAGATAGATAGATAGATAGATAGAGAAGAGATAAGTATACAGATAAATAGAGAAATTTCAATAAATGTGTGTTTAAAAAGATTAGTCACACTAATTTCTCAGCAAGTTTAACTTGGGAAAATGCTACTCCAAAGCTATCCACGAACCCAAACAGGCCTCTGACTTTTTTGTTATCCATCTATGACAAGATGAATATGGAAATTGAGAGTGAGACTTCAGAAACTTTTTATAGCAATCTGACAAAGAAATTTCATGTTTGGTCAACCTAATAATAAAAAGTTTAGAGTTTTCTGTTATGCTTTTTTTATAATTTTTCTTGTAATTCATTTTTATTATATTTTATGAAAGAATCAGGCTGTCATGAACTAGAAATTCAAAAAATAAACTGTTCCTTTTCTATAAGCAGTTTGAGAAGACAGTAATAAAATTATATTTGGTCAAAGTGGTGGATGGGGATTCTTCCCTGTCTGTGGTTGTACAAATCCACACGTTTCATTAGGCTATCACCTTTACCTTTCTAGGAATTGTAATTGTTCGCTCTCACTGTAAGAGAAATTAGAAGTGAACTGAGAGAAAAGGAAAGACAGCCTGTCTGCTTAGCAGCTGCAAGCTAGGACTGTAAGCCAAGTAAAAATACTATGTTGTACACCTGAAACTAATACAAAATAATATTGACTGTCAACTTTAATTGAAAATAAAATTAAAATTAAAAAAAAAAGCAAGAATTCTACAGTCAATGTCAGACCAGTGATTTGACTGTTTGTATCAATTGTCCTGAGGTTATTTTTCTTTCCTCTCCACACAGTTCTTCAAAATTTGATTCTGGACTTCATTTAGTTACCAACACACAAGTTAAACTTTTCCTTTAACTTCTAGACTAACAAGCAGTGAAAATATGGGACCTATTTCAGCTTTGGGGAATGAAAGCGGCATCTGTGATTTGTGTCAGCCACCCCCCACCCCACCTAGTTTTGGTGGCGTTGATTGTATGGATATAGTTTGCTGTCTTCGTAGGACAGAGCATACTTCCAGTGGGATTTATGCATACCAAAGGTGCTCAAGGGTGTCAAAAGCTCAGATCTTTCTGCAAAAAACAGCTGCAAGCCTCAAGCTCACTTTGCTTAGCAACAAACCGTAAAATGTACACAAGGTACTTTCTCAGATTTGTTTACTCTTATGGCACGTTTTCTGAGAAGACGAGAGCTAACTTTCGAATTCACTTCTTAGAAAATCGACAACAGTTAATTGACCTTGGAGAACATCTACCTGCCCCCTCAGGTCAGACAATCAAAAAAAAAAAAAAGCAGACCCGTTTCCTGGCCCACTAGTTTCATGACCAGCGTCGGGACCTGTGGGACCTGTAATAGACACAACCTCGGCCAGCTGCCAGATGTCAGAGCCTTTCCACTTTCAGACTGACCCTCCTTTATATGAGGAGCAAATAAAGCCTTTTCTTTTCTCACCTCTATACCCTTCAACAGGAAATGTTTGTCAGAATACAGTTCATCTTGCTGCTTGCAGTTCTTGCTCCTGAATTCTTGCTCAGAGATATGTCCTTAGGGTGTTGGATAAAACAGCTGGGTGGGAGTTTAATCACTGACCAAGCCCGGCTCTCCATGGCTCTGTACCTCAACATGTCTATCAAGACAGTTAGGAGGACCTACGGACACTCGTAGCCAGTTTTGTTAAAAGCAACATCATCTACTTACCGAGGTTGAGGCCAGAAGTCTGCCCAGATTCTTATTTCTCTGAGAGTAGAAGTCATCTGCCAATTTAAAAACAGAAAGAAAAAGAGCTCTAAACACTCATATTCATATTTTAAAACATAAGGAAAATTAGATGAGCTAGAATTATCTTTCAAATGAGTTTAAAAAGAGAAGAAAGAGTTTTAAAACGTTATTATTGCACATAACAGATGCATAGCAAAAGTAAAACATAGGATAAAAGAGAAAATCCAAAACTTACCCAAGATAAACTTCACTGTGAACATCTTGGAGTGTCTTCTCAATTTCAAATGAAGTATAATTGTAGTGTACCAACAATATATTTCACATAATGTAATGAAAACCTCTATAGTAACAAAAAACATCCCATCTGTAAAAATACAGTAATTCATTTCATTACTAATGGGTAGTAAATTCATTCCATTTGTATTACTAATGGTAATGATTTTCATTCCATTTGTATTTCTAATGGGTGGTAATTCATTCCATTTGTATTACTAATGGAGTAATTCATACCAGTAAAAAAATATAGTAATTCATGCCGTTTGTATTACTAATGGAGTAATACAAACCAGTAAAAAAAAATATAGTAATTCATGCTGTTTGTATTACTAATGGAGTAATTAACAAAACAAGCTTACCCTCAAATATGTATTAAATACGTAAATGTTTAAAAGTCATCAAAGGGAGAATATGGCAACATAAAGTCATAATAAAACAATGGAAAGATAAAATTGACATCTGATAACATAATAACAATATTAATTTAATAGTGCTCTGGAAAAAAAAACATACATTTATGTTCTTGAATTTAACCAATTTACCAAAAGTTGAAAAATATAACAACTAACACAACTTGAAATAAGAAATGAGAAATCGAGGAATTTACTTGCACCTGTATAATGTCTATTATTTTGTTGTGTCTACAATGATTTAAATCAACATCTGGATCTGATAGTAGTTGGGACATTCATAAGGATTACATTCAGGTTTTGGTTACACATGTGATAGGAAATAGATGAGAATATGAAAAAAAATAGATTTGTAAGTTATAGGACAAGATTGAGAGATTTGAAACAATATAATAGTGACTGAAAAATAAAAGCACCTAAATGTGACATATTTACTGGATAATTTTCCAGATATCTGAAAAGGGAAAAAAAGAAAATAAGAAGGAACTATTATTTTTGAGAGATAATATATGCCAGGCACCATGCTTAGATTTTAGATTTTTAAAAAGGAAGCATAAGAGTCAGAACAAAGGCACTGAGGTATCCGTCTATGGGTGATGTAATGGTGTAACTAAAAAAATTAGAGGAAAATAAATCTTAAAACAAATTAAGCACTTTTTGTTGTAGGATATAAGAAAATGTGAAGTGTTGCAATTAAATTTTTAAGTACTGGTGATAGCTAGAATGTGAATTGAATGGACGCTATTTCTGGCAGCAAAAACTGAGTATTTATAAATTAATGCATTAAGAAATAGATGTTTATTGAACACAGAAACACACACAGACACACAACACACCACCCTAAACGTATAAGAATAAATACATCGATGAAGAAGGAAGATCTTCACAAGGTTTAAAAGACTGTAAAATACCTGTATATTCTAAGTAACAATTTATTTCAGTGATATTATTTCTGAGTCCTATCATCCCCCAAACATACTTCATCCTAAAATAGAAATTTATGACACATCCAATGGTCCTAAACTTCTTCAGCCACCAGATCCTGTCATAGCACGAAAAATGGTCAAGGTCCAAAGTCATGCACAAGAGCCCCATCCATTCTTGCCCTATCTCTACGTACTTTCTGAAGTTCATGATTATTGGGCTTTTATTTTTTTATTGTAGTATGAACATTTAACCTGAGACTCAGTACTTTTTTAAGTATGCACCACACTATTGTAAACAATAGGCACGTGTTGTCCAGTAGATATCTAAAATTGATTCTCTGCGGAAGTGAAACTTTATGCCCCTTGAATAGCAGTTCCCCCTGCCCCTTACCCCCAGACCCTGGAAAGTACCAGGGGAGTTTTCTACTTTCTGCTTCTATGAGCTTGGCTTATTTTGGATTCCTCATATAAGTGAAATCATACAGTATTTGTCTTTTTCATGTCTGGTTTATTTCACTTAGACTAATGTCCTCCAAGTTCATTCATGTTGTTGCACTTTTTATATTCATTTTCTGATTCCTCCAAAGTTGCCTATGATTATAAGCTGTCGTGCTATTTTTCAAATCCAACAGCTCTTTCCCCAGGCATTGCCTTCCCCTCTGCCCGAAATGCTTTTCTCTCAGGATCAGCGTGTTTTGACCCCTCACAGTTATCAAGTCTTTGCCCTCTGCGCATATGTCACATTCTCCATGAGCCCACCCTTGACCACCCTGTTTAACACTCTCCCTTGTGACCAAGTAAGTACTCCCTGAATTTGGTCAGGCACCTCTCCTCCCCAGAGGCCCCTAAAATTTAGCTTTCCCTCAAGTTTCAATAAGTGCTAAACCGCAAAGGTGCAAAATGTCTCCTCCTTAACAGCTGATTCTGAGAATTGAATTCACTAACCGCAAATGAAAACATTTCCCTGTTAAAATGTCCACCTGTTCACCCCACCCAGTTGCCCTGCACCCCACAATTTCCTGCTAGTTTTGCTCACTCCTAAAAGCTTTTTTCTTCTATTTAATTGTGCAGTTTTCTGAGAGCGTTCTTCCTACTGCAATAGTCTTTTTATATAAAGTCTATCTTTTTCTCAGTCCCTATTTATTTTGATTTGACACTTAGTGCATTCCCAATTTTTTTTTTTTTTACTCTACATCCTTTTTCAGATCACCCAGTACAGACATTATAGGTGCTCAAAAAACATTTGTCAGTTTAACAGATAACCTCTCATCTGTGGTGTGATGAAAGCAGATCCATCTAACACATAAAGATATAAAATGAAGAAATATTTGCTACTGAACTTTTGGGATCTCACGCTCCACACCAGATAATTGAGTCGCTGACATGTTCCTTGAGCCAGCTTCTCGTTTCAATCAAGTAGTTCCTATAAAACTCATATTAGTGCTCTGCTGTGTTTTCCTGAGTCCTTCCCAACTCTTCTTTCTCTCTGCTCTCGGACTTAGCTCAGAAACTAGAGCCTGGTTATTTATAGTTTCCCCTGAAGCTGCCAGCCCACTGGATTTTCAGTTGTTTTCTCTTGGCTCACCCTTGTTGACTTGTGTTGTTTTCATACCTTATCTAATCCCAGCCACTAGTCTAGACCCTTCCTACATGCCCTCAGACACGATATGAGCATCTGGTCTGGATTGGCTTTTCTCCTCTACAGCTGGTCTATACATCCAAGCTGGCCCTGACTCACTGCATGAGATGCCATTGCTGTTTCTGCCTGTCCTAGTCATCCACAACTTACTTCACTAAGTCCCTTGTGACACATCCTGAGGTAAGAGAAAAAGCAATATATTTTCTTTGTGATCATGCATAAGCGATCATGCAACAAGATATGAGGACCCAGTGATTTTTCTGTCCAAGTTATCCATCCAATTCTAAGCTCTAGGAAGAGAGAGAAAAAGGTGGAGAGAAGTCCAAAAGTCTATGATCATAATGAGTTTCTGCTCATGACCACATAATTCACCCTATTACACAGTGCTGCTCCTTTAAATAAAGTTACAGAGCCCTATTAGAATGAATGAGATGCCATCGCCTCAGAGTTTCACCTAAGCAGCACTAATAAAGGGGCAATCTTCAAATTGATTTGAACTGCACAAATCTCTTGAATTGCAAAATTGAGCTAGAAATCAGTTGGAGGAAATGTATAAGATTTCAGGCCCAGGAAGGAAAACATGGAATATAAAATCCTCTAAACGATGAGGAAAGTCTTCTCATTGAAAAATGAAAGTTTTGCTTTCACCCTTGCTTTTCAATGTAGGAAATGTCTCATGCGGTCCTTTATATCTTTCTTGTGTTATATCTTTCTCAATTTTGGACCTTCAGGTGAAGCAGAGGGTGAAAGAAAGGGTCTTAGAATCCAAGCCAACAGCTTTTCTGCATCCAACTTCCATGTTTCATCTATGACATGTAAGTTATGATTTGTATTCCTACCCTATGGGTAATAATGTGGATTAAACAAGAGGTCAAATTTAAAATATTTTTAATACTAAACTTATAACCAATTGTACGACTACATGCAAAAAAAAAAAAACCCTGGTATAAATGGAAATATACTTGTATTGAAAAATTAATATTTTAAATGTCATTTCCCCCAAGTTAATATATAAATATTTAAATATATTTGAAAGTGAATCTGAATTTCAACTAGAATAATAACTATATGAGAATAAAAGATACATTTGAGGGGGAAGAAAGGAGAACAAGAGTTGGTTTGTTCTAGCTAGTATATAAAATGTATTATTAGGCTCAAATGGTAGTGCTCCACTGGGAGCAATTTTATCTCCCAGAGGATTTGATAATGTCTTTGAGACATTTTTGCTGGTTACACTAAGTTGGGGTTTGGGATGTGCTACTGATATCTCGTGGGTGAATGCCAAAGATGCTGCTAACCATCCTATAATGCATGAAAATTCTCTCCACAATAAGGAATTATCCATTCCCATATGCCAGTAGTGCTGAGGTTAAGACACTGAGCTTAAAGTATTAAAACAGTGGTGCAGGTCTACAGTTATGCCACACTCTCATCTGATCTCAGAAGTTTAGCAGGGTTGGGGCTGGTTAGTACTTGGATGGGAAACCACCTAGGAATATCAGGTGCAGTAGGCATTAAAAAAAAACTGTGGTGCAGATATGGAGACTAATGAATAATGTGACATACTGAAAAGTTTAAGTACAGTCTCTCAAGTATACATAAGAGTGTTACATATAATAAAAATATCTCACCAATGGGGTAACTGACTAATGGATTATAAGGAATAGTGTTACAACCTCATTTTATGCCAAAAAAAAGGGATTCAAAAATTTTTACAAAAGAAGTAAAAATATAAAGTGAATTGGTATTTAACCTTGAGATGAAGGGACTGTTTCTGAAAGTGATATTTATTCTATCCACCATTTAAAATCTAGATCAAGTTTGAGTTCCTGGACCACATCCCTGTGAAGTGGGAAGTGGGAGGGTATATATTTCTACTGTCCAGCAAACAAACAAAAGTTTTAGCTCTGGGGAGGCTGGCTTATGCCTGCAGATAAGCAAGAGACCTGATTAAGTCGGGTTTTTGTAAAAGGAGCTTATGTTTCACTTCTCAGTCTATGCTTTCAAATAAGGATAAAGAGTATTTTCAAAGAGAGATGGATGTTGAAGCAATAAGTCTTAGCTCCAGTGTTCAGCTTCTGTCTAGAGAACATAAACATCCAGAAGTACATACATTTCTTCCCTACTCATGATTGCGAAACTGCATTGTAGTCTTTGTGAACTATCTGGGTTGGTTCACCTTGACTACAGAAAACAAAATCCACTGTCTCAGTGTCATCTCCCAAGAGAAAGTGTGACATGTTAAAAGTAGGAGAGTAAAAGGATGCAGGTAGAATATAATCTCTACAGTTGTAGACAAGGGGAGCCTTTCTTTAATATGGCTGCATCTTCCTTTTTGATGTTTCTTCTTTAAATTTCCCATCTATGTATCCCTGGGGACATGGCAGGAGGAAAGATGCTCAGATCTGGCCTCAGAGCAATAACTGTATCTGCAACTCTTAGTTCCAAGACACCGTGTACAATACAATTATAATTTACGATGTATTTAGAGATGTGCTTTCTAATCCTTTGCTCCCCATTCACCTATGGCCTGGGTATAAAAGTCCATATTGACCGCAGCTTTTTTTTTTTGTTGTTTGGAATCAGAATATGGAGCCAGCACCATTTCTGGTTACATCACCAGTGAGGAAGGCGGCAATAACAAAGTGGAGGAGTGGGGTTCTAGAAAGCAGATCAGGTTCTCTATTGAGAAAAAGAGAGCAGAGCACAGGGATGGTGGATGACATGTTAAATAAGGAGATAGAGTATCAAATTGGCACAGCCTATTGTATTTTAAACAATCAAGAGCCTTTTAAACCTTTGCCTAGAAACACAGTCATGTGGCTTCAGCATCAAGATTTTTTAGGCTTTAATAAGTATGCAGAGGCTGGACAAACTTTCCTTGACAACATCGTCTTTCTATAAATTGTCCATATTACCTGCCCAATCATTTCTTTTTCGCACATTTTTAAAATTTTTTTATTTAAAAAAATTATTATTTTTATTTTTTGCATTTAGAAAAATAATTCTTTATTTAGTTTTGTGTATGTCTGGGCTTTCTATGTATGCTTTGAGCAAGTTGAGGACAGAGAGTCTGCTTATTTTGGATCTTTTGTATAAAGCATAATTTTTTTCCCAAAATAGTGTTATTTGTGATTTTTAAATTATAGCTGGTTGATGAATCCATACAAGTGAATGAAAGATAGAATAATATCTCATCTACCTAGAATTCGCCATCCAATAGTCTTGTCTTTTTGTAACATATGAAAGAACCATAGGAAAAAGAAAATTTTTCAAACGTCCAGAAATGGATGTTATTAAGTTCATTTGTATCATTTTAAATGAGCATAAAATGACTAAAAGGGAAAACCTGAGATGCTCACAACTAGGAATTATTTTAACGTGTGACAAAGGAGTTAGTGTAGGGTAAATAACCTTTGACCCAGTGAAACAGATTTTTTTTTTCAGATAGCATGAAACTTGGATTTTTTTTTTCTTTTAGTCAAAAGATAAGCAGCCCAAACCCCTCCCCTTGCTACAGAGAGGAGATGCTATTCCCAGATAAAAGTGACTTTCACTATGTAGTTTTCCAGAATATACTCTGAAGGAGGAAAAAAACACCCTCATTTTTCAGCGTTTTCATGGATGTGTGCAGTAGTCACTGGGAACAGGAATGGCTAATATCAATGCAATAAATGAAGACTTTTTATAACAGATGTCCTATAAGGAGTTGCAGACAAAGAGTTTGAAAATTCTGTGGAGTTAAGCTTTCAATCAAGATGTAATGACTTTTAGGAAACAGGACTATCTGTCACAGACAAATATGAAATGCAGAAGAGATTCAGCAAAACAGGTAGAATCAGGTGTGAATCAGTAAGGACATCTAGGCAGGAGCAGGAAGAGTTGTATTATCCTTAACATATTAGTAAAGGATTCATTATCATTTAAGGGAAAGGAGATGGAGGTATCAACCAGTATGTCACAGCTACCTAAGGGTATCATTTGCACTGCTGAAATAAACCAATTAGCAAGCCATTCATAGTTGATCTTCGGTATTAAATTAGTCTTTTAATCAATTAATTAATTTGATTAGTCATTTAATTAGTTCTTTGTGTTATCTTTAAAAAGCATCAGATAAAAAGCTCTGCTCAGGTTCCATTAGAACAAGGTTTTATATACCGAGAGCTGGTTCAATTTGCAAATGGAGAAAAATGGCTCAATAATATTTCCCTCTGAAGTTCATAAAATGAAAGACGTGGTCCTTAGAAATGCAAAGAAAAATTAAGTTAAAACCACTGATAAAAATTAAGTGCATTTTGTTAAATAAGCACATTTTTAAAAAACACACATTTTAAAACCTAAATTTCCAAAACCACTTTTTTTCTGTTTAATATTTGTAACTTAAATAAGGTTGAATGAAAAAGTAATACTTTGGATTTGGCCCTGACAGAGTATGGCTTCTAGATTGTCCCCCCACTTCCTCTTTTGTAAACAACTATAAAACTGAACAAAACATCCAAAGCAGTCTTCGGAAGAGAAGTGGACCAGGAGGGGCTGGTGTCAGTGTAGAACTGTAATTCTAGCAAAAAGAGGAAACACATGTGGTGAGCTCAATGTTTTCTCGGTTTTCTGCCTTGAGCTTGCCATATGCCACAAGGTGGTGGAGCCCAAAGTGAGGAAAACAGTCTTGCTGAGCTGAGGAGGCAGAGATTAGCATTGAGAGCTGCTCATGCCACTGGGATTTGCAGGGCAATGCACCAAAGACAAGGGCACCGTGCAGACAGGAGTCCCCAGAATACCAAATGGAAAATCTCCTTGGATCCTTGGCCCCGAGTGGACCATACATATGTAGAACAAGTCTCTTGGCGAGCTGAAAGGAAACAGCACCATGCTTGCAGACTCTGTTTCAGTGTACAAAGAAAGTGGATTCGAATTCGATAACTAAAAAACAAAACAAAGATATGCAAATATTTGGAAATTAAACAACTTGCTTCTAACTACTACATGGGTTAAGAAAAGAAATCACAAAGGACAGGGAAATATTTCAAACAATTATAATGCAAAGGCAGTATGTCAAAAGTTTCAGGAAGCATCCAAAGCAGTGCTAGGGGAAAATTTACAATTTGAAATACTTAGGTGGAGACCAAAAAAAAAAAAAAGAGCTAAGAATCAGAATTGTGTTTCTACCATATAGGTTAAAAAAAGAAGAGCAAAAATAAACCCAAAGGAACTGATAAATATGAGACCTTAAATCAATAAAACAGTACATAAATACAGAAAGGAAGAAAGGCAAAAGTTGGATCTTGAAAAAGAACACCAAATAGTTCAAGTGCGTACTATGTGCCACATCTTATGTGCTATGTTAATTCTACAGATTAAAACAATGAGTTCCATAGTGGCCCTGCCCCCAAGTTCACCATAGTTGAGATTTCACAGATGTGCTCTGTGAAATGGTTCAGCTGTAGAACATCTGGAAGTTCACTAGTCTGACAGTGCCTAGAACAGAGTAGGAGCTCAAGAAATATTTGTTGAATAAATGATTGAACTGTTTCCTTGAACAGAAGAGGAGTTCCAGAAAGAGGGAAGGACTTCCTTAAGGTCAATGAAATCTTTGGTAGTGGGGCCTGGGTTCAAATCATAGCTCTGGGCTCTGGGTTTTGTCCCTCATAGAAGATGACCTTCTCTGCTATGGCCAGATGGATTTAAAAGTTTCCACCCTCTGTGCTGTTAACTACCCTTCATAATTGGTTCTGTTTTTAAGTGAACCTGGCGATAGGCATTTCATTAGCATTCCTTTTTTCTTAATGTCAGCTGGCTGGCCAGGGAGTCCCCGGAGAGGTGAGAAACGGGAGAGTTATGGGTACAAAAACAACCTTTGCAACTTGCAGTTCCACTCAAAACAGTGGAGTTGAACTGGACTTACTCACGCGGGCAAAAGCCACCTTTCTCAACCTTTCTTCCTTCCCTAGCATGGCTTCTTGGGGATAATTGAACCTATTGAACCAAATTTTCTTGGGGGCAGAACTCAGTATCATTGAAACTGTAGAACTATGTCCCACCTGTGGAGAAATTTCAGTGCAGATCACATTAAAATTGAATTTGAAATTGAAATTTGAATTTTGAAATTAAATTGAGATGGAGAGAAAATTTCCTTTTCAACTGAAATCACGGAGAAAAAAAGAAAACGAGATTGTCCTAATTCATTTAGGAAATGGTTCGATTTTAGCAACTCAGGTCAGGAAGAAGCTGAAGAAGCTGGAACTAGAGAAGCAGCAGGAGGAAGTGGTTGTAAGGGCTGAAGCCTGAGAAGACATAACATCATCTGCTGAACACATAGAATAATAGCGAGTATTTATATAGCATGCGCTATGTTAGGAACTGTTCCCAACTCTATAAAATACTTATTATATTTAGTCCTCAGAACAACTCTCTAACACAAGGACTGCTGTTCCCCCCATTTTACAGATGACAAAACTGAGTCAAAGATAGGTGAAGTAACCCACTTAAAATCGCAGGGCTAATAAGTGATAGGGTCAGATTTTAGGTGCAGCCTGTCTGGTTCCAAAACCCATGTTTTTACCCTCTATGCTACACAATGAACTGCTTTTCCCATGGACACGGGCACCTGATTAGATAGGCAGAGCAGCCTTCAATGTCCCCCTCTAGAGGCTGAAAGCTGCAAAGTAATGAATGACGAGCGCTTGCTGAAGCACCGCCTCGGCGACAGCTGAGTGTGTGAAAAGTAACCCCTCTAAGCCTTTCCTTCCCACCTCCTGCCTCTATTAGTAGGCATTTGACCCAGCGTATAGACATCAAGCAGTGCATAGATATGAACTGAGTCAGGGCTTTGAAGGAATGGAAGACATTTTTTTGCAAGCGAATCTCCAGTGTTTATTTAACACCTACCTCATGCTAGCTTCACACAGAGTGAGGACTGACTGGGTTTAGTGAGGGATTGAGAGAAAATTTATATAGTAGCCGTCTGTGATCAGAAGACAGGATGCTGAGCTGGCCCCGGGCAGTGAGGTGGCCGGCCTTGAGAAACAGGCCCTGGCTGACCGGGGAAGGATGAAATAATACAGGAGCAATGAGGAGAGAGTTCTAGGCCAAAGAAGCAGCACTTGCAAAGGCAGGAGGGAGCAGACGCTGAGGCTGCTCAGTGTGCGGGTGTACGTGTGGGAGGGGGCAGATTAGGGCTGGGGCGGGAGGCGGTAGCAGGTTATGCAGCACCTGCGTGCCTTGTGATCTCTGTGCAAAGGGCACTGGGAAGCCACCGAAGGACATTAGCAGAGCATGAAATGGGGAAGACCCCATACATCCATTGAGTAACTAAACAAATGATGAAGCTCAGATCCTTTCTCCATCTTCCTCCCAACCTCCAACCCTACTGCATTCACACCAGCAGCCAAAGTTCTGCCAGAGGGGTCCTCACCAAGCCACCCAGGTCATAGAACCTGTGTCGGCAGAGACTTAGACATCACCTGGTCACAACACCTACCTGGTAAGAAGTATCTTGCCCTTTCTGAGGCCCAGGCAGTCTCTAATCTGTGTAAAACTGGATATTTGGACTCTGCATAGGCATAAGAAGCCTCCATTTCTTCAGCTTTACAAAAAGGGATTGCAATGTTAATTGATCATTAAGATAATGCAGATAATGTTTCCATCACCATACTCAGCTTTTGAGTGACAATTTAAACTGAATTCAGCCATTTATTTTGAGTGATATCTTTCTCCCCTTTGATCCTCACGAGGTGATACGGTTATTATTCCTCCCTTTCCATTCTGCAGATGATGAAATAACCACAGACCAGACAGCTTAAGTAGTCTACCAGTTGCCAGGAAGCTACGGGACCATGACTCAAGCCCACTGCATTCTGCGTGTAGCCCACCAGACTCTGCTCGCACATTTAGTTGGGAGAGGTCCCGTCTGTGTGTGTTGGAGACCCACAGATCCTGAGGAGGCCCAGGCAAGTAAGAACAAATATTAAGAGGAGATGGTTAGAGTGAAGCCCTGACTTTCCTAGCAGGCAAGGTTAGTACGGGGGAAAGGGTAGGAGCTTGGACCAGGCCTGCTATGGAGAGAAGCCTCATGGTGGCGACTGGGCCTCCCTGAGCTCACGTGGCTGTAAACCTGGCATCCTGTAAGTACCTAAGCTGATGGTTAAGCCAACTAACCCTGCAAGGACTGACTCTGGCAGAGACGGCCACTGGCACACATTAGTACAGCTCCTTGGCTTGTGGGACTTTTCAAGGCTGGAGCAGATGTGTCATTGCTTTTCCTAAAGCCTTTCCCTTCTTTCTGTCCTTCTGCAGCATTCATTTCAGTTTGAGGATGGTGGGATAGGCTGAAGTTTTAGAGACCATTCTCTGTTTTTATTCCCTGAGCCACAAAATCTCAGAATCTACTTATGATCTTGGAGTCCAAATTTAACATTACCCTGTCACTAATCTCTAAGCTTCATTTACCTCTATATTTCTAGTGAGCACATCATAGATATGCAATAAATAATTGTTGAAATAATATGGAGTTAGTGAGTGAAACTCAAAAAGTGTATGTTAGGTTTGACTGCCTGGAGTTATATTTATAAGCAATAGGACCTGACTCTTGATGTGAAGTGGCCTTCTGCTATTCTAAAGTCCTAAGTGACACTAACTATGCTGAGGAAATACCTAATACCTGCTTGTATGAAACATCACACACACACACACACACACATACACGGTCCCTTTAAACCTTCTTCTTATGAGTTTTAGCAAGCTATAGAGTGTTGAATAGTTTAGCAAGCTATTGAGTGACTTCTCATTTGCTGTCAAAGTAGATAGACACACAGCGCTAGAGCTTTGGTGGTGTTTTATGGGCCCTACAATCTCTTGGCATGTGATTTTGGCATTCAGCTTAACTCTGAGACTCTATATCTTCTTCAGCAAAATAGAAATAATAATAGTCATTGAGTAACAGAGAAAAAAATCATCGTGCACTCATAAGGGTCACAGTTCCCAAGTTCAAATCCTTGTTCCATCACTGCAATGGATGCCATAGTGCCTGCTCAGATTCCTTCTCAGGGATGTTAACCTCATCCCTGCAGCTGCTTGGAGTGTGGGGTGCTGACAGGTCAAAGCTGAGTTCCTCCCCAGGAATCGCCCTCCATTGACATTGCCCGAAGTGTCACCCCTCTCCTGGGGGACAATCTGCAAGGGTTCAAAAGCTTGGCCCTCCTTCTCAATTCTGGACAGCTCTGAAGGGCTATCCCAGCTTCAGAAATGCCCAGGGGCTCAGCTTCCTCTTTGTTGCAGCCTCCTTTCCCCAGTTCTGCTTCTTTCATTCCCTGATAGACGTGTGCACAGAACACTGCCCCAGATTTTCTTGTTTCTACAAGACAATCTCCATTTCAGAGTCTGTTTCCTGGAGTTTTGACAGCACCTGTGACATTTACTACTTGTAGTGGATAGTTCTTCAAAGGTCAAAGTGTCACCTAGATAATTACACCTGGTGAAGTTGGAATACTATGATTTCAAGTCTAAGCTCCTTTTGGCCTTGACATTCTGTCCTCTACATATGAAACGGGGGTGAAAGTAGTAACAACAGAACAGACACATTTATTTCAGCTCATCAAGAATCACCCTATGCTGATCTTGGTGGTAATGTTTTTTGTCAAGATGTTGGTTATCTTTTCAAAATCAGTGTGAGCTAGTCTAGTTTTCCCACCAAGAAATGACAGCCTGGGCCTCAGTCAGATACTCTAGGCTTTCTCCAATCTTCTGGAGATTTATTTTTATTTTCTAAAATTGTTTTTGTTGAATTGATACTAGCACAAACTTAAGTGGTAAGAATTGGGGAGAGCAAATAAGTTTTAGGGATGTAATGTACAATATGCTGAGTACAGTTACCACTGCTGTATGATGTATAAGGAAGTTGTTAAAGAGAGTCAACCCTGAAAGTTTTTATCATACGAAATATTTTTTCTTTTCCTCTTTATTTTTATTGTCTTTATATGAGATGATGGATGTGAGCTGAACCTATTATGGTGATCACTTCACAGTACATGGATATCAAACCATCATGCCATTCGGTCTTAAACTTATACAGTGAGATATGTAGGTGTTGTAATATGTATCTCAATTATTTATCAATAAAACTGGAAAAAAGAATTGGGGAGAGGTAATTATACAAATGAGCAAAGGCCGTTGCCATTCATTCACTTATTCATACTTGTTTTATGCATCCGTCCATCCAGCCACTTTCTAGGCGCCATGAAACATTCTAAGCATTTTTCATCCCTGTTCTTCTTTCATCTTTACATCAACAGTATGAAGCTTAGGAGGTGCTGAAACTTGTCCAAGATGAGCCAGGTAGAAAGAGGCAGAGTGAGAAATATAAGCCAGGTATCTCCGAGACCTGTGTTTTCATAATGATCATATTATATCGTCCTTCTCATTGGTAAATAGTTAAAATAAGCCAGACTATGAGAAGTGACAGAAAGTACTATCAGATACAGAAGAGACGATGCATTCAGATAGGTGATTCTTCAGGGCTTTCTGGAAAAGCACAGGTTGGTCTTTGGAGTGACCAAGACTCTCTTCCAGATAAAAAAATCAGCAATTTTGTTTGGGAGAGGGTGGAAGGGGCGGGGCCCAGGCTTCAGAGTCTGGCAGACGTGAGTCTGAGTCTCCGTCTTTATCAGTTACTAGCTATGTGACTCTGGCTGCCTTATTTAGCTTCCCCAAGCCTTCATCTGGTCAGCCTGAGAGACCTCACTGACTTGGTCGTAAAACTTTTAAAAAGTTATGAAACCTGTCTATTCCAACACTGGATAACATCGCAGACGTGTAGCAGGTGACAGTTGACTTGAGCCAACTCACATCTCTAGGTTGTACTAAGAAAATAGAGAAAAATGTATTAATTAGTTTCTCTAGTTCTTAGTTAGAGCAGACTAAGCCAAGGAAAGATTTTGTTCTCGTCTTCACATCTCATGTTACCTCATGTTACACGACTGATCGTGCAACCCTACACCTGCACATGCACACACTTGAATATGCACACACGCACACACACACGCCTGTACAGGTGCCCAAACTCTCAAGCATGAGCCCCAGACCCGGGGAAGAAGTACTTAGAGTGCTCAGACACGCGAGCTACAGTGCTGTGCTGTTCTTAACTGAACTCTCTGAAGAATTCTTGTTGTTGACAATATCACCACCCAAAGCTGTATTTACATTGTAGTGATTCAAGTTACACTGAATAAGAAGCAATGCCCAGTCTTCCCATAAAATTTCCAAAAATTAAACCAGGGAAATGGGCAATAAATGTCATTTGAAATGGTACTGATGCCACTTAATTGCAAGACAACCATAAAATAATGGAACATGAGGTGCTTCAACAATGCCTAATTAGTAAGTGTATGGACATTTTCTTGGGAAAAATGGCAATTACACGGTACAAACAATTAGTAGGCATCATCAGACGCCCTTTACTGATATTAACTAATTAATCTTCCCCACAACACCCTGGGAGGAGGCAGTACAAGTCCTCATGGAGAGAGAGAGAGAGAGAGAGAGAGAGAGAGAGAGAGAGAGAGAGAGAGAAGGAGAGAGAGTGAAAGAAGAAAGACAGAGAGAGAGAAACAGGCCAAGAGATAAAATAGCAAACCCTCTTCCTGCTTAGCATCTCTAAAGCACAGTGTGACACTCTCAACCTAAAAGCCCCCCTAGGGATCCCAGGCAAGGGGAGAAGGGATTTTTTCTTAGTGAATAACTGGACCAGGTGATGGGTAAGATTAGTGTAGAATTCTTGGCTTCCTCCCACCTCCCGATCTCCAGCCATACTTCACATCCCGGCTGTCATGAGGACTCCCCACGCTTGTTGTCACAGGCTTGCATGTACTCTTGCACACTTCGGTCCTTTCCCTTTTTCTCAGCAAGAAGGCTTTTGATTTCAAGCACATTAAAGTAAAGCAGAGGAGGGAAAGCTATGCCTCTTTCCATAAAGCCACACTTATTGTGTTAGAACCTGGTCCACTACTTTTGGTTTTGACCCAATAAGGTCTAGAATGACTTCTGGCATGTGATCGATTTAGGTTAGGTATGAAAAGAGAGCAAATTATATCTTATGTGTACTAATTTAAGCCGCATTAAAAACTTATATATAACAATAAGAAAGGGGAGAATGGAGAGGAACAGGAAGAAAAAGAAGAGAAGGGAAAAGAATAAGATGACAAGGGAAAGGAAGTAAAAGCAAGACAATGTGTCAGGCATGAAATTCAGCGCTTTTATGCCTTTTAGCCTTTAATCTTTATAGCAACACTGTGAGATTCCCATTATGAATATAATTACCGTCTCCATCTTATAGATGAAGAAACTAACACGTGCAGAGGGTAAATGGCCTCCCACAGGTAGTAAAAGGGTGAGCCGGGCCCTGAACCTGTCTCTATTTGATCTGAAATTCTTAGTTTTTTCCACAATTCTGCCTTCATGATGAGTTTCTTTGCCGCTTTCTAACCTACTCCCAGTCAAGTTTACTTCTCTAGCAAGGAGCTCTTACGTGAGGACCAGTATCAAGCATTGTGCATGGTACTGGGAATTTTAAAAAATTAAAAATGACAGCAATTCCCCTAATGGTGATTGCAGCCTTGTGTAAAAGCAAGTTCACGAACTCTTTTAGTACAACATAGAAAGTGTCATGAGTGAAGCATACCCCAAATTGGAACAAGCAGGCAGGTTTCACCTGGATCATCAACTCTGGTTCATTCGTAGTAGCCGCCTGGAATGACTTGAAAAGGATTCTAAAGTGGAGTCCAGGCTCCGCCAAGGAAGTGTGCCATTATTGATCAGTAATGTGTACCGGGAGGGGAAGGGGGACGAGTGTGATGTAGGAGGTACTATCGGAGCCAAGGAGTGCCAGTGGCCACAGCCTTGGGAGTCAGGGATGACTTTCTATGAGAGGTGATATCTGAGATGACTAAAGGCAGGTGAGGTAGGTAGAGGTGCCAGCGGAGGAGGAGATAGAGTGGTTCTCTGACATAGGAACAGCCTCAGTGCACGGTGTGACAAAAAAAAAGAGTGTGTTCAGAAAACTCAGCACTTGAGGATGACTCAGGTGTAAAGCACAAGAGGTCAAGGTCAGTACGAAGTTGACAGGTAGACTGAAATCGGGTTGTGTGCGGACCCTGAGTCCCCTCTGGTACACAGCTGATCTGACATTAGAAAAAATAAAAAGTTGTACATATGCTCATTAACAGAGACCAGTGGAGTGTCCCATACACCTAGCTCTGTAGGTAATGGATTACCTGTCCACTTCACATTCATGGCTAATTTTTAACATCAATCAGGTTTCCCCCATTTTAGAGAGTAAAGTTCAATGACATAGACCAGATGATAAGCATAATTACTATGGATATTCAGAAATGTTGAATATTCTGGTAAATTTCATTAAAACCACTTCTTTCCCAATTGAGGAATTCCTACTTCCACATTTCTAACTTAACGAAACACCTGCTTCTACTGCTTAATAATCCTAATGTTCTCTCATATCAATGTCAGTTGGAAAACCCTCATCATTGTCCTTCTCTCTGGAGCTCCATAGAATAAACACAACTCCATTTGCACAAAAAGATATTTTCATGTTTGAAAATATCTCATTTCTGGGTCTTTGCTCCTTTGGCCTAAAACATGACAGCTCCCCTACTGTCCATCTTTAAAACGATCTTCACATTCCTCATCGTACGAATGTCTTCTCCTGGATCTTATTGTTTCTCTTAGGCTATGGGCACTTAGATCAGGACAATCCTCTAATAGCCTTTAAGGATAGGCAATTCCACAGCTCCATAGTGAAATTTTCAGCAGCAAAGTCTTCTGTGCAATAGAAAGAAGGCCATGGGTCTTCTGGAATCAATCGCCTTGTGGATATTCTGCTGTTATGGGAAAATAAAACAGTGGCCCAGGAATACCTTCCTATATTTATTGACCCTGAAGGATGCTAATACCATTTTGAGTCTGCACATAAGGAAGATATTCACCTACACCTCACTCCCTTTAAGAGTCAACACTCCAAATCAGCCATAAGGTTAATTCCTAAAACATGTTCATCCTCAGCTATCGTATGTGCCAGTCTCAATCCAGATGGCATTTGGCTTAACACTTTGTTAGCTGACAGAATGGAGATCTCTGAAAATGAGACTTCTCTGGCTCCTTCTTTATATACATTTGGACTAATTTCCAGTCCCCTAATTAAACCTGTCTGTGATTGACAGGAGCTTATGACAAGCAGATCTGCTGATGGAACTCAATATTTTCAGTTTTCTCTTCGAGACAGTAGACACCCAGAACCATTTTAGTCATCGGAAATTTGGTGAAAGCAGGAAGAGATTATATAAAAAGGACATAAGCGTGGAGATAGCATTGGAAGAGGCCTCTGACTGGACAGAAGAAGGATCCCAGGAAATGAGAGTATAAGTGATCCTCTACTCACTCCAGGAACTAAAATTCCCGAGACAAATGCACAAATGCACCATTGGACGAATACCTTTACTCCTGTGGTGAAAATAAACCATTTTCTTCCTAATCTCCACAACGTAGCATGGAATGAGGTGGTGAGCACTGGCCACTGAGCCCAGACACTGAACTCTGTGAAGACTTTGGTTTTTATTGGCAAAGCATGTCAATCTCCTCTCTCAACTTCAGATAATGATAACTAGCTGCTTACCAGTCTCAGGAATTACTGGGTGAGCTTCAAATTACATAAGCTGGTGAAAATGCTTTCTGCTCCTGTGAAATGTTAGAGACAGGTGAGGACATCAGTGATACCAAATTCTGCCTCACATAATTATTTGCACATACCGTCCACTGGAATGTTAGTGCTAGACAGCCAAAATTGCTGTCACTTCATACTCCTCTGTCTCTGGCATGGCACCTGTCTTGTAGCAGGAGCATGATAAATGATTGCTGAGTTGACTTCCATTGAATTGAATTACTAACTTGTGCAGTCTTTGGGGCAATTGTAGCATCTCATTTACATCCTCACCATCACTTTACTTAAAGCTGACATGAGAAAGGAAGCAATAAATGGTGAGTGAATAAATGAATAAATGGCAAAGACCTGAAAAGATGCTTCTCTCCTTTGATTGCACTTTAGAATCACCTGGGGTTCTTTTAAAAAATCAATCCTTGGAACCCTACTCCAGAGATTGGTTTAAAATTTCCCCAGGATATTCTATTGTGCAGTCAGAGTCTAGAACCAACAACTTTAAACAATAGAAAAATATAAGAAAGAGTTCTTCCCACATGCATACTTTTTTTTTTTTAAATCTAACCACTGTATGTTTTAGATTTTTGAGTGGAATAAAGCATTCTGAAAGCTATGGCACTGTAAAATAAAAGAGTGATGTTATTACTGCTTTTTAGAAAACACTTTCAAGAAGTGGTTTCCTAGACTGTTTTCTGATGGACCCCTTGGCAGCTATCACCTTGGCAGACACTTGACCTTGATATGGTTGAGCTATGAGGACAAGATCAACTACCAAGGCAGTTTGCGTAGGACTTATGCTTAGCCATTGTGTTCTAAGAGGCTGCCACCTTGTGGTCACTATGCAGGACCAGTTACATTAGCTTCCTTTAAAACAGGCTCATTTCAGACCGCTGTAGGTTTTGCTCTTTTTCAAATTACATGCAAAGCCTGTTGGTATATATCCTGTTATTTCTGGAAAATGAAATAAGGATTAGAAGGTTCTGGGTTTTCCACAGTGAAGATAATACTGCAAATATTAGCACTAAGCATAATATAGAGGTTATTATATGAACAGCTGATTTATTATTATTGAATAGCAAGTGACAGAGGTCTAGAGAGGACAGTGTTCTCAGTAAGAAATGAGGCTTCGTTTCTACGGGCGAAGTATTGGTTACATCAACCCACTTATAACTCTTTACTTCCATGAGAAAAAAAAGTAGAACAATAAAGTGGCCATTATTCCCATTTCACAGGTAGAGAGACTGAGACCCCCGGAGTAAATTGTCTTTGTCAAAGTTTCATGGAAAGCTGTTAGGTGAACTCAAGCTGGGAACTAACTTTTTAAACCAATGTCCTCCAAAAATGAGATTCTTTTTTACCTTAAAAAGAAAAATTTAGGAATAAAAGTAAAATTTTCAGACTGGACTTACATGTGTGTATATGAGAGAAAATTACACACATACTTAAATACTTTTGGTCACACATTTTTTAAAAATTCACAATGAGGAAAATTGGATGGTAGACACTTTTGCTTCATGAAAAATTATACTTTATAATACTGTTAAAGAAATACATTTTCTTCAAAGACATAAACTACTTCAAACCAATATCTATATTTTCAAATCTTGTCAGATCTGCTGTAATAGAGAGATAGAACTCAGTGGTAAAGGAACCTGAAATCTAAGTATGAAGTGTGAATTATATACTTCATACTAGCTGGATTTTTCAGGTGAGTTAAATATATGAAAAGTGGTTTGTATGTCAACTCTACCACTATGAGCTACCAGATCTTGTAAAATTTGTTTGAATTCCCTAAGCTTCAGTTTCCTTACCTCCAGTTAGAATGGTATTGAGAACTTGCTAATAATTCTTATTGCTATTAAATGAAAAAATATATATATCCTGACTGAAGTCCTAAAACAAGAAGCACCAAAATATTGAATGAGTGAATAAATCACAGTTTCCTTACCTACACTATGATTTTCTTAGAATATTTGGCTAATTGATCAAATTGCTAATCAGTGGGGTACAAACCCTTTTGGTATCTCACCACTCTAGATATCGAGGATTTTACAAAAATGCAAGAGATAAACCATTCACATCATCAAAAGGAGTGGAAAGAAAGAGAGAGAGAGAGAGGGGGGAGAGAGAGAGGGAGAGAAAGAGAGAGAGAGAGAGAGAAAGAGAGAGAGAGAGAGAGAGAAAGAAAGAGAGAGAGAGAGAGAGAGAGAGAGAAAGAAAGAAAGAAAGAAAGAAAGAAAGAAAGAAAGAAAGAAAGAAAGAAAGAAAGAAAGAAAGAAAGAAAGAAAGAAAGAAAGAAAAAAGAAAAGATTTTTCAGACAATGAAGAAGAGTGGGAAACTGCTGAATAGATTAGCATGGTTGTCACAGTAGGTTAAACTGCACATTTGGGCACAGTTTTAGGAAGTAATTTATTGGAGCAATAGCTTTAGAAAGCAGCCCTGTGCTCAGCTACCAAGAGGCTCTGCCTTTTGATTTCTATCTGACTGAGTCATGAGCCATCTGGTGTCTCAAAAGTCAACTCTTGAAAGGACAGAGCTGAGCTTTGGTAAGCACAGGCCACGCACTCAGAAATCACTGCTGAAGGACGTGACTACAGAAGCAGGGAGATGAAGACGTCCCAAAACAAGATCTCCAGACCAGACACTAGACATCAGACACAGACGAGGGAAATTTCTGTTGGAACTAGGAGAGCTTCCTAAGGGCAGATCTTTTAAAAATGAAGTCATTACCCATTTTAAAAATACAGTCGAGATATAACGACTTAAAACCCTTAATAACTTAAAGCACTTTAAAAGCTATTGGCGTTAAAATCTGTATCAAGTTATTTAAAAGGGGATATTACTCTACGTACCAAGAAATGCCAGTGTCAGTAATATAGGAGATGCTCAATTATATCTTGTATTCTAAACTGGCAGAGTAGATATTTACCTGTAAGGTGTGGTTTGAGGGGCCCAGCATAACCCCAGACCTCCTTAACCTCTAAGGATTGCCCTACCAAGATTCTAAGACATTTCTAGTTTAAGAATTGTCCCTAGAAGGATTCCATTAAAAAGCAAATATGTTTCCTTGGAAGAAGCCTTGTTTGGTCTGGGTTCCTTTAGCATATCTAGAGAAAAAAAAACTGAAGTATAAGGAGAAGAAAAGTGGGAAGAAAGGTAGGAAAGAGAAAGGAGATAGGTGGGAGGCAGGCTCTCACTATGTATCCATCTAACCTCTAGATCTGCACTGTCCAATATGGCAACTTCTATTCACGTGTGGCTATTTAAGTTTAGACTCACTAAAATTAAGGAAAGTAAACAATTCAGCCCATCCATCATGTGGGTCCTATTTCAAGTGCTCAATAGTGCATGAGGCTAGTGGCTTCTGTATCAGTCAGTGCAAACACAGAATGTTTCCATCACTGTTGAAATTTCTGTTGCATAGCCCTGCCGCAGGGAGTGACTCTTAAAGAAACACCATATCATACACTTCAGAAGTGATGGACCTAAAATAGGAGCTAAGTGCATCCTACTAGAGAATTATAGTGTTGTGGAACCTTTCTTAACTTCGACAAATAAAGAACCAAGAAGCAGAGATTCTATTGCACACTGACCTATCTGGGAAGAGGACAGGATGGGTCACATTTCGAGAAAAAGATTCAGACACGAGAATCCGGAGGTCTCTTCCTTTGCAACCCCAGATGAGAACAGGTCACCATTGGTGAACAACATATGTTGTTCTGAAGAGCTAACTAACTCTAACCGTGTGCCATACACTATGTAAAGTTCTCATGGCAGGGTGGGATCAGACTCTCACGACTCTCCTTGGTCATCTTTATAATTTCCAGGTTATAGAACCTCTCCATGTATTTTAGAGATAAAGTGGCTCTCCCTAACAGTAAGCAATATTTGAAAATGGAAATTATGGAGGCTAAATTAAAAAAAAAAAAAAAAGAGTAAGTAATCTGAATTTGGGCTCAAGTCTATGTGATTCAGAAGTCCAAACTTTTAAATCATACCATCTTGTCTCTAGGAGGAGGGGAAAAAATAACCTGAGAGTGTTATTTTGGCCAGAAAATAAGTGCAGGGAAAGCCACAAGGGCTCGACCCTCTGTGTTGCTTTGGGGATGTCGGGGAACTCAGAGCTTGATTGTAGTTGCAATATTTGTAGTTTCTCTGGGTCTCATGATCCCTTTCTGTAAAGTAAGGAGATTAAACCAAATGGCCACAGGCCCCTGTCAGTTCTCATGATTGTTTAATTCCCCCAGATTTCTATAAAGTAGCCAATGAAAGCCTCTCCAACTGAGGATTATTTCATTATCTCATAAAAATGGTTTAATTGCCATGTATTATTTTAATGCCACATCAGTGCACATTAGCTAACCACAAAATTGATAGCTAAGTATACTCACTAATCAATTTCTCTACTGCCTGTGAACCCTAAAAGGATTTTTTAATTAAAAATAAATTATTTTTTCAAATAGGACTATTGTCAGTTTGGGGCAGAATTATCACCTAAATACTTTTTTGCATACATATGGCATCTTTATGTGCATGTGTTGGTTTCTGCCTCTCTCATTCTCTCAAGCTAACTATGTTTATACTTGAAACTGTTTTGTGAATCCCAAGAAAGCATTTGAAGAAAATTAAAAGTCCCTGCCCCAAAACTATAACCATGACCAAGCTTGATCGTAAACTTTAATTGAGAAACTACTATTAAGTATGTATCTTTATTTAATTTTGACAACATGAATAACATATGTAATTGTCCAAGGACTGAGCTATGAAAGTTGCTTTTTTATTCAAACATAAACGAAAGTGTTTTGTATTAGCAATTAGTGTCCAGCTTCTTTGGAAGAGCAGGATAAAATCTGTTAGACTTCAGCTGGTGACTTACATTCTCAAACATCTTTATTCACAAGCCAAAAAACTGGCTGATAATAGTCACCAAAGCAGTTGCCAAGACAACTTTCTCTGTATTTGCTATCACTGCACCAGGAAAGATGCCTACAAGGAATTTAATTAACTAATGCCTCATCCTCTTTGGCCAAAAACAGGATGGATTTTCCTTCAACTCAAAGTCCCTAAAGAATGAAATTCAGTGTCATCAAGGTAGACACAGAAATATGAGATAGACATATACACACACAAATGCTGAGTAATTATGAAATAATGAGGCTAATTTTCAGGTAGGGGTTACATAAGATCTGCCTCAGAGATTTAACATGTTTATTGAGTGAATGTGAATAAATATGTAGCTAGGATGTTCTAGACATAAGTAACAATTATACACATATGTAAATAAATTTTACATTTGTTGGTTTGTTTAATTATTTATCTTCTTCCTCTTTTCCCAAAAAGAAATAGCCATTTATAGAAAAGTTAATTGAAACAGAAAACTAACATCAAAAAAATATGAATCAGTTATAAAATTGATAGGAATTTTAGATTTGTTAGGATTGTGCTCCCTAATTGGTTTGGAGCTTCCAAGTAACCATGGCAATAAGGGAAAGGAACAAATCGCATGGCTTACATTATTTCTCACAGAAGGGAATGCTTTCACGCTCCTAAATTCTAAAATCAAATATTATTGAGAGAAGGTGTTGGAAACCATGAATATTTCTAACATTACAAAATTTCTAATGTAAGTGCTGTAGTTGGGACTTCACGTTCTCCACGTGCCTTTTTTTTCATTTAATTCTCACCACTCTTATGTCCTGCAATTTTGCTAAAATCATCTATTAGTTCTGATAGCTTTTTCTGTAAATTCCGTCAGACTTCCAACATACATAATAAATAATAAGGCCAGGTTTACTTCATCCTTTCCAATCGGGAAGCAATTATTTTTATTTTTCTTGCCTAATTGCAGTAGCTTGAACCACCAGTTCAATGTTGAATAAAATTGATAAGAGTAGATATCCCTTCTGGGTTTTAATCTTCAGGAGAACTAATTCTGGCCTTTACCATTAAATACATTGTTAATTATAAGGTGGTTTTTTTTCCTTTTTTCATAACTGCTCCTTATCAGGTTGAATAAGTTTCCTTTTTCTCCTAGTTTGCTCAGAGTGTTTATCAGGAGTTGATGTTGCATTTTTCTCTGTCCTTTGCTGCTTTCTAACATACATGCAATGGGGATCAGTACTCAGCTGAAGACAGGAGGGAACTCTCTGCAGTTTTCAGGTTTCTTCGCACATGCTGTTCTCTCTTTCTCTGCAAACTCTAACCAGCTTGGCCTTCTCATAATCCCAAATCCATTCTCCCAACACAGGGAGACCACCAGGCTTAGCCTGAGTCCCTTTTGCCAGCAACATGACCTGGAAACTTTCTCAAGGCAGTAATCTGGGATTTCAGGGATGCTCATAGGGCTCTCTTCATTAGTTCCTGTTTCTCAAGAACCATTGTCCTTTGCTGTCTGATGCCCAATATCTTAAAAATCATTGTTTCATGAGTTTTGTCCAGTTTTTTACTTGTTTCTGCAGGAGAGTTGACTTCATCCCTGTTATTTCATCTTGGTTGAAAGCATGACTCTCTCCTGGGGAGTTTTTATACATGCACATTCTTAGGCCTTACTATCTACGTAAAAAGCTAGGTCTTGAGTCTGTCTATTTTCAAATTCTCCACTGAATTTATTGACAGTCCTGGCCTGTGAGGTACAGATTTAGCCTTTATTTAATATCTAAGGAATCTTGAGCTCTGTGGGGTAAGTTTCAGAGGATGACTAAGACACTGGACCCAGGTTCTCTGCTCCTTTAACCTTGCCTTGTATTCTTTCCCATAGATAGAACCAGTGTCTGGCAATGTTAATTTAATTTTATACATTTCAGTTATGTATATGCTTAACATCTAAATATTCAAAAGACTAACTGTAATATAAAATGGGTTGCTTAACAGAAATTAGGTGTTTCTTGCCCTGTTGTAAATATTACATGCTTCTACCAGATGAAGGAAGGGACTATGATAATTATAACATAACATAATATAAAATAACATAATATAACATTTTTCTAAAAGGTAAGCCATCAAAGTTTTAATGCAGTATATATTCACCAAGATTGCTTTCCTCTTTTTGTCTTCTGCGTGCTACTAAATACCTATCGAGATAATAACCACCTCAGTAACTGTATTTTGCAATGATGTTGGTTACCCTTAGACATGCTTTAAAACACAGCTGGATAGTCACTTGTCCCAAGATACCTTCTCACGAAATTATAAGTAACTTTAATTGTTCCCACTCCTGAATGTTTATTATGAAAGGCATGTAGCAGTATTTTAGCCATCTTCACGATGTACTGAGGATATGTATATATAACAATATCACTTGTATCAGTACATTCTCATGTGAATTTCCCCAGGTATGTGATTTCATAAAAATTATTGGTTTGGCATAATCATTCCTCCTATTCAGTTATTCTAAAAGTATTCAGAAATCTAGAATATATAATTATATATATTATGTAATATGAATATATAATTATGAATACATTCATGATTATATAATTTAAATATGCATATAGTATGAATATAGATTTATTTCTTTTCTGATATTCTTTCTGAGAATATCTGAAAAACAGATAACTGAGTTATATTAAGTTGAATTAATATTAAACAGCATTAAGTTGGCAAGACCCTGTCTCTTGTGCTGCCAACTTTCTGATCTCATGGGTGTCTAAACTGGCTTACAAGACTGACTATGTAGGGGGAGTCATTTCTATTTGGGATTCGTTGGTAATGAACACATCCTGATGCTATAGCTACAGTTTTTTAGGATGGTCCAAGTACCCTCCAACATACCACTGATTTTCAGTGAAAATCACCCCTGACAGGGCCTAATTCCTCCATGCAAATGTTAGCTCTATGAGATTTAATCCCTTTATTCTTCAAATCATCTTCTAAATTATTCATAGCCTGTCAAACTGAACGTATAAGCAAAAGAATGGAGTCTTTTATAGCTCAATAGTTTGATTTTAAGTGAGGTTTGACTGATTCTGAAGATTTAAAAGGACAGTGGGCTATGTGATACACATAGCTGACACTAAGACTGTCCCACCAATCTCAGTAGGGACTTGGGCCATGTGCAAACCCAGTTGATAATGAACCCAACCCTCTGTAACTGAGGTTCGAAAAATGAAAATAAAAGGAAGATCTTAATCTATGATCTAGCCCACTCCATGATCGGAAAAATTCTACTGTAGAAAAAAGTAATCATGGATATATTTTATCTGAAAATTGTCTAATGCTATATTTCTCAAGTTAGTGAGAGAGGGAGGTATTGATCAGAATTACCTGGGGTGATGAGGAAGAAAATGGAGGAGTCCTGAGCACATATATATTTTGAAAGTCCTTCAAGGATATTCTTTTTAACCTTTGTAATTTATGAATCACTGATCCAAAAATGTTTTATAGCCCTGACTATAATTCGGACCATCTGGGGAGCTTTCAGAAATCCTACCACTTGGGTCAAATCTTTTCCACGATCCCTCCAAGAACTCCAGCATTGTGTTTTGGGCTTTGGTCCAAAGAATTATAATAATGTTAGGAAAAGAGGATGTAAAAGCTGACTAGTGTGCGAGGATACCCTTTGCTCCTTCACTCTTGTTCCTGTCACTAGTCTATAGCATCCCTCATAGTTCAACAGTACCTGTCTGCAATAGTGACTGAGACACACCTACCTTTATTGTTTCAAGAAAAAGAAATATCCTTCTCCAGGGAGTAAGCCATTCTCTCATGATGCTATAACCTGCTCCGGTCACATGAGATGAATGGACTTGGGTCCAATGCTCAAGTTCTCATGACCTATATACACACGAACTCATAGATATTGTTTTTGAGACTCATCCACAGGATACGATGGCAAAGATTAGAAAGGATTCTACCATCAGCCATACATTGTCCCCAGAACAAGATCTCTAAGATAGGGAGGCAGGTGTAACACTACTTTATTCCATTCCAAAAGGTCAGTACATGTTCTGCCACTGTACTCAGCTGCAAGTGGTGGTGCTCATCCTTGCCCGTCTCCACGGGGTCAAAGGCAATTCATATGCCTCCATCCCACCTTCTTCATTACCTCTAGAACCCATTTTCATTTTCTCACAATTATCTCTCTGATCCCTACCTTCCCTCTCCCCTTTCTTGATTCACCATTTATTTAGCATTCAGTCAACAGATTTTTACTGAGCATCTTGTATTAGCCAGGCACTATTCTAGGTTCTAAGAATTCATGGATGAACAGAAAATAATCCCTGCCTTCATAAAGCTTACATTCTAGTCCCAAGTTCCACCTTATTTCCTGCCCCAATTATTGACAGTTCAAATGATGCTCTATTTTGCACCCATGTCCCCTCCTAAATAAAACAGCATGACTTGGTATATTTTCAAGGTCTAGAATCCTTATGGTTATTTATAGTCACCATATATAAAATTTTAAGAGGAAGAAAAAAGTGAGTTTGGCACATCAGAAACAAAATTCCATTTTAAAACCTAAGAGTTAGAGTGGGAAATAATGGCTTTGATTTCAGTGTGGAGAATGTGTCCTTGAACCAATTGCAAGCAAACCTCTGTGGCTGGTATAAAAAAAAAAAGTTTCATGTAAGCCAAATGGTAACAAATGCCATTAAACCCTTCTCAACAGGTACAGACTATTGAATAAAAATAAATGATAATTCCAAGAACCTCAGCTTGGATCTCTTCAATTCCAAAAGCCATGAGGTCTTGGATGAATGGATTCATCCAAAAATCCACTGTGTGATGATGGAAAGGAAGCAGAACCTTGCAAGCAGGAATTATGTGGCCTTCACATAGAGAAGCTAACAACAGTTATAATAGTAAAAAGCCCAGAGGGTACTGAAATTGAAAGCTCAGGAAAGATGACCCAAGGGGAGTACTGAGAGTGGAAAGTCAGGGCAGATTCCATGAAGACATTGTGAGTCAAGATCTAGACTGATGCGTGTGAGGACCTCCCCTCACCTCCTCCCACCACAAAGACAAGTGGAGGACCAGCGAGAGAAGAGAATAAAAAGAGTGGCCTCTGCAGTGATACAGGTCATGAGCGGGACCTAAGTTGTAATTTTGCGTTGACAGACAGTGTGATTTCACCAGCCTGAGGATCTTAGGGTGACAGTGATTTATGAAGCCACAATTATCCTATGATGATTGTCTTAAAAACCTGGCTGTTTCTGCCCCTGCCATTCTGAGAATGATGAGAACTGACTGAATTATTAGCGGTTGCTCCAGCCTCACACGTATCTTTGTCACCCTCTTCACCCAATCACTCCTCATTTTGTTTCACTTGATGACTGGTGGGTGGCCTGTGACTGACAGAAGACTCAAAATTACCATCATGTCAAACATGGATTTAAACTAGGTCTGCATTACTTCACCAGTTTAGGGCAAGGGTTAAGAAATATCTAATTTTACCAGATGGAAATTTGCAGAGGTGATGAGAGGCATAAAATTCTTATTAGCCATAAAATTCTGGATCTTGCTGAGACATCCAAAGCACCTCAAAGTTTAAAACCTTTTTAAAAATCACTTCTCTTCAAGTTCTTGGTCTAATTTGTGGTCAGGCAGACCCAGGCTAGCATCTCACTCAACTTTTCCACTAGCTGTGTGACCTTGGTCTAATTACTTCTCTTTTTTTGGATCTCACATTTCTCAGGGAAGATAATAATAACTACCTTTCAGGATGATGTAAAAATTAAGTGAAATAATACAAGTACAAGGGCTTAGTAGATCCTAGCTTTATTGTAATTTTTTTTATCTTATATGTAGTGGTGGTGATTTGATTGTTTTGATTTGATTTTTATTGAACTTATTGGGGTGACATTGATTAATAAAATTATATAGGTTTCAAGTGTATAATTCTATAACACATTATCTCTATATTGCATTGTGTGTTCACTACCTGAAGTCAAATCTCCTTCTGTCGTGATATATTTGATCCCCTTTATTCTATCTCCCTTCCATTACAATTAACATTTACTTGATGATAAATGATTGCAAGAATGGGCAATCAAAAAATAGGAAAATGTTTATTTTCTTTTCTTACACATCCTCTTTCCAGAGTCATCTAAGACATAAACATGAAAAATAAACACTGTGTTTATTTTTACTTAGGAATTTATAGTTTATAAAAAGAGACATTATCTATCTCATTTAATCCTCATAAAAGTCCTTGAGAGACAATTTAGGCAGGGGTTGTCATTTTTGATTTATAGAAAGAAAATGAGGCTCAGGACAGAAATTTTAATCATCCAAATGAGAAGAAGAAAGGAAGGAAGTGGGCAGGGGGTGGGGAGCCCAGGTCTTCTGACTTTAAATTCTTTTCATTTTCGAAAACCACCAGCCCATATATCCTTGAACATTGAAACAACCCATCTGTAATTTTGCTAACACAATCAAAATAAACATTTCCTTCCTGACTAAACCTGATTAATGGCTTAATCTAGCTATAGTATCATCTCTGGAAAACACAAAAAAGGTATTTTCATATACGTTTATCAGAAAAGGCTGAAGCACAGAACAAGCAATTTTTTAATCATCTTCAGTTGTGCTATCTCCAAGATGGCTTCTTGTAGAGCAAAGGTTAGGACACAAGGTCATTTCAAATATGTCATTCTCAGTGTTCTTACTTGTCAGTCAGTATCTAGAAAAATTTCAAACAAGCTATGGGCAAGTCTATGATGAAGGAGAATTTTTAGATTAGACGCCAAAGAGATGGACTAACTCAGAAATTCCAAGGACACTTGGCTTCCTAGATGGAATGATACCCAGAAACCAAATAGAACAATTAAAGTAGGAAAAGATATAGCAGTACTGACTGAATGTCTACTACATGCTAAGCACTGAACTATTCCACTTAAGCTCCCCATATACATGAAAGGTAGATATTTTTATCCCCATAGTACAAATAAGATTCTGTAGCTCATAGAATTTAGGTATTTGTCCAGAATTAATGCCTGAGCTTCACTTAAAACCCTTATCTGTCTGAACCCAGATTCCCTGTTTATCACCTGACCAGGAATTCTTAACCAGTAACCCACTGATCAGAGCAGAGCTGAAAAGAAAGGAAAAATATAAATATCCATGCTAGAATTCACCAGTATTCTGATTCAGTACATCTGGGATGGAGCTCATAATTCTGCAGCTTTAACAAGTTTTCTGGGTTATTACAAGGGACATCTAAATATGAAAACCTATATCACATTGCCTACTCAGGGGACAGAAACCTATTTTTTAACAGCAGCGATACTTGGCAAAAATCAGCCTTTAGCTGGTGTAATAGATATGGATTGCTCCATGAACCTAAGATGTAAGAAAGATCCTATTTCTCTGTATTTTCAAATCAAATTATATTCTTTCTAATCCTCACTCATCTCTGCTAATCTCTATTTCTCTGTATTTTCAAATCAAATTATATTCTTTCTAATCCTCACTCATCTCTGCTAATCAGTCATTCATATGACCTTGGAACATGCTAGAAGCACTCAGAAATTAGGAAGGGACCTTCTTTTCAGGCCATTCACAGTCACCAGCCCTTCACATAGACACTCTGTGACTCCCAGGCTATGGTTCTAAACTCTTATTTTTTTAAGACACTGACACTTCCTGTATGTTACTCAGAGTAGTTCTAACCATCTCAAGGGACCTGGAAGTAACAATCATAATCATTCTTCTCACTATCAGAGATGCTCCCTTCATCTCCTCCTTACCCTCTAGGTAACATAGCCCTTACTTTCAACCTTTAGACCATTATCCACTTGTCTCTCTCCACATTTTCTCTTTGACAAGGAAATTTAATGGTTAACTAGGATGCATAATATATTTTAGGTCCAAGACTTTTCAGATAGCATTTTTGTCTTCTTTGGGAATAAGATCAGTCTAAAAATGTATGAATTAGTTTTCTCTCCCCAAGGATGAACAGCTATTACTTCAAAGTAGCAAAAAGCAAAAAACAAAACAAAACAAACAAACAAACAAACAAAAAACACACAGTTTGAGTCTTCCTATTCAGCTGTATTAAGTTCTCATTAACCCACCTTGCCTCGCTGTTTACAGACTTCAGTACAAAACGAGATGGTATTCAAGTCAATGTGCATGTGCTTGATCATAACAGGTGCCTAACACCAAATCTGCAGAATATGGGAAACAGAAAACAACTATAAAACATGGCTCCTTTCTCACAAAGCCTCTATAATCTTATTATTAAATGGAGTGTGAGTAAAAGCACCCTGCCCCTCATACATTGGGATTCTTCTCTTTATTCTATTATTTTCTAGCCTGGGTACTCTTTGAATCTAGGTATTCTACACTGAGGAAAAAAAATTAAAACATTGATATTACAGTATAGTTATTCTCTTTAAGCAACAAAAATAAGGCAAGACTAGATTCTTTGAACTGTAAAATGTTATACCAATATATCAGAAATTTTTTTTAAAAAGAGTAGAGAATTTTATTACCTCTGTCTTCATCTTATTTTTTCTACCCTAATTTTCTCTTTTGTTGCACTGTCCTCATTCACTTAGGCTTATCTTTAATTGTGTTTTATCTTACTGAGTTCAATATATTCAAGGAAAATCCTTCACATGCTATCTGTACTAAAACGAGATATTAAACCAGCAAACACAGAGGCCTCATTTGCAACAAATCTGCAAAGCGATACCAGTTCAAGTGCTAGATAGAGATACAAACCTTTAAAGGAGTCTACAGAGAGAAAGACTGAGAAGGAAGAGATTAGGAAGGGCTAGAGGAAAGAGGACAAATTAAATATCTAGAGGAAGAGGCAGGATTTGAACAAAATATCATATATACTAGACGATAGGGTTGCCTGACCAGGTCAGAGGTCATATTGATGAGCAATAACTTTACAGTGGAGAAACTTGACAAGCAATACCTCAGCCAAATAAACAAGGTTAGCATCAATAGCGATGTCACATTGATTGTACTCACTTCTTCATATGGTGTGATAAAAACGGCATTTTACTCTCATGGTCTTCTTCCCAGAAACCCATAACCCCAATCTAATCAGAAAAATACCAGTCTATAAAATACCCAACTTTTAGTTTAAACTAAAGGTCATTAAAAACAAGGAATCTGAGAAACTGATACAGCCAAAAGGAGCCTAAGAAGACATAATGACTAAATGTAACATGATATCTTGGATGAGATACTAGAACAGAAGAAAGAAGTTGGATAAAAACTAAGGAAATCTGAATCAAGAATGGATTTAATGACAACATATCTCTATATCTCTATTTCTCCATTAATTGTAACAAATGTGCCATAATAATATAAGATGTTAATAGGGAAACTGGGTGAGGGGTCTATGGGTATTCTCTGTACTATTTGCATAATTTTTCTGTAAATCTAAAACACTTCTACAATTAAAAGTTATAAATAAATAACAGGGTTGGGTTTTTTAATGATTTGTTAAATCAAGGAAACTAAGGCTATTAAATGTCAAAGAAAATTGCAAGTGCCTTGCCCAAGGTCATTTAACTAGTTATGGCTGAGTTAGAATCAGAGTTGAGATCTTCTGAGCCTAGGAAGGTAACACAAAGAATTAAAACACAAAGAGATAATGAAATACTATGCTTAGAATATCTTCTTCCAAATAAAAGCAAACTTCAGCCTATCTATCCTTATGATTTTTACAGAATATATATAAAGCTTAGATGATGACAGTGTGCTGATAATGCCAACAGGAGGAAAAGTGGAATGTATTTATTTTTCAAGTTATACAGGTTTTCCTGAGTTGGGTTAAGATACATTAAACATTCTACTCTCAAACCCTAGAAGAAACAGTTATAGTATAAATATGAAATCTGCATTATTTGCAATCATGTAAATGTTTCAAGATTTATAAAGAGCACTGAGTTTGTCAAGAAAGCAGAGTCACTGCTTCTGATGTTGGGTCTGATGCTAGTTCAAACATGCTAGGCTGTGAAGGGCCATGAATTTTGCCTGTGTTACTTCATTTAATCCTCACAATAATCCAATGAAGTCACAAACATCATATGTTGTTTCCAAAATTAAACAAACTGCATTTCCAAGAGGTTAGATGACTTGCCCAAAAACATCCAAGTGAATTAGAACCAAGGCATGATTATTCAGAAAACCATGACCTTAGACGAATAATTACATTTCTTTTTCAAATACTCTATAATGCTTATCATGTGCCAAGCACGATTCTAGATACTTAACAAATATATTAATTTATTTAATATTCATAACCACTTTTTAGGTAGGTGCTATTAATATCTCTACTTTAGAAATAAAGGAATTGACTTTATCTTCTTAAGTTTCTGCTTCCTTTTCTGTAAATGATTTCCCAGTGTCCCCTATAGCTCTCGCCACCACAGACTTAGTAACAGTCCTTATGTCTCAAAGGCAAGCTCCCAGCCCTGTACCTAAGGCAAGGCCACTTTGAGCACTGGGTGAAATCTTTTGGTGTGTCACCTGTAATACTCAGGCAAAAACATTGGAACAAAAATTCACCAAATTTAATTTTCCTTGGAAAAGTTATAGCAGAAAGATATATCCTTTGACATTTGTGCAAGTTGCTATTTTAATACATATTCATTTGAAAGGGAGCCTGAAAATATAAAAAAGTGAAGAAATCCAAAAAGCTTCAATCAAAAGTACTGTCTTTTACCTTTTCAGTTAAAAAAAAAAGAAAGAGAAAAGGAAAAAGGGAGAAAAAAAGAGGGAAGAGGGGAGAGAGAAAGGGGCAAAAGGAAGGAAAGAAAGGAACGCAGTAACATTTGACCTAGTAAAACTTTCTAAAAGTTAATGACACTAGATTAAATGAGCAAAATATCAAAAAGTATAACATAATAGACTTAATGTCAGCTAAACCCAACATCAAATCTTTCTTTCATCCCTTAAGAACTGTGTAGCCACTGACAATTTCCTTAGCCTCTTTAAGTATCTGTTTCTTTACCTGAAAAATCAGAGCATCATCTACTTTATAAGATTTTTGTGTAATTAAATGAAGTAATGTATGTGAAGAGTCTAGTACTGTGCCTAGGACATTACAGGTAAAAACAAAAGTTAATCCTTTGCCATCCACTTCTTAGATGTCTTAAATAATGGTAAGTCCAGAGAAGGAAGGTTTGAGAACATAATAAAAATGCAAGTAGAAAACCTTACCTTGAACTATCACTAACAAAAAATAGTATTTGGATGGCCATTCTCAAAACTAGATGGAATCAGATGACCTCTAGAATCATGCAGGAAATATGAGCGATCCCAGCTGACCCACTCAAACTATCTCAGATTCCTTAAAACAATAAGCAGAATAAGAGACTAAGACTCTTACATCTTCCATATTCTAAGCTTTGTCAACACATGAAGATAATAAGTAGGTCTTGAGAATTTCCTCAGTGACATTGTCCAGTCATGTGCAATATCAGTTATCGCTGTTTGTATGTTACATTCTTCTTTCCTTCTATAAGACACGGGTGGTCTCCTAAATGCAAATGCCAGAGACTGCCATTGGATAGGCTTTCAGTAATTAACCTGTTTATTCAAGAAAATGCTTCTTATTTCATATCCTTCAGTTGACATTTCTTTTATGCTCACAACATCAATCAGACTTTGCTACTAAAGATCTGGGTTCAAATTGCAGGTTTATTAGTTATTATACAATGTCTAGATTTTCTCATTTAAAGTTTGCAGTTAAGATTATTGTCTTCATAGAGAATTGAATGAGCTAGTGTAGTCAAAATGCCCATCAAAGTGTCTCTGCCCACATTTATTGTTCAATATGTGGCGGGTACTGACTTATTTATTCCTATTTTTGTTTATTGTCATCTCTGAGTTCCATTCCTTATTTAATGCTCTCAAACAACTCCAGTCTGGACTCACAGTTCCCCCATGCCTCAGACATCATATCTAAAATTCAGCCCTTCTGAAACAGTTTACAGTTTCCTGATCTAGATTATTCTGATCAAGTCCTGCCCTCGAGTTAAGCAAGAGCTGGAAATAAACGTATTCTCTACTAATGCTGCTGAGCAAGGCAGGACTATTTAACACATTGGTTAATAATTAGGAAGAAGGTGCCAGTAGCCAAGAGGACTGACTGATTTGTAGATTATCAAATCACTCAGTTCAATTAGGAAGAAGGATGGCCATGAGGAGAACTAAGGAAACCAAGACATTAAATGGTAGCATAGAAATAAGTACATAGGTCACTCACATTGTCGAGGATAACAAATGACAAGAACATTCTGAATCTTGAAGTGCTTATGACTCTGTTCATGCATTCTAATGGCATCCTTGAGATAATGAAAATGTCTCAGAAACTAGTGAGTGAGGTGTCAAAGCAGATAACTCAACAGAGATGTCAGCTTTCTGTATAACAGCCGTCAAAACAGTGACTAAGTTTTAAGACTGGAATGATTTTAACTTTCCTTGGCCAATTGATGGAATGACAGTGACTTTTTACTAGTGCGTGCTTTATAAAGTGTAGGCTTTGAAGAAGGGGTGGGGCAAGAGGAGAAGGAAGCTGAATTGCTTGAAGGGTTATATCCCAGAAAATTCTATCTTGAACTGTTACAAAGACCTAGTGTTACCTCTTCTTCCTATGTGAGAAATAGCTTTCAAAAATGCAAAAGTAATTCATGCTCTTCCTTGATTAAAACTCTTCAGAAAGGTCACATTTCATGGAATTCATGGTCTTTTGTGACTTATCTTTTAATCATCAGATGTACAGTTTTTCATGAGGCTTGTAGACAATTAATTGATACTCTTCCCCTGCCTCCCTCCCTATCCTTTATCCATATCTGTCCTATGTATTCCTCTGGGATATTTTTGTAAATTTTACATCCTTATTCAAGGTCCCCAATAGGCTTTGTTTTTCTGGCACAGACCTCCAGTGGAATTTTTTAAGTGTTGAGAGCCATTAAGGCGTCTTTTGTTATGTCAATCAGGAGACTTTTGGAAAGCATCTTAGGGTGGGTTGGTGGCTGGTTGTCAGTGGAGCTAACCAAGGAATGTGGAACTTTCAGTCCCACCCCTGGCCTCCTGGGAGCAGAGAGGGGTTGAGTCATCAATAGTCAATGGTTTCATCGAACACACAATTGTAATGAAGCCTCCATTAAAAAAAAAAAAAAGAATGGGTTTTGAGAATTTCCAGGTTGGTAAACATGTGGACATTTCAGGTGAGTGCCATGGATGCTTTGCGCCCCTTCCCATATACCTTGCCATCTACTTGTCCTTCATCTGGCTGCTCCTGAGGTATATCCTTTTAAAATAAGCTGGTACCTAGTAAGTAAAATGTTTCTCTGAGTTCTGTGAGCCATTCTAGCAAATTAATAGAATCCAAGAAGTGGATCTGGGGAACCTCCAATTTGTAGCTAGTGAATCAGAAGCACCATAACAACCTGGGCTTGTGAATGGTGCCCTAAGTGGGGAACAGGGTAGCAGTCTTGTTGGACTGGACCCTTAACCTGTAGACTCTGATGCTGTCTCCAGGTGGGTGGTGTCACAACTGAATTAAACCATAGGATACCCAGCTGGTGTTGGAGAATTACTTGGTGATGTGGGAAATGCCGCCTCCTCTCCGCTCTCCCACACACACACACATTGGAATTAAGTGTCAAAGCATAAAAGAATGTCCAAAGTCACACAGCCAGTATTTGGCACAACTTAGATTTGAACTCAGGGCATCTGGAGTCAGAAAAATTAGCCATTCCCTGATTAGTAAGGGTTAGCCATTCCATGACAAAGAAATGTAAAAATAACTTAAATGTGAGGCAAAAGCATTTGAAAAAGAAAAAGTCTTCTGGAAGATGAGGAAGAAGAGAGCTAAACATTGCCCTCCCTTCCCTTCTCAAACTCCTTTCCCCCTGCACTGGCAGCCTAACACGATGAAAGCCTCTGTCACACCTGCGAGGGGTCTAAATTTCCCAGCAGGAGACAGCATGTTTACTGAGCCCCTCCAGGTACAAGGGATGCAGTGCATGGGGAACATGAAGGAACTTTAACAGATGTAAAATGGAGAGAACCCAGGCTACTAGACTCATAAGGAAGAGGCTCTGGATAAAAGGGATGGTACTCAAAACCTGACCCTATGATGGTCAAAGGCTGTGAGTAAATTAGTGTTGCTGAATGAGTCTAGTTAGGAGATATGACTCTGAATAAATTATATCCAAGCATTGCAGAAGGAAGGCCACATGCCAATACTGCGTGAACTCTGAGCAGACGCCTGGACAGCCGTTAGATAAATAGTGCAGGACAGTCTTCTTGAAAGGCCGATGGGTCTAGGAGTGGGAGGGGGAGGATAAGGTGAAAGACAGAATTACTCAGCGTCTCTTTTGCACTTCTGTGTCTGGGGAGATTGATTTCTGCATTTTTCAAAGTGACTAAGCCAAGTGTCAAGGGCCACAGGTCTTTTGTCTCATGACACTGAGTATGCCAACTGATATCATACCAGTATTTGTTCTAATTGACTCTGGCTTATCTATTTCTCATTCTGAGATGTCTTGTTGGCTCAAGAACCAATCAGGGACCGTGTAAGGATTTGGTGTTTGCTAGGCGCATCCCCACCTCCTCTCATGGGTTACTGACAGCCGTAGGGGGTGGGGGATAGAGGGAGTGGACCTGAGCTTCTCAGGAGTGAGTGACAGTGGAGTCCATCTGATTGCTAGTGACAAATGTCAGGAGTAGGTGAAGAAGGTGAACTCAGAAGACAGAGATAAGAACAAAGAGGACGAGTAGTAAGGAGCAGTATGGCTGGGGAGTGCTAGAAAGAGGAGGAAGAGAATGTCTAAGGTTCTGTAAAAAGATGGTTTATGTTTCATTCATTGCATTTGCAGCAATGTTTTGCCTGGGTAGTTTACATCTCTCAAAACTGCTGCCTCTTATGTGTACAAATGAGACCAAGTCAACATCTGCCATTCCAGCAGCTGTTACCCAACCCATGAGGGGGGTCATGTTAATGTGAGTGTATGACCCTCTCAAGGTCATGCTGTTTTTGTCTTCTGGTCATCAGCATGCTCATGAGTAGTCTTTCGATTAGAGAGAGATGCCTGCCTTCTGTGTCTTCACATCAGCTGCCACTGGGCTCTGCGCTGTCCCTGGGAACTCCTTGGCGCACTAGGTTCCAGGGGCTCTAAATGGCACTGTGACTGTTTCTGTCCTTGATTCCCAAGCAGGATCACTGCCACTGTTGCTCTGAGCCTCAGACACAAAGGTCCAAATGTCCATGATGGACTGTGACAGGAGAGTGGAAACACGAGTCTTATGTGAAACTATTCTTTCCGTTAAAAGAAAGAATTTAAATAGCTCCTGCCTTCACAGGAGTTAACCTTATGTTTAGGAAGACTAGGCTTGGAAACAAAGGCAGACTATGAACTTTGTTTTGACCCTGTCACTCATCCAAGTTTATCCACTTGCTAATCAATCTCCTGAGGCGCTTGCCTATTTTCTCCCAAATGTTCCTTTTTCTCCAATGCAGGCCTATCCCTGGAATTTTTTTAGTTTGTTTTAGTTTCAGTGGTCAATAGACCCTTGTCTAAAAATAAAACTCTTACTCTGATATTTTTATTTAACAGATAGAAAGCTTCTAAAAAAGCAATTTAGGGAGAACCCAATTAACACTAATATCAAGACAAACTTTACTACAGAAAAATTAGTTCCAGGACCTGCTCAGGAGATTGCTTGAAGCTGAGCTTTTTTTTTTGTTATGCAAAATGTGGATGGCTGGTTCGTACATTTTTTTGCAAGGATTCACTAAACATTTCCACATATAATTTATATATAAAGTTTGAAAACTTTTGAGGAAACATCTTAAACTCACTTCACTTTTGAACAAGGTTCATCTAAAGAAAGTGATAGCTACCTAGTTCTTATCTGGACAGGAGAAAAAATGATTTAGGTGACAGAGAAGCTAAAAATTATCCCCTGTGCCTCCAAGTGCACCTTCAGGGGAAATTTGTATTTATGAAGGGAGAAGAATGGATCCAGCCAACTCTCTGTGTAACACCAGATCATTTCCACTCTGATTCACACACCAGATAAATCTAAGGTAATAATTCCAAAAGCCGTAACATGCTGACACTCAGAGTGCTCTTCAAAATGCTTATCTGATGATTAGTTCTGCCATGAGTCTTCCTGACAGCAGTATAGAATCTTTGTATAAGGATGGCAATATGGCATCTTGGTAGAAGGATAAGAGAGCTTTACCTAATGCATTTGAGAAATTAACGAAAGTGCAAAAAGTAACTTACTGGCGACCTACCCATCTCAAATGGACTTCACTGCCTGTCTTGCATCAACAGTGCTTTTGAGGTCAAACGACCCTTAACCTCCCTCTTCCACCTACTTAATGCTTGTTACCAGTTATGATGTACTGGTTTCTCAAACTCTTTGCCAAAGAATAAGAAACAGATTTTCAAGTTCACTTTCACACATTGTAAAGGTAAAAGGAGGAGGAAGAGAGAGCAAATGTTTGCATGATTTTCCTTCACTGATGATACTAAAGTCTCCTTTCCTCCCAAGGTGGCACCATCCTGTGCCTGCCTCTCTGAGCATCCAAAGCCCATTAGCTGAGAAGTGGCTTGTAGGCTCCCTCATCCAGGAAGGCTTCCCTGACTATTCCACCACAGTTAACTTCAGCTATCCGTGGAGAAAGCTGAGCAGACAAGGCACAACTTATCGCCTAACTCTAGAATATGTACTGCCTCTTTTCTGTGCCATTTAGTCTTTTTTTTTTTGTCCATGTAGAATAAACTTAAATCAGGAACTATGTGATATGAAAAAGTGAAAATAATGTAGCATTTGGAATCACAGAAACACAGATTTGTATATCAACTCACCACCTAGTAGCAGTATTCGTTAGGAATTGATTAAACAAACAACCCCCCTCCCCCCCCCCAAAAAAAAACCTGTGCTAACACCGGCTTATACCTTGAGGGATGAATTTGTCTCATATAACTAAGAGTGTAGAAAAGGCAACCCAGAAGTGGTACAGCTATTCACAGATGTCAAGATACTAGACACCTGCTGTTTGTTTGCTCCTCCCTTATAAGTGTACCTGGCATTCATCCTCTTGCTTGTAGCCTCATGGTGCTTGGTGCCTGTGACTTCTAGGTGATAGTGCTGCTTTGTTTTATTTTTCTATTATCCAGTGGGAGAAGCCACTGCAGACACAGAGGTGGACAATATACGAGAAGAAGATATAATTTGCAGAATAAAGCAGCCCTTTATCTTTCCTCTGTATCCATGCAGAACTTTTTACACTTCAATTATAACATTTCATCCTTTATAATATACTTATTTTCCTTCTCTACTGGGATCTACACAAAAGCAGCAACCCAAACAATTTTCAAATTTCATCTTCTGCCTTTACAACTGTATAGAGCACAAATTCAGCAGGTAACTATTGAGTCATTGAATTGTACATTTAAAAAAAAAGAAGAAAACACCCTAAACCCCTTGAATATTATTTTTAATTAACTTAAATAGGAAGTAGCTAAACATTATACATTTGTTAAAGTAACAGTAATATCCTCTACCTACTGTGCAAATGCATCTTTCTGCTGATGTGGGTCAGGTAAAAAGCACAGATGTTTCTTTCCATAATTATGTTAGATAATTAACAGACCTAGATTCTGGTGGCCCCTCGACCTGTCAGCTTGTCCACTCTTTACATAAATAAGACAATCTAAATGAATACATACACAGCCCCAGAGTTTACATATACAGAGAGATTTTGAGACATCCCAAATTGTCTTAAAGACTTTCTTCTTTATAATGCCTTTGTTTTCTCCTTTGAAGTATCTGCTGTGAAAGATGATTAAAACATAGCTTATTGGACTGGAAACCAAATAAATCAATGTTGTTTTCTTTAAAGCTAGATTGCTCTCAAGGAACAGTGTTTATGATATTTATTTATCTTTAATAATCTCCAATGGACAGATCTTTACAATTGATCTGTCGAGGGTTAGTGAAGAAAGAGGGAAACGTCTTATTGTTCACCTTTGAAGGGCCTTTATTTGTTGCTGGTGTTCATGTTGTCTGTTTCCTCTGTGGCGAAACTGCAAGCAGCATCACAAGAAAGACTTGTCTGTGGCTTTCATTCCTGGAGCACTGGAGAAATGTGAAAGCAGGGCTTATTACTGGAAGAGCATCATTCCAGATTCTCATAATTCTTCACAAATAGATCTAATCCAGACTGGTCTGTGATAAAAGAACGCTGATTAGTGAATAGAATCTTTAATAGGAGCCTGTGTAATCTTCACTCTTTGGAAAGTTCATGATTATGTAAATTTCTGATTCTATATCAAGGGGCTTAAATAGATGCTGAACAACAGCAAAATACCAAATAGACTGTTTCATTCCGAGTGTTAGACCCTCAACACTTATATTTCAAGAAGGAAAAATTGCAATAAGCAACTGCAGTGTATCTGGGGACATTTGGCTCCAGTCCTAACTACAGCTTAGAGCTTATCTATTAAAATAGAGTGGACTGTCAAAACTTCTCAAGGCTACAAGATAGAAATAGAGCCAGAAAACTGAGCCACTTTTTAATCAGCACGTTAGAACTTATCCAAGTTTTTAGTCAACTTACAGTGGTCCCTTTGAGAAACTACAAAGTTATTTCCACCGAGTTGCCACCTTGAGGACATGTTTGTTTCTGGACTTCTCTCTAGAGTGTAAAATACATCGTTTCAAATAGCTTTGGTGGCAGCAACTAGATCTGCATGCTCAAAAGGGGGATTTATTTTTGGTGTTTCTTTATACATTTGGAACCATCAAAAGTCACTCAGAGCTGAGCTTAAATAAAAAGCTGGGTGACTTAAGATGGGTGCCCACTCTAGTCTGGCTTTGGTTATATGGATTGAATTACTTGGTAGTGCTCTCAGAACCTGCCAAAAAGGTAACTACTCAATTGGGTGGGGTGGGGAGATGTCACAGAAGTTGCCTGGGTGAGAGAAGGCCAACAGGAGTAAACCTGTGGCCTCCCCAACAGAAGTCCTTTGGACAAAGAAAAAATGCAATTATGAGTATGAGTCCAGGCATTCACACGTGTTCAAAAGCCTTCCTTTTCATTCACCCGCTAATTTCACAGTATGCCCAGCAAGTATTGTTGACCATCTACCAAGCCCCAAGCACAGTGCTCAGAGCTGGAAACATGCAACCAGATAAGAACCAGTCTCTTTCTAGAGTGCTCATGGCCTCATTGGTGAGATAGACCTTTTAATGAGGTATTACAGAAACAGGGAAAGCTTATTGATAGGCACATTGATAAGCACTGCAGAATCATACAAGACTATCACCAAGAGAGTTGGGACATAATAACCTGTTTTGGTTCATGAATACTTTATGGCAGTCTGGTGAAACTTATGGACCCTTTATCTGAATAATACTTTCAAATGCATAATATTTTAAAAACTAAAATTACAAGAAAAGTAATTATATTGAATTATAGTTATTAAAATATTTTGAAAATGTGGCCTTATATTGTACATACTCCTTGATTACTCTATTAAAACAAGATTAAGTGGTGGACCTAATAATTACTATAGTTACCAAATAATGAAGAACATAGTATTTTGAGATACTTGCAACAACTATAATTTGGTATGAAAGTATCGAGGCTTACTTTGGTAGGATAATCGCAAGTACTGCTAATACTAGTAGGATTTATGAACTACATTCATAATAAAAAAGACATGATCAACTTCAGTTAGAGGTTAATAAAAATAAAGATAATTTCCCAATCTTCAGAGTCCCTTAGTTCTGTTCATGCATTTGTTGGGAGATGAAGGATTCTTGTCAAATTGCCCTGTCTAACGAGTGATGCCCAAGCTGAATTAGTGTCTGGGCAAGAGAGTCTGGGTATAGCCCTAGGGGTTCCCTCAGGAACCAGAGGCTCTGTGAGCAAAGTCACATAGGTAGGAAACAATGTGATATCTTTGGGGAAATTCAAGAAGTTCACATTACTAATAACTGGTATGTTATAATATTATTTCTGTTACTGGTGACTTATGATTTTGTTTCATGCTATGTATTGTGTATCTGTGGATGGGCCAATGAAAGATTACCCATAGATATTTTCTGTTCTCTAGGAAGTATTACCTTTGAGACAACTGTCATCTTTTTTCAGTCCAGTTTCCACAACATTGTTCAAAGGAATTGTATAAGAGGAAAACTAGATTCTGGTTCTAGTTCATAACAGTGTTTGTTTCTATTGCAAGACAAAATATTCATTCATTTATACATTTATTCCATCAATACTTCTTGAACATCTGTGTGCCAGGCACTGTGTTAGGCACTACAGGTACCCAGATGAATAAGTCACAGGTTCCACCTTTGAGGATTACCCAATCTAATGAAGGAGCTGTGACTTGACTATAAATACCCACAAGCACAGCTAGCAGTGAGCTAATGCATGAAAATCACTTAGTCTGGTTCTTAGTGTCCAGAAAACATTCCGTAAATGGTGGCAGTTTCGATGTTCTATTGGGCTTTTGGGGGAAAAGCAACACATCGAGCTGCAGGGCATCAGAGACATCTTCCTATTAACGATGACTTTCCCTTTCTGAACCTTGCTTTCCACGCCTTTGAAACAACAGGATTTAGACTAAACTCCTGATAGTCTCAGATGCTCTTTCCTGCTCTACCATTCTACCCCTCTGCAGATTCATGGTATGGTTTAGAGTGGAAGAAATGTAGTTTTCAGTAAAGGATTAAGTCATCAGGACTGGGTTGCCCACACCCTGCACCTTCCTGAGATGTTCCAAAGTGACCTGCAGCCGGGTGCTGGGGGATAACCTCTGAGCCCTCAGAATACCCAGCCAGAGTGCCTTGGGCCACAACACTCAGTTTATGCTAATAAAGTGACTTCTGTCGTGTGCCTGTTTTGTATGCCTGGGACTTCGGGCTATCCTGTACAAATTTGACTTCTAAGGTGGGGTTGAAGTCTGAGCCGCTGAGGTCCTTTTCACAGCTGTCCCATGTCTATGTGGCTGACCCTCCAAAAAAAACCTAGGCACCAAGTCTTGGGTGAGCTTCTCTGATTGATGATATTTCATACATGTTGTCACACATCGTTGCTAGGGGACGTAAGGGCTGTCCATATGAGTCCTCCGAGAGAGGACAACACAACACTGGTTTCTCCTGGACTCCACCCTATGTGTTGGTTTCTTTCTCCTTTTACTCTGTACCTTTCCACTCTAACTGTAATATGTAAATATAACAATTTTTTTTTTTTTTTAGTTCTGCAAGTCTTTCCAGGAAATCATCTAAGGAACCTCCAACACAGGTGGATATTTTTTTCCTCATCAAGCCTTCACTGCTTCCTTCAGTCTGAGTTCTCTGCTTCCAAGCTACTCTAGATCTCATAGCATAGTCCGTGGCACACGTATGAGCAGTTCGTGACTGTGTACTTCCTTTATGGACCAGACTTAATTCTATGAGGCCTTGCTTATACCTTACACTTCTCACAGATCCCACACAGCCAAGATTGGGCACTTAGTCCATTCTGAATGCATACTTGCTGAAATGAAGTGAATTGTCTGGCTGTGTATGAGAGAGTCAGCAGAGGTAGAGGGGGGAGGATTCCTATACCTAATCAAGTGAGCATTTTAAGAAGGAGTAAACCAGAACCTTAGCTTTGATATAGGTATAGAAGGCAAATGCATTGGAAAGTAAAAGGATCAAGGGGGATTAGGCAGGTATGAGAAGGAATCCTCTGCCTAGAGCAGAAACAGGGAGAAGAAATAGGAAATCTGTAGCAAAGAGATGACACAAAGATATATATTGGAAATTGCAGGATGAAAGGAGGAGGTGAGCGTTTCAAAGTAAAATCACAATGAGCTAGGTCCCTGTGTTGGGGGCAGGGATGGTCTTTGTTTCTAAGGCTTAATAGAGAAGAGACAAAGTTGATGCAAAGAAGCATGCTAAACATGAACTGCCTCGGGGCCTTGGCTGGCTTTGGTGCCCTTGGGCATTCCAATGCTGTGAATGAGCTGAGGATTGATTAAGCAGAGGTGGCAAGAGGAATGGAGGTCTCTGGTAGGTACACATTCTGGTGAGGTCAAGTCTGGAGGGCACTGACCTGAGGCAGCTCCAAGCACAGGCAGAGAGGGTCTTCCTGTGCCTGCAAACATTATGTTATTCTCACCGAGCTCCTGTGTAGTATCTGACCCTGCCAGCCTAACAGCCACCCCAGAAGTTAAGGGACTGGGGGACCGGCATTTTTCTTCTATACTAAGGGGACTCACCCCAACCTAACATTATGTCCTGTTTCTATTCAGTTCAGGCACCCTAAAGCAGGCTGTCAATGCCCTGGACAAACCCCCAGCTCTTCCCTGAAGGGTGACCACAGACAGTGCCCCTACTCCATCTCCACTTGGCAGAATTCTCCAGCAGGGGTTATGCTTGGCCAGCTCAAGGCACAGACTAGGAGTACAGTGCAGTTAACTCCCTGGAGTCATGTTTGCAAATAAAGCGTTCAAGCTGATGGACAAATACTCTAACCTCCTTGACCCTCAAGGGGACAGGTCTGAGGTGGGTTCTACAGAGTCTACCAGAGAGTCTGTAGAGGACTCACATCCCGGCTGCTAGGAATGGTGACCTATACACTCCCATACCCTTTACTGCTTTTTTTTTTTACTTCTTTGTCTCATTCTGCATCCCCTAACAGCGCTTTCTGGAATTAATTCCCAAATGAACTACTTTCCCTCTAATCCTTGTTTTAGGGGCCATTTTTAGGAGAAACACAAGTTAAGACATCATGTCAATCATGAATAAGAATAGAAACAAGACAACATTTTTTGAGTGCTTCCTGTAGCTGAAGACTTCATAGATGTTATCCCCCATTTAATCCTCATGACTACCTCTCAAGGTACTGTTATCATCTTATTTTATAAACAAAGAAACTAACTTTGAGAGGGGTGAAATAGCTTGGCCCAGAGCACTAGGTGGCAGAGCTGGAGGTCAAATGCAGGCCTGTCTAACCCCTAATCTTACCCTTTCTATGGCATCACACAACGTTTCTGATCAACCGTTGTGAGACTGGTGGTTCTTCGGGATGGTATTCAGGGTGGCTGAGAGGGGAGGGTATTTCAGCCAGAGAGCATGTCAGAGGCTTGTGCAACCAACCAGCCTAGAGCACCTGACAACCTGCACTGGCCTTGTCATGAAAGTGATCAGAAGAGATGAACACAAAATTGCAGAGGCAGGAGGGTCAGAATCTTCTAATACACAGACGGGGAAGGGCAGAAAGGGAGACTGAAAGATGTCCCTAAAAGAGAAAGTGGGAGCCCTATTCCCAGGTGGGGCATTGTCTCCCTCATGTGACCCTGAGGGATCTCTAGACACTACAGGGGGGAAGTTTCACAGATGAGTGTGGGGGCCCCGTTTTTAGGTGGCTCTTCTGCTGTCTCTCCCAACAGCACTGTTGGAGTCTCTGCCTAAAGTATGTCCTCATAAAGCAAAAAATGAGACCTGTCATTCAGGACTCACATAGATTAATTTCTTCAGGTGTGGAAACTCTCCAGGGTTGGGAGCTTTGTCTGGTCATTGACTCCAAGAGTCCCTTAGAGATTAGGGGTGTGCAATGTCTGTTGTGAAATAAGCAACCTTTATCAAACTTGAATTCTCAGTTTTGACCACAGCCTGGTATGCTTTATTCAATGGGTAAAATAAACTGAGATTGACTAAGACTCATACTAATATGGAAATGAGACCCAAAAGAGCCAGCAGCCATGAGGTATTATCATGGCTCTGCCACGAATGAACAGTGGAGCCTCAAGTGGGCCCTTAACCATTCAGGGCTTTGGCTTCTTTACATTTGAAATGAGTTTGGGTTAAATCATCTGATTTCAAAGTCTCTACCAAATTCCATCCCCTGAGTTCTCCAGGAACTGGACTAGTGAGGAAGTTTCTCAGGTAGTGATTAATTGAAACAATAACCACAGATTTAAGAGCAAGAACTATGCTGTTCATTGCCCAACCAAGGAACAATTGTGTATCGCACACTGGAGAAGAAACCCATCTCTGCCACAGCATCCCATGTTTCACTCAAATTAAAATTAAAGCTCTCTTGGTCAGACAGAGCCTGAGCATAAGGGAGCAGATGGTAGTCACGTCACAGCACCAGCCCAGGAAAGCTGCATCACCGACCCCCTGAGGCAGTCTTAGACATTGAGCAGAGCATGGGGTAGTGAGAAATTGGGAGTGGAGAATAATTTGTGATGGATAAGCAGTTACATCTGCATTGCACTGAAATAGTTCATACACTAAAGTGGACCTTGGAATATTTTCATTCATTTTGGAATTCTACCAGGAATTCAGTCTATAGCACTCTGCAAAAATTCAGAACAATGTTTCAGTATTCCAGAAGCCTCAGTAGCAAGACTTGCTGGGGTATTAGCACTATAATCCAGAGAACAGGAGGGAGCTGGGATGGTAGAGGAGTTCCACAGAGGAACTGACCAGCTGCTGAGCCATTCTCAGTGGAGGCAGGGGTCAACTGGTCAGTACTTATGTATAAATGACCTGAACATAGTTGCAAATCAAGGATTATATGCTTTGCAAAGACCTATCCAATGAGTAAGATAAAGATATTATTCCATGGGAACATTCCAGGGCAGGTGGATGGCTGTTACCTCTAGATGCTCTAGATGATATGTCTGTTTCAGAACATGACTCGAGCCAGCAGTGGAGAAATAAGGACTCTCAGGAGAAGGCCTGACGAAACCTAGGTAGACAAGATGTCAAGAATCCTGACATCTTGGGTCATGTATTGAAGGTGTAAGGAAAAGGCTCCAGTCCCAACAGTGAAACTGGAGTGACAGCTAAGACACTAGGTTTAGCAAATGGTTCATGTCTTAGGCAGAGGATGACATCTAAGTTAGATAATATCAACAAGATAATGTTTACTGATCCTACCAGCCTCAATGGGTTCAGTTACATGGACCTGAGGAAGAATAAAAATTGAAACTTCAGATAATCACCCACTCTGCACTCCACTTTAAGTAATGAAATCTCAGCTAGGGTGACATGGCATTAACTCTGAATCCTGTAGTGACCCTACTTCTCTAAAGGGTGTATGTGATACCTCAGGGCAGGGTACAGATCTAAGAGATCCAGTCTACCAGTAAAATACAATTATAGTTCAGTATGTTCTCATCTGAGATTGACTATGGGATTAAAGAGTTCATTCATTAATTCCTTCATTATTATATTTTGATTGCCTCTTTTCTACCATGAATGTTAGGTACAGTACTTCCCCTGGTTTTTTCCTAATTTTACTTCCCACAGTTTCAGTTATTTGCAGTCAACTGTGGTCTGAAAACATTAAATGGAAAATTCTAGAATTAAGTAATTCTTACATTTTAAATTGTGCGATGTTCTGAGTAATGTGATGAAATCTCACACCATCTTGCTCTATCCCACCTGGAAAGTAAATCAACCCTTTCTCCAGTGCATCCACGTTCCCTAAGCTCCTCACTCATTGGTCGGTTCAGTTATTAAACAGTTATCACAGTTCTTGTGTTCAAAGAACCCTTATTTTACTTAATAATAGCCCCCAAATGCAAGAGTACTGATGCTGGCAATTTGGATATGCCATAGAGAAGCCATAAGTGCTTCCTTTAAGTCACAGGTGAGCACAGTACAATAAGATATTTTGAGAGAAAGAGAGAGAGACCATACTCACATAAATTTTATTATAGTATATTGTATAATTGTTCTATTTTATTATTAGTTCTTTTTGTTGATCTTTTACTGTGCCAAATTTATAAATTAAACTTTATTATAGGTATATATGTATAGAGAAAAAACATAGTTTATATAGGGTTTAATAGTATCCATGGTTTCAGGCATCCACTGGGGGGCTTGGAATGTATCCCCAATAAATAAAGGAGACTACTATACTTAACCTTATCATAACCTCACAGATGAAAAAGGCTTATAAAAATAATAGCTACCATTTATTGAGTGAACTTGTATGCTAGACTTCACACTAAGTGGTTCTTCCTTTTTTTCAAGCCTCACAACAAAACTATAAAACAGAAAACATTATTCCCAGTTTACATACATAGGAACATATCTGGATGTGTAAATAATTTGCTTGATGTCATAAAAATAATAATCAACACAGTGATATATAAACCCTATACATTTGAACACATAGCCTTCCTTCTTTACTTCGCTACCTTATATAAATTATCATTCTGGAAATGCATAAAAAAAATCATCAAATATTTATACCTACAACACTTCTCAAAAAATAAACAAAGTCTATGCATCAGATATATGGGGATAATTGATCATTTTAATATATAAACAGCCCACTGTTGACGCAATGAGAGCTCTTGATGAAGGGTGTGCAAGCAGAACTTCTCAATCCAAAGTCTAAACTGAGACTTTCATTGGAGAAAACTGATGTGATTTCACTGAAATGGACAATAAAAAAGGTCAAAAGAATTTAGTGTGGGATTTAAGTGGACAAGAAACAGTGCATTCTGAATGTGTACTTCACTTCAAAGAACAAATTGTCAATCAGAGTTCAATTCCAAAAACATGTGGAAGAAAGCTGAAATGCCATCTTAACAAATCTACAGAAACTGACATGTCCTTTTGAGAACAATCGTCCCAGCACAAATACCAGAGGATAGGGGAGCCTAGAAAAGTAAATCTGAATGTCACAGGGACACTCATATTCTGCAAAAGTCATTCCTTATAAACTGTCTCCCAGATGACAGAGTGATACTTGGAAAAGTGAAGGTCAAACTTCATCTCTCTATCCTGGATATTTTCAAGATGCTGGAGATTGAAAGCAGAGGTAGGCCCTAAGAGCTTTAAGAAGAAGACTAGAGTTCTGTCCTGAGTTACTTGTCTTTAAAGCTACACATCTCAAGGCATTCAAGGTCAAAGGAATTTACCTAAAAAGAAGCTCTTGGCTAATAAAAATGTCTTCCTAGACCAGCATGTTCTGAAGACCAGTGTCGGGAAAACACTGATAACAGAAATCAAGACAAGACTAGAAGACGTGTGATTTGGGTTCTGACCACGGGACCTACAACTTCCATATCTATGCGATGTTGGGCAAATTAGTCATTGTCTCTGTGCTTGGGGCCCCTACCCTTGAAATGACCTGCCAAACTCACAAAACCTCCACGAGGACCAACGAAATAAAGGATATAAGTGTTTGCTCTAAAATAATATGGTTCTTTTGTAAAAGGGTGTTAGTATCTCTCTTCTCTCTTAAGAGTGAACTCTTCCAATTTTTCTATTTAAAAATTTTTAAACTCATTTTAGTTAGACTTATAGAAGATCACCAAAGGAACCAAATATGCATATAGTTGCTCAAGATTAAAAGCAGATCCTTCTGGGGAGGAGCCTGGGAGTGAGGGGCTGGGGACTATTGCACTTTATTATTGTTCTTCAGTACCCTTGACTCTTTTTTATAATACACATTCAATTCCAATTAAACTATTTACGATAGGTAAGTATCAAGTCACACTAGCCCAATTTCCCTTTTTCTCAATATACTTAACATCACTATTTTTTTGTTTACCAACTGACTAGCTTTTACATTCAAACACTACATTTGATCTTTTATTTTTCATTCATCAAATATCAACATTAGCTCTTAAGCAACTTTTAATACAAACCCATTAGCAACCTTGCCCTTCCGTTCACTTCTCAGCCAACACCCACGCTTCCACTCACCAATTCTGCAGTTTGTATGTATGTTGCCAGTATTGATAGCATTTACATTTTGTGTCAATGTTGTTCTACACATTAACTTAGACATAGCATCCCTGAGACTCAAGTCGTTTAGCACGTCTGGATTTCCCAGGCATCAGTTAACATGAGTAGGCATATAATTAAAAGACAAAACAAAACGGGGTAGGATTTGTGCTTGTCCCACATGGAGTGTAACATTCCTTGATCAACAAGGTTGTATTACAGATGCAATATATAGGGGAAAATTAAGTGCCAAAAAAAATTATTTTTCCTAAGAATTTTAGGAGGGGAATGTGTGGAGTATTGTCCAGGAATAATAAAGCCCTTTGATTTTTTCCAGCCCAGGTTGCCTGCCATGAACTCCAGCCAATGAGGCGAAGTGTCTTACATAAATCAAATCTGCTCGCCTACACTCTCCTGTTTGCACAGTAAGGACAGGTAAGTCTCACACATCGTTAAAGCATCTTGGAAGTTGGCTCTTTCCAATCACTGTCTACTTAATCTTTGCTACTGTTTGCTACTGAATTGGCACATCTAAACAGTCACCCTGGACTCAGTGTCAAAACCTGCGGGGGTTCTCTCGTCAGCCATAGCTAAGGTTTTCTTTCTTTCTTTTTTTTTTTTTTTTAGGAAGAGCACTAGTATAGAGCTGTTTCCTCAGCATTTGCAAATTTGTTAAGGATTAAGGTTTTCATCAGATATAATCTTAGCAAATCTAAACGAGTAATTTTCAGCTGCTTTAGGATCGACAGGAGCTTTTTCACCCAGATTTTCAAATATTTTACACTATGACACTTGCTAAAGCTTTACATCCAACATTCTGATACTCATATTCACCTTCAGTGTTTATTTCTTCATGGAATAACCTGGCTGGTTTTTATGATTAGCAAGCAAGTCATTAGCAAAAATTCACTTTATTGTTTTCAAATCTTAGGAAAAGAGATAACGTTTGTTAATAAACTGCTTTTGTGTGCATTACTTCAAAATATTTTAAATTACATATATAGTTCCATTTCAATGATTAAGTTGACTGCGTGGATAACCCTGCTTTGCCTTTTTTGTTATTTCTAGCTATATATTTTTTAATGGTGGCTCTTATTTCTAGCTATATCTTTCCAGTATGTTTCTTTTGAAGAGCTCCTAAACATATCTAAGAATCCTACCTAAAACTGTGAAAGGATGAAAAACAACCAAGCCAAACAAAAAATCATGAACACACAAGGAAAAGAGAACATGAGGTAATAGCATCACCATTTCAAAGCTAGAAAAGAGAAGGATAAATGATTACATTTATAGCAGCCCAGAAAAAGCTGAGTCCTTGACCAATCAATAGTGGAGTAAGGACCAAGGGGCAACCCTATTCCTTCCTTAGAACCTTTAAAGGGTTTAAGAATTGGTTGCAGCGAGTACCTTGGAAAGTGATTCTAAGAAAGGAAGATTAGCTGAATGTTTATTTATAAAGTAGCTAAATTCTCAGACTCCCATGTTCACTCCATACAGTTGGGTAAATGCTCCATTTGCATCCAACAGAACACAGAAGTCCTCTCCTTTGGAAAAAATAAACCAGAGGGTATTTTACATACCAAGCCAAGGTATGAAGCTGGGATTTCATGGCAAAAACAAAGATGACTTTCTAGGGAGAGATATCTGTAACCGGGAGACTACAGAATAGTTGGAAATAATTTTGCAGCAAACACACAAGAACATATACAGTTACGTGAGTACTTGTGCCTATGCTGTATGCACCTTGTGGTAGCTGTCTACTTCTTCCAACAAGTTTTACACATTTTGGAAAATTTGAGAGAAATTAACTGTAAGTTATGTTTTTTTTTTCATCTTTATCCACCTTAATATTAATATCAGAATTTATTATAAGAAACAACAATGATTCTTTGGCAAATAAAGTTATTAATTGCACTGGATAGTGACCTTTTGGTTTATAAATGTCCAATTACTACGTAAAGTAGCCAATTTTCTTGTTTGACTTATAAACAACTCAAAAGGCAATTTCAGATGAAATTGCATGAAAATGTTCTGAGTTCTTGTTATGAATGTGTATGATGAGATTCAGACTCTAGATGATAGACCGAGCCCACTGATTTGACAAATCTCAGTAAGATGATAATAAAGGAATATAACAAGATAATCCATGATACCCAAGAAAATAGGAATGAACTCATCACAGGACGAGGACATGGGAATAGGTCCCTCAAACAGCAAGAGGTTTCAAAAAGGTTCTGGAAGTTCAAAAGAAGAAGGCGTAATGGTGGATGAAAGGGGCCTAAGAAAACGGTAGCCTGGCATGTGTTTGGAGAGAGCTGCCCTGAAATCAAGGAACACTATCTTGACAGAACATTGCAGAAGCTCTAGACTTGGCAGCAAAAGGTACAACCAAAGGTAGTCCTATGAACTGGAGCTAAAGAGAGGGGCACTACATAAATATCCATTCGTGAAACAATCAGCCACAGTCCTAATGCTCTGAACCTAGAAGAAAATGAAGCCATACTTTTTATTCTCAGTCAAAACAATAAGGTGGAATAGAGAGAGTCTTGAGACTGGATAAAAAACATGCACGTCTGAGAGTTCTACAGATGGGACCACCTCTGGAGGCTAATGGCTACATCTGGAGAAGCAAGGTCATGGATGCCAGCATCTTCAGCCTGGTGACCATGGAAGGAGAGAGCTGGGAACTTCAAGGGACAGTGTGGCCCTGAAAACATAGGCACTGATGTGGTGAACTGTGTGGTCCAAACACTGGGGAGGGCACCCCAGACGTTTTCTCCCCTTTTAGACCCCCAAGACCTCTGTATAACCCTGGAATTAAGGAAACAAAGCTGCAATAATAGCTGCAATTGAATTTACAGCCAGCCAACCCAGACAGAAGATTGAATTTAGATACAACACAAGTTCAAGGAAATAAGTATTGACTGTGTATCTTAAGGCTAAAAACAAAAAAGAACTGTACAGAAATATTATACTCTAGTTAGTAGATTTGTTTTTTATAGGAATATGAATTGACTTAAGTATGATTTTAAAAAAATAACTATTGACTATGTATTCTAAGACTAAACACAAAAAGAACTATACACAAATATTATGCTCTAGTTAGTAGGTTCATTTTTCACAGGAGTGAGGTTGGCAATTTTGAAACGACTTATGTGTATTCTGGGATATAACAAATAAGTTAATATATCATAGATAAAGAGAGCCAGGTTGCTTACTGCTGGCGAAAGGAGTTATAAATTAGGAAAGAGGAAAACCCTCATGAATCCTGTGATGTTAGACTGGAATTGGATGTATCAGTATAAACTCATGTTTTTAGATACATATATACAGATAGATATAGAAATAGATATAACTCTGTCCACCAAGAAGATGAGAAGCAATGACATCTTAGTACCAATGAGCGGCTCTTGATTTCCGAATGTCAATTCCCGAGGCTTAAAGAAGTGTTTGATTCAAGAAGTTGGAGCAGGGAAAGTGTAGACTCCAGTCCCTGGAATGGAGTTAAGTGACTTGTCAGGTCACTTAAGTTCATCATTATGTGTCCAGTCATTAGCACAGTACCTGTCTCCAGGAAAGACTCAAGAAATATTTGTGGTTGAAGTCAAAGGATTCAAAGCCATACTCAACACAAGAGTTGATTAATACCTTCATGACTGTTGATGTGATTAAATTTTCATTCGTGAGCAATATACGAAGACTAATTTAGCCTCTTCATGGGACCTATGTCTCTAGCTTACAAATATACCTTGGTCACCTCCCTTTAATTCTCCTCAAGAAAACAAGAGTCTGAACACTGAGGAGCATTGCACCATGAATCGGCAAGTTGGTCATTAACATCGAACTCAGGCATTTTCCCATTTTATTATTTGTTGAACAACGTGTGTTTTCCCCGAGGCTATCAGAATAAGCTGCAGGAAAGCTGCCGATGTGTTTCTGAAGTGATTTTGGCAATCAATTTCCATCAGCCTCATGTGGTTCTGCACCTATTAACACATCTCTTGAGATTCAATTTCATTCTGAACTCCATCAGTTCAAAACCACATGAATCAAATTCAACACCAAGAAATTTCATCAAAATATCCCAATTAATTTTAACTAACTTCATTCAGCTTGTCAATTCCAAGCACTGGTTTTTATGCTATTGCTGCCCGAGCATATATGAACTGACTTTGCATCCATCAGGTCCCTTCGCTTTTTACTCCTTTTACAAAGTATCTCTAAACACGTGTACCACTACACCTCCATAACTTCCACAAAATCTTTTCAATTCCTGATAATTTGAGAGGTCATCGTGTTGCTATGACTACTGTGGTCCCCTCCCCCTTGGTAGCCATGGTTCCTCTGCTATCAAATATAAAAACAGAGAAGCCAAACCGATTTCAGGGAACTTTACAGACCATGTGAAAGTAGATGAGAGTAGATATTGTAGTTCTTCAAGTCTGACTCAGTGAGTTTACAGAGCCTTTTTCCCACATTCATATTTTCTTCCATCTCTTCCCATTTTAGCCTACCCCTCTGCCATTGTAACAATCCACATTCCATGATGAAAACTTGAGCTAATACTGAACATTTTTCAGGATCATTGGCTTGCATGTGAAGGAATTCTCTCACCTTTTTGAATTCCTCTCCCTCAAAAAAGGCCATACACTCACATTTCCTGCCTTCCCAGTAACAAAACTCTAACTAACCTAGGCTGCGTTGGTCAGGTGCACCTGGATGACAATGTGGTTTGAAGACGAGTGAGGGAAGAATGCATCACAGCAAATCCACCACAAGTGACAGGCGGTATTCCGAGGAGGCAGTAGGGGACATCTGGTGTCTTTGCCTCATGTCCATCCTTGAATGCTGTGGTGTCTGTGACCTTGGCAGCAGCACTAGGGGCTCAATGAGAACAGCCAGGGAGGGCTATTTGGATATATTTTCCATTATGGTCTCCAGTCATTATTTTCTAACCTTCCCAGAGATTTGGTAAGATGCATAATATCCTACAAGAATTTTTTAATTTTCTTAAAATGCCTAGAGTGAGTAAATGCTTTTATTTGTACTCTAAATCCTGACTGATATAGACCTGGTACCACCAACTCTAGTAATAAATTTTCATTGAGGGACAATCTGTGCAAGGCACTGTTCTAGATTCTAAGTAGGTATTATCGTATGACACTGTATAAAACAGACAGAGTTGCTGCCTAATTAAGCTTATCTTCTCATACAGAACTGAGCAGAAGAGTATCTCTTTTTTTAGAGTTTGAGATTTGATGAGAATGAGCACTCCAGCATGTAAATCTTATACAGGTGGCATTTGCTATAGTAAACTATAAACAGACACATTGATTTAAGAAAAAGATATCAGAGTATTTCAGGACTGGGCCATTTATTGAATCTGGTTGCTAGTTTCCTCTACTCTGCTGTAAAGAGATGTGGTGAAAATATTCTGCCTGTCTATGATGAGGTACTGCCACGTAGCAGGAAGCCACAGTGACTTATATTCTTAATTATGTCACCCTGAAACTCTTGCAAGACATCTATATACATTGTTGGCAAGTTTTGACACCAAAACCTAACATTAATGTTGTGAGCGAAATTCCTCCTTATGCCTATCAAGAGCCTCTTGCTAAATTGTCCTGAAGCTGTATAGGAATCACTGGGTATTACATGTGAGAAGTCTACGTAACAGTAACCTGAATGTGGATCTGTGTGGATCCTTTATCTCCCACCTACCACTGGTGCATCTGGGGTCTTATCTTCTTGCCATTTAATATTATATTATTCTACCAATGAACACTGTAAACATTTCATATGCATTGAAAACTTTTGATAATTTTATTCCTAAATTACATAAATTCTATTCTACACAGTGGCTTATTAGCTGGGTGATTTTATGTATTCGTTTAGCTTCTTTGAGCCTTAATTTCCTCATCTATGAAATGTGATGACAATGATATGATCCATCTCATAGATAATATTTACTCTTGTAATTTCTACAAGCAAACCATGAAAACGCAATTAGATAGCTTAAGACCATCTCAGGTGGGTAAAATTTCACCAGAACATAAAAAGGCATCATCCAGGTAATCTTGAGCTTTGCCCCATATTGATGTTATTACAATATGTCACAAGATGTTCCCGGAATCAGTCTCCCCTTAAACAGTGGTCATGAGTTCCCAAGTTAACATAATGAGAATAAGCACCAGTCATACTTGTGGTGATGAGATTTTTATTTTTTACTTCTCTTGTGAAGTTAACAGTCAAATCAGTAACAGGCAATAGCATGCCTCAAATCAATACAAATGTATTCATTTCGATCAAGTTTGTATAATTTTCTAAGTGTGCCCTAAGAATTCATAGTACCTAGCAAGGAATCTAGCATGTATTAGGGTATTAATTAGTGTAGAATGAAAGAAAAGAATACAATCCTTAACCTAATGGAGCATACATCTAGTATTGAAGAAAAAGTAAGAAATATTAGGTAGGTAGGTAAGTAGAAAGATAGATAGATAGATGATAGATAGATAGATAGATAGATAGATAGATAGATAGATAGATGATAGATAGAACGAACGAACCAGAAAAATTCCCATTCTCCTGAACAAATACTACAGCCCCTCCCCAACATAAACCATGTTTCTTGGTTCAGAAACCCCACTGTAAATAATTCATCTTAAAGTAATATTTTAACAACAAAAAAAGACAAAAAGTAAATGTGTGAAGCTATTTATTGCAGCATTAATTGTGAGAAAAAAATTTTAAATCTAGTCATAGATGATTTAAGAAATCATGGTACTATAACTCAGTAGATTTTTGTGCAAACACTAAAAATGCAAAGTATGGAGAAGCAATTCATCTTAGAAGATATTTGTGATAGAATATAAAGCAAATAAAGATGACTATAAAAATTGGTCAGCTTGTATCCACTTAAAATAGATCTGTATGTCAGCAAGGCTTGGAAAGGAACATGGGGAGAAATAATGTGTTAAAAGATTTTTTTAAAAAAATCATGAATTTTACAGGCTACTGGCTTTGATTTTGGTTTCCCAAAGACTTCATGTTTCCTTGAGAATAGTTCCAGACCAAGGAAATCAAATTTCTCTCTGGTAAGTAAAACATAAATTTTCCCAGTAAATTTAACCATAACCCCAAATGAATCAGAGGAAATTGCTCTTCTTTGGCATCATAAGTCTTTCTGTGGAGCCCAAGGTCAAGGATGAGAAGGTACAAATATAAATCTGGAGACATATCCAGAAGCCTATATGTCATTTTAATGTCTTAGAGCAAAGAATACATGCTTCTAACACTTTTCCCTTCTCTAATTCCTGCTTCTTGATGGAGCAAAACATTCAGCTCGTGAGATAACCCCTTCTTATTCTTCACTGGTGCATGAGTGGCTCTAATGTGGCATCACTAGAATTTCAAAGAGAAATCATTGAGGTCTGTTGAATGTCTTGGCCCATGAAAATCTAAATGTAAGATCTCCTAGGAACAGCAAATAACCCAACTATAAAATGATAGAAAACAGAGAAAAGGCCACAACCCTGAAGTAAAACATATGATACAGGCTGTTTCCAGACAGAATTGGGATATTCTTAAAATAAAATCAAGAAGGGACTTGGTAAGAGTTTGTCTTGCTATAGTTTTTCCAAATTCAAATGGCTTAATAGTTACATGCCCTTCCCCATCTAACCTTGTGGCACAAGCAAAACAAGTATCTATTGAGTGTATGATACCTTTAGAATTCTAGAAGTAGAAAGCTTTTTCTTCTAAATCAATTTATTATCTCATGGGCATGAGAGAGTCACATCAGCATTCAGTAGAAAACAAACCTAGACATATGCAATGAAGTACCATACATAAAGGTGAAGTTACATGTTACGGGGACAGAACTCCCTCTGGAATCACAGACTTAGCTTTACATTCTAATTCTACCACATACTAATCAAGCAACCTTAGATAAGTCATTTTAATGTCTTTGAGCTTCTGTTTCTTTTTCTGTAAAATGAAAATAACAATAATCAGGCTTCGTATCTGTGAGAAAAAGTTGCCTGTGACAGTGAAGTTCAGGATTTTGAAATATGTCTAAAAAGGATGCCTGCAGTTTTGAATTTCAGGCAGAGACAGGAGAACACAATTGCAAAAAAATACTTGGCATTTCCTGAGGGTCACAATAACTGCCTTTTAAGAATAGGGGTGCAGGAACTGATGAAGGGAGCATCCCTAAATTCTTAGGTCACCACAAAGAAGCAGGTGATGGAAAGTAGGCTCTGAGCTGGGAGCCACTCTGTAGGTGGTTACCTGTTCTCCTGGGACAAATATAGGCTAAAATATATTTGTTTGTATACCCAACCCAGCATCATAAAACCATGAAAATCCCTGCTTTCTGGGATAAATGCAATGGCCATGCCCCCACATGAACCACATGTGAAGAGATCGTCTACAAAAACATTACCTCATTTAAAAATTGAGTGTTATCAAAAAAGGATCATCCTCCCCCAAGTACAATATTTATGACATAAGAAAAAAAGGAGTAAAAATAACTTACAGGTAAAAGAACACTCACCAAGAAAATGTGGCCATGAAAATTATAATGGCAGATGAAAACTATAATTGAACTTAGCACCATAAAAATGAATCAAACAAGTAAGTATTCCTTTAAAACAGTAGCTATAAAGTGATGCAAGATGAGTGAGTTCTAGAGCACTGGGGTGCAACCTTGAGCCTACAGTTCACAGTACTGTACGGTACCCTTAAAAATCTGTTCAGAGGGTAGTTGTAATTGTGACTGTGTAGAAACGACATGATTAGCAAAAACTGGGAAGGAGCAAAGATGTTGGGATTTCATATAAGTAGCTGAGTTCCTCATATTACATTTCATATAAGTACGCTGAGTTCCTCATAATTTTTCATAACCTGTCATCTGGTTTTAAAATATGTTTTAAAACCAGATGACAGGTTATGAAAAAAAAAGTTTAAAATACTTAGGAAGACACTTAATGAGAACTCTGTCAGATCTACATAAAGGAACTTGAAAACAGTCCTAAAGTACATACATATCTGCAAAATGGAAACCAAGGAAAAATATAGTATATTCTCAGGTATAAAGATACAGTATGAAAATTATGTTTATCAATTGCAACTTAGTATATAAATTTCATGTGCTTCAGCTAAGAATTTATGCTTTTGATGTTACCATAAATTTCAAATAGGCACTCTGTTTCTAAATCTATATGCAGAGAAATATTTTCAGTATATTCTGAACATAAAAAGTAATGAAGTAGATATTACTCTAATCAGACAGTGTGATATTTTATAAAAGTTCCAAGAATTATAATATTATATTGTCATATAATTGTAAAAATATTAGAACAAAATGGAGAATGCAATCAATATATCTTAAACCCTGATACATAAGTGATACAGGTGGCTTTATATTCAAATTGAGAAAATATGAATTATTCAATTAGTGGGATCAGTAAAACTGGGTAGCCTTATTGGGAAAAAAAACACAAAATTATGTTTGATTCCCACTTCATTTTTCACAAGAAAGTAGATTTCAAAAAGAGACATTATTAAAATACATTATAAAATCATAAAAGTTCTAGAGGAAAGTAATTTTTGAAATTTTAGAAGTGGTTTTTAAAAATAATTTCTGCATAATAAATATCTTTCTAAATATAACAAATTCCAGAAGCCATGAAAGGAAACAATTGACAGTTTTCATTAATATTTTTTAATTTCTTCATGAAGAGGAAAAGGAAGCTTGAATAAAAGAAATTATAAATAGCATGGTATAAAAAGGTGAATATTCTCATTATTATGAGATGTGCAAACATTTCTATATAAGGAGATACCACTCCCTAAATATCAGATTGGCAAAACATTAAAAAAATAATAACATAATGCTTTGACTACTGCATTTGTAGTAAGAATACAAGTTCATATATGCTTTATGAACAGTAACTTGGAGATATCTATGAAATATAAAAATGTGCATCCAGCAATTCCACTCTTTGAAATTTATTCCACAGGTATTCTTGCACTTTAGAAAAAATGATATACATATATTGTGGAATTACTCATCGTAGCAAAAGTTAGGCAGCAATCTAAATTTCCATTAGTAGGGAATTTGTTAAGTAAATTATAGTGCAGGTAATAGCAATGAAATAATATGCAGTCAACAAACAAATGAGAAATTATTCTATGTACAAATATGGAATAAATCTCCAAGGTATATAGTTAAGTGATAATAACAAGGTACGATGTGTATGCAGTAATGCAGTAATGCAGAATGATTCCATCTGTGTGTGTGTGTGGTGTGCACACACATGTGTATTTGAATTTGCATTTAAAAACTCACATTTTATCCCAGGATAAATACACAAGAAACTAAAAGCAGTGTGAATCTCTGGAGAGAAGAAATTGGAGTCTGGGGGAGAGAAATAGGAAAAAGAGCTACATTTTGTGCCTCTGCTTCCTGATTCTGCTAAATTTTGTATTATCTGATTAAAAAAATTGCCTCAGGAAATTGGGACTAGACCAGAGAGAGGGGAATAGGAGGAAGTTCATTTTTTTTATTATAAGCTCACTTCTGTATTATTTGACTTAATGTGTGTTATTTTTATCTTGGTTAAAAAATTAAGCGTAAAAATAATTTTAAACACTCCGTTCTATTTAAAATACTTGATCCCACTATTCGGCTGTTTGTGCCAATTTCAGAGGAGAAAATATGTCGCTGTAGCTATAATAGAGACAAAATGTTCAGCGTATTATGGGAACACAGAAGAGATTAATTAATTCAGCAGTCAGATGGATTGCTACCAGGAAACTCGGGGATGGAAGGTGAAGTGAAACTGGCTCTTAAATTAAATTACCCAGACACGCACCTGTGCAAAAGCCTTTTCAGCCTGGGGTGCAGCATGGGCAAAAGCATGGAGGTACACAGAACATGCCACGTTTGGAAAGAGATCTGGTGGGGTGTGAGGGTAGGATGGTGCTGGAGGGGTGGATAGATATCAGCTGGAAACAGAGAGTTACAAAGGGCCTTGAATTCCGTAACAAGAAATATTGACTTTATCCAATACATCAGTGGATCTTAAACCTAAGTGGTTCTTGGAATTACCTGGAGGGACTCTGTAAAAATACAAATCCCAGGCCCCTCCCCCGCGTTAATTTTATCTCACACTCTCATGGATAGACCTGGGAATCTGTAATTTAAAACTATAATCCCACTGCTTCAGCCATAGACAGAGGGGCATCATCAGAATTCCATTTGTGGTGTTTATGAACACCACTCGTGTGCAAGGGGAGAGAGATGGAACCAAACATCCCTTTAGAAGGTTATTAAGAATTAATCATATGTATAGTCTCCCTTCCTGTACCTGTCAGGCTGAAAATTAAGATCTCTGTCCAGGTACTTAAAATTCTAAACTCATTCTTGCCTGGCTGTGCTCAAGACTGGGCAGAAACAGAATTGGGAAGAAAGTGAGAGAAGAGGAATAGCTACTGTTTAATCTGCTACCATTTTTGGCCCCTCCCTCCAAACATTCTCATTATGTTCATGCTGTGAATATATAGTCAGAAAGAACATGAACTACACAGGGACAAACAAGCACATTTATTAAGGTTTTTCTTAGAAGCATGGACTCTTTACATGTTTTAAAAAACAAAATACAAAAAAAAAAAAAAACAGCAATAACCACACCTATAACTAGTCCACATCCTAGGCAGCAGATTTCGTGCAAACTTTTGGACAACTGATTCAGCTACTGCCAACGGGCCCCAGGCCAATGTTAATTATACAAATAATGCTCACCAGAAACTGGCACTCATGAATTCCTCCAGAATCCTCCTTCCACTAAGAGTTTTGCTTCATTGATTCAACACATATCAGCTGAGTACAGAGATATGAAGATGCATTAGACAGGGGTCTTGGCCTCATGGATCTTACTGTTCCCCAGTCATCAATAGATCTGTACTGCAGTTTCTTCACCCTGCCCAGTGTCACATCAGATGCTAGCAGTGAAGGGCCACCAGGAAACGGTAACAACTCAAAACGCGGGTCTTCAGTAGCCTAATCCTGGCCAATTTCAGTCTAGAGTTAAACAGAGAACATTAAATTTAAAAAGAACCCTTGATATTTCTTCTAACCACCTCAATTCATAGATGATGAAAAAACAAAGGTGCAAAGCAATGCATTGTTTGTTCAAAGTCACACAGGAAAACTCAAGCTGACCTTGGATGACCCGACTTCCACTCTGAACCATGGAGGCTGGGTAATTACAGTTTCAGGTCCCAATGTTACAACTAGTCTGCTTGAGGAGAATGTGAGTGGTGGTGGACATTAGATTCACTTCATCTCTTAAGGAGGCGAGATAATTCAAGAACTTGAAGTTACTAGGACAGGATATACTGACCCACAGGAAGGAGATCATGACTTGAGTTTATTCACATGCCTAATTTATGCAACCGATATCGAGTGCCTGTGGAGAATAAGTTATACAGATAAGTTATACAGATAAAGTCCCAGCTTTCTGACTTGAATATTCCCAATTATCTCACCCAAGACACATGATAGTGAGTGTAGTTAAATTGTGCTTGTGCTAGCTTCAAATCTACAGTCGAGTTGGGACCTCAAGAAATAAAGCAGAGATAACAAACAACATTCACGCTGCCTCTGTCCTGTCCACTGTACTTGGCAGACATCATGAACCAACTATAGCGCTATTTCCACTATATTGAATCCTTCCTCAACACAACTCTAGACAACTGTCAATCTAAGACGAGACGACATGTGACTCAGAGGTGCATGGAATTTGCTCATTTTCCTTCCTACATATTCCCAGACTGAATCAAAGACTAAAATAAAATTGCTTGAAGGATAGAGCAGAGGAAGAAAAGCAAAGAGTGTTCTATTGGGTAACACGTGTGCGTGTGCGCGCGCGCGCACACACACACACACACACACACACACAGTGGTTATAAGACTCCCCACGATCAATTCAAAATGATTCAGTAAATGTTTACTGAGCACCAGCACTGTGCTGGATAAGGGGTATGCTGGCATGAATAGACATAGTCTCCCTCTTCAAAAATTTCCACACCAGGATGGGAGAGAGTTCTATTAACAGGTAATTTTAAAACAGTATAATAATGGTTATACAACAGTTAGCTCCATGCCTTCAGGTAAGGATCATGATTGTATTTTTCACTGTTTTACACCCAGCACCCAACACCATACCTAGCTTAGACTGGGAACTCAGTAATATTTGATAAATGATCGAGGAAGAGATCAGGGCACTTAATTTTTCTAGAATAAATAGGCAAAAGCGTTAAAGAAAAAGTCAAACTTTTCTGAATCTTGAGAAATCAGTTAAGAATTTTCCAGGTGAAAAGGCATGCATAAAGAGAAAAACTCTTGCTCCAAAATTATGTTGGAAAACGACCCGTTTGTCCTTCATTTGTCCAAGATAACAATTGCCCATCTCCCAAATGATTTAAAAGAATGCTTAATGAATATAAAATAGAGTGAAAGGTATAATATGTTTTCATCAAAGCTATTGTAATTCATCTTTATTTGTAATACATGCCCTGGAAACCCCCAGTTTCAAAGTGCTCACAGGTTTCACCTGGATGTATATTCTCCAAGTGATCTTTCATCTGGTTTCTTTTGTGGAGCACTAATTAAAATCAATTAGGGTGACATGTCATTCACTGGCTTGGTTCTACCAGTGCATAACAAAGAGACAGAAGAAAAGACTTGAAGGTTAATAATGTGCTACTTGTTTTTACTCCTTAAATTGCAGATGTCTCTTTCTAATGGATGAACAACTGAAATATCAAAGCACTTACTTCAAGCATAACTAAATGCCTTCCATCAAGCGACTATATTAGAGATGTGATTAACATTATCTCTTCTTCAAATGTGCTTGAAAGAATTCGTTCCCAATGCTTTTCATGGAGAATATCTTCAATCTTTCTTATCTTTCAACTTTAATAAGCCGTTGATAGCCCATGCCCCCTCTTTTGTACTCGATGGTATCGTCGTTTGTGTGGTGCATTAATTGCTTTGTGTGTGCTAAATCATGTGTCTCCGGTGAGCTTGTTGGTCCAGGGAAAAGAGATCAAGACTTCTATTTCCTTCACATCACACATAAAAGGAAGGAGAGAGAGCAAAAATAATAAAGGAGAGGAGAAGGGAAGGAAGGAAAAAGAGGAAAGGAGAAAGAGGAAAACAGAAAGAAGAATGAGACATGTACATATTGAGCATCCGTTCTCTTCCATGCATGGGTCTATGTGCTTTTATAGAACATATACCATTTAATCCTTCTAAGAGTGCTGTGAAATAAGACCTCTTTGCTCTTTGGAAGAACCCAATCAATAAAAACTAGGAAAATGTGGATGACCCTCAGAATGCAAAGTTAATATCCCACTGCTCTCTTGAATCAGCTGGTCAATTCTGTCTACACAGAGTGAAAAGGATGAAAAATTATCCAGATGATACCAGCTTCTGGGGCAGGGGAAGTACTTATTGATGAAGTCTCTCAGCTTACTGATCTTCCATGATGGTTTTCAAATTGAGTTTCATCGATCCCTAGAGTATGTCCAAGGGACCACCACATAAACCATGCTGGAGTGGGAAGGAGGAGAAGCAGACAGTGTCCCAGGGTCCCCAACCCTGATTGAACCAGAACAGCTCCTTTTTTATTTATTTTCTGAATTGGAGTGTTCTGTAAGATTTTACCAAGAAAGTCATTCTCCACAGAACTGGGCAGCTATTCTACTTTTAAAAAAGGGATGTTTTTGAATGACTAATCTATAAAGTGCAAATTCACAGAATAATCACACAGCCATCTACTTGTGTTTTGCGTAGACACAATTTAATTGCCGTAAGTAAAAAGAAAACTCTCTTGATTTTCATCCCTTTGAACGTATGATCTACTAGACCTTCCTAGTCTGTAGGGAAGTGATACCTACTTGTGATTTTTAACACCATAAAAAAGAAGAAGAAAAGCATCAATCACAATGGTCTCACAGATGAAGGACCTGCCAATGTGCTAATTTTGATTATTCTCCTCATTCTCATACCCTATACTTGTCCTCTCTTTGATAGACTTTGCCCTGGGACCCATGAACCCTTTCCAATGTGTCTCTTGGTTGCCATGCTATTTGCTATTTTGATGGCTGAGTGTGAGAAATAAAATATTATCTCATGCTCCTCGCTCAGATTCCCCCCGTTTAGTCTCAGTTCGTGACTTTATTTGCATGCATTTACATTCTTCATTTCATTTATGAAATAAGTCATGGGATTTTATAGACCCAATTAACACGCTAACATATAGGATGCCCGTGCCATTTTCAGATAGTTTATATAGACAAATGATTCATTTCCCTTGTTTTTTCCTACAACTATCCGAGCGTCACTATTTTTTTTTTAGGAAATGTAATTTTGTAATTTTTAGCAAAGCAGTTTTGTAAGTTCCTGAAGCAATAGACGTATGTGTCTATAGATAATTAAATCTGAGCAAATACATGTATCTGTGTATATGTATAATTATTGCATATTATATATATTATATGTATATAGTATATATAATTTGACTATATCGCCTATATACAAAAGACAGCAATAGTCAAGTTCTGCTCCCTCACTTACTACTATAAGACCTGGGCTTCCTCAACTGTAAAATAAGAGTAATTGTATATAAATCTGACAGTTTATATAAAAATGCATCATATGTGTATAATAGGATAGCATGCTATAATTGATCTTCATTTCCTGCCATAGTTCTTCCTTAGTTTTGACTATGAACTGAGAAAATTAATTTTAATTAACTATGTTTAGAACTGTTACATTCAGGTGAATACTGCTTTTCCACATGATTAACTTTGGAACCTGAAATTTATTTCAAAAATCTTTATTTGTTCAACAAAAATTTATTGCCTACCACCATCCATCTGGGAGGTGCTGAGTTTGAGATTGAAACTAAAATTTACAGAATCCATGCTTTCTTATAATTTATATACTAAAGGAGACAAATATTAATGATGAAAACCACACGACTGGGTGTATCATTACAATACGGGCACAAGCTTTGGTCGAGAAGAAAAGTTCCCATGAGGGTTTGCAAAAAGGGGCTGACTCAGCCTGGCGAGATCAGGAAAGACTTCTTCAAAAATGGGTCTCTGAGTCGGAATCTGAAGGATGAGTAGGAGTTAAATAGCACACTGGGCTGGAGGAGGAGGACCAGAAAGCAATGACACCAGCAAGAGGGAAGCCGTAGGAAAGGATAGACCATGGAGCATAAGAGAAACTGAAGAAAGACCAGGAGCACAGATAGAGTGATGAGAGTGGAGAGAGACTTTTGGCCAGCAGTGATTCCCTAAAGGTCCATCTCTGGAGACAAAGTATCAGTTTTCCCTCCGCTCTACAATGATATATACCCTTCCCACGATGATACCTACCCTTCCCAGGTACAATATAAATTCACTCAAAGATGGCTGCAACAATATCTTCCATCCCACACACTCTTCTGCCATGTGACCTTGGCACTCCCCCATCAGAGGGAGAACATATTTCCACACCCCCCTTGGATTAGAGAGCCTGCGACAGCTTCCATCAACATGTTATTGTAGAAATAATGTTGTACAAATCCCATGGGTAGCCCCGCCTATCCTGGAAGCTGCTTCTTTCTGCTATCTTGGAAGCTACCCATCACATAAGAAGCATGACTGACCACCTTGCTTCAACTGTACTGTGAAAAGTACAAGCCAAGGCCCTAGAGGATGAGATGTGATGTAGGAAGAGAAAGTGGACAAAGAACACCAAGTCACCAGGCATGTGAGTGAAAAGATGTCTTGGACATCTAGCCCTGTTGATCTCTTGGGTATTTCTAGCCCCACCTGCCATTGGACTGCATCTGTGTAAGAAACCCCAACTAAGAACCACCCAGCCTGAGCCTTGTCAACCCCCAGAATTCTGATGTGTAACAATAATTCTCTATTTAAGCCCCTTAGTTCTAGAGTGGTTTGTTAGCAGTAAGAGATGCCTGAGAATGCCTAACTATGTGATCTTGGGAAAGCCATTTAATCTATTGGTTTCCCTGGGTGTCACAGAGGAGACACAAAACAAATATTCATTTCTTTACTATAGTTTACCAAGGCTATAATAGAGATTTTATATTTGTTTTGCCATTCTTATGCACCATCTTTAGAGGGAGGTTATGCTTCCTCTTGATTTGACAGGAAAATAAGAAGGCAGAGGCATAAATTATTGATGCACCCCTGAATACTTCCCACTTCTTTGCTGACGTCAGCAAGAATCTCTCTTGCACCGTCGCTTCTATATACAGATGAGCGACCAGCTGCCTGAGCTCCATCTTGCTTCTTCATCCTAATGGAGATCTCAGAAGGAAAGACACACTGCATTTAAATACCTTGTGTGAGATCCAGGGCTTTTCATACCTCTGGCCTTCACATATTTGTCTGCTTTATAAAAAAGTAACTTCTTCCAAACCATTGTCAGTGCAAATACAAAAACAAACAAACAAGCAAACAAACAAACATAACATTGTGGAAATTCAAAAACTATATATTCCTAGGACTGTAACCATTACAGGCACCAGGTATTCAATGAATACGAAATGGATGCAGAAAAGGAGGCTGCTTTGTCACATTTTTATTGGAAACATATATTTCAGGATTTCTATTTCCCAAAGAATGTTTGTGGGAAACAAAATCATCACAGTCATAAGGGTACTTGTTAAAAATGCAGATTTCCAGTTACCTATTGAATCAGAATCACTTGAAGTGGAGGCTGGGAATTTGTATTTTTAACAAGCGCCCACAGTGATTATTAAAAGCACTAAAGTTCAAGAACTACACACATAGTTTGATTTGGAAACTATTCAGTGGTTTGAACTAGTAACAGACCCAAGAAAAATTTAGAAATTCCGGCGCCTTGCATATACCTCTTTACAGGATTATTTAAGTCTATGGACTTCATCTGCACTTAAGGGTGAAAACACTACAGATGGTTCACTGATTTTTAAAATCTGTTTTTGCTTAATTTGTCTAAATGTAAAACAGAAACGAGAATGCCTTATAATTTCCGAGGCTTCAGTAAAAGTGTCTATTTAAAGGCACGGAGAGAAGAGGGATTACTTCTTTGCCCTATAAAAGAAGACAAAAACTCCTTTGAGCTGACCAGCTTCTCTAAGTGAATGAGCAGAGGATTTAGGGGATGACCTTGAGCAAATTAATTAACTTCTCTGAGCACCGTTTTCCTCATCTGCTAAGAAAATTTCCCTGAGGGTTCCATAAGGTTTCACGTTGCACAACTCAGATCTCAGTCAGTGTGTAGCTCACGGTCTCAGCCTCCGTGCATAGAAGTTGTACGAGTGAGCGAACCAGTGTGTGTGAAGGCTCGCCATGTGCTCTAGGGAGAGTAAGCGATTCTTACGTGAGGCGGTAATGGAATGGGAAAATACAGCTTCATCTGGGCCTGTAAAGCAGGAACCTGAGAGAGATCGTGTGGATATAAAGTTGTTCGATTGAAGCCGTGGCTCAGTAAAGTGGATGATCAGCCCCAAAACACACGGGCACGTGTGCACATGTAGCTACCCACAAACACACGCATATTATACATAATACTTCAAGTTTCCCACCCATATTTTAAGTGCATTCTCTTTTCTTCTGGAAAAATCTCTCAGTTTCCATTTTTGGGCAGATCTACAGCTCCGTCAATCTCTCTATGTGTGGTCTGGGTAGGACTGACTCCATGTTTGGTTACAAGGATGAAAAGCATAACCCATGCCTTAAACAATGAGCACTCCATCTTTTCTTAGAAAAGAGGGAGGGGAATATGACCCAGGCTGTACCCGTCAGCGTCAACCTCAGGACTTGGACACATGCTCCTGGGAAAGGCTCTTTCTTCTGCTGGACTTGAACTCAGATGGGAGGAAGCAGGGACTGTTGCTGCCATTTCATCATAGGAAGGGTGAGCCTGGAGCTGCTCAGGAATAAGGGGAGAAACTTAGAGTGGGAGGTCTGGATCTTACCGTGCCTAAAGCAGACTTTCAGCTCTGTCAAGCTCGTAGTCCCTCTTTAGGTATTTCCTTAGTCCAGTCTGAGTGGTTCTGCCACCACTCGGAATTCATGAAATGAATACTACAAGCAGCAACCAGACCCATCATTTGACTGACTTATACAAAGGTTTTACTCTGTCTGTTGTTTGCCTGATTTAACATATCAAATTTGACTATGGTGGATATATAATTTATCACCCACGCTAGGATACTTTGGAGAGTGAAAGAGGTACTATTTATAGACAAAAGTATAGTCCAAGGCAGTCTGAGATGTATGATCACCCTGATTTTGATCAGATTGTTGGTAATTTGGAACTATAATCAGAGTCCATTTTTTTAAAGTTGTGTGCTTTACAACACTGACTACTATATTTCTGACACTTAGAACAATGGCTAGCGTGAGATGATACTAAAGATTTATTCAATGAATAAAACATTTCAAAAACATTTCAGTATATTCATTCATGTACTTCTTCAACAAATACTTGAATACTTTTTTACATACCAGGCGTTATTCTAGGCACTGAAGGTGCAGACGTGAGCAAGAAAGATAAGGTTTCTGCCCTCCTGGAGTTTTTATTCTTGGGAAGAGGGACCAGACAATATACAAGGGACCAGCAAACAAGTATTTTCTGGTAAGGGAATGTACTATGGAAGAAAGGAGATAGAGGGGCATTAGAGGAGAGAGAGAGATTTTTAGGTCATATGATCAGGGAATATCTCTCTGAAAAGTTGACATTTGAACGAAACCAAGTCCACTAGGCAAAGAGCAAGAGGGACGCCCTACACAGCGAAAGTCATGTCTCTGTCTGCTGCTCTGCAGTGCCCTCCAGTTCCCAGTGTGATCCACATGGTCACATAGCTCTTGGTACCCCAGCAGCTGCCAGGGGGTCACCCTTGAGGGGATGCCAAACTGGTTGAGGAAAGAAAGTTTAGACCTAGACACAGAGTGAGTGCCATCAGCGTCTCAGGATGAGAGAGATTAGACTTTCCTGGGATTGAGGGTGGGTATGGGGAGGGGCTTCACAGAGAAGGAAGTGAGATCTAGGCTTAGGGAGTGGTTCAAGGCTCTGAGACCAGGTTGAGTTGGGATCTTGGCTCTTCTGTGTCTCAGCTTTGGGACCTTGAGCAGATAACCTTTGTGAGAGTCACTATCTCATCTATAATAATAGTATCCTCATATGTACTCAGGGCTTAGCATGGCATCTGAGAGACAGTAAGAGTTCAGTAAATATTAGCTATTATTACTAAGTAGTAAGGAGAAACAGTAACAACTTAATATGTTTGGAACACGCACAAAGAATGCTATGCTGGCCTTTCCTCTCCGGAACCTCATCATGTATGCACAGAAATGGGAGATTCTCAAACACATTCGCGCCGAATGCCAGTCTCTGAAGGCTTGAGGCAGGTGCTCTGCCATCAAACCTAATAATGGTAAGTTTTTCAAATTTTCAGGAAAAAAAAAGTAGTTTAAGATCACATTATTTTTTCCTATTGCAAGTTTTCTTCCCAGATATATTTTTCTTAAACTTTGGACATCTGCTACCTAAAGTACTGGCAGATGAGAAAATAAGTGAACAAGCAGCAGACAAATATTACCAGAAAAAACTCAGGAACAGCTGATCGTGTTTAGACAAACAGCTTGTTCTTTTCACGGACATGTGTCCTCGGGGTGCGGTTAAGTCGTATGCAGATTGTCAGATCGTCCGGAAGCAAAGCTGTTCCTGCTGCACATCCCGGAATGAAATATATCAACATGTCACAGTGTTCTCCAAAGCGTGCCACGCCTTCCAGATGCTCTGTCTCTTAAATAAGTTCTAGAATCGCTTGATAGAAAAGTTCAAAGCCCTTCACAGAAAGTTCTCAATTCACTCTTCTTCTCTCCCAGGAGCTGGGAATGGAATATGGCAAAGGTGAAGAGAGGCAAAAAAAAAAAAAAAAAAAAAAGTCAGAGAAGGAGACTGGGATGCTGTTATCTCCTTGAAAAAGAAAGTGAAACCCAGGAGAGCGGTTGATGATTTGCCCATGGTCACTCCAAGAATGTCATTTCAGGGACAATAGTTCATGCAGGTCTCTACTGTACACATAAAAATTCCCGAGCCTCCCAAGAGCAGTGATAATGAGCAGTGTGACTCGAGAACTCTGGATGCAACATATTTTGAGGTCTCTAATCCCAGAGACATAGTAACTAAAACAGTTCAAAGAACCAGACGGAAGTATCAGTTTCTTTCAATGAATGACGTTCCCGATGGCCGTGGTCCTCCACTGCACTCTGCATATCTGTCCAGGCCACAGTTGCTCTTCGTCAGTCGTGACCAGTGCCCAGTTCAGATGCCCCTGACTCCATGAAGTCTCCCTACTCCAGCCATCTTTAGTGATGACTTTTACCTGTTTTCTGGTAAGATCCACATGAGAAATGCCTTGATATGCCTGCATGCATTTTTCATTGCCGTCCTACCAAATTCCCACTGATTTCGTGGTTTAAAACCACACTTATTTATTATCTTATGGGTCTGAAGGTCAGAAGTCCAAAATGGGTCTAATTGAGTTAAAAATTTATTTCTGGAGGTCCAAGGGAAAATTCTGTTTCCTTGACTCTTCCATCATCTCGAAACTGCCTGCATTCCTCGACTTATGGGTCCCTTCCTCCATCTCAAAGCCAGCTGTAAAGCATCTCTCTCACCCTGCTTCCAATTTTTCCTCTCCTTCTCCGATCACAGCTGGAAGATGCTCGCTGCTTTTAAACTCCCACGTGATTATATGGGGCCCACCAGGACAACCTGGGATAATCTCTCAATCTCAGTGTCTTAATTTAAGAACATTTGCAACATCGCTCTGCCATGTAAAATAACATACTCACTGGCTCTGGGAATTGGGATGTAAACATCTTTGAGCAGCCGTTATTCATTCTACCACAGTCAGCCTTTGGCCTGAAAAATTTCATGTCTGTCCCACGTGCAAAATATAGTCACCCCATCTCAAGTTCTCCCAAAGCCTCAACCCATTATAGGATCAATTCAAAGTTCAAAACCTCTTATAAATTAAATCAGCTCCAAAGTTCCAAATTTCAGCGTCTAAATCATCTAAATTAAGTCAGGGCGAAGCTTTGGATGTAATCCAGCCTGGGGCACAATTCCTCTCCATCTGTGGGCCTATGAAACTCAAGAAATAAGTTATTTGCTCCCAGCTGCAGCACTGGAAAAGATATAAAATGACAGTTAAAGACATTCCTGTTCTACAAGGGAAGAGAATGAAAGGGAAAAAAGAGTCGAGCAATTTTGAATTCCAGCCATAAAAAAAAAATCCATTTGGTTTCATAGCAGGCAAAGCCTCCTCCCTCTGGACTCACAGCGCCACCCTCTGGGCTGGAGGCTCCATCCCCTGAGTTAGCCTTATTTTTTCATAAAAGGTAGCGTTTACTTGCAGCTGCTTGTTTTCTGCCAGCCTTCTTAAATTTAGTCCTCTGCGTCAGTCCAAGCCATTTCTGATGGTATAAACTTCTCATTAACTTTGTAGGTTTTCTGTGTGTGCCATGGGGATTCACAAGCCCCATCTGTTTTCAGGTTTGCTGAAACCAACCCAAGGTTCAGTTTCCTCCCCTTATCCCAACAGAGACAGAGTCAATGCAAGGATGGGGTTCAAAGTCCCCTCAAGAATACCTACCAATGTCCAGCTCTCTTGCTTTCCTTTAGAATATTTCAATGGGATATGTGTTATGGCAAGGGAGAAAAACTATGATTTGTAATTTTGCTGTGATCTATGATATTAAAATCTGTGTTTCATGAGTCCTCAGAGCTCTTTGGCGTTTGATATTCAAATCCAGGATTTTAGCTTAGAAGAAAACCACTACTTTTTCCAAAAGTATGGCTCCTGCAACTAAAAGCCTTGGCTGTGGGTGTTTACAAGTCCATTCAGCAACTCACCTGACTTCACCCTTCTAATCAGTGTATTTAGAGAGCTCTCTTGACTCCTGCGTGTGAAATTAGGATGCTAGGCAAAGAGAGCCCATACAAGAGAGCATGACATCTGTTAGTGATCAGATTTTACTCTGAGATATGCTATGTGAGTCAGTTCTGTTGGTGCGTTTCCATTTTACCATTGCAGATATAAGTACACAAAGCACAGACAACATGCCCAAGTCACACCACTTACTGAAGTGTCTAGGTGTGTATTCAAAACTCAGTCTGTCTAACCTCAGCATGGAACCAGGGCAAGCAATTCTTATAAATAGCCAAGCCAGATCAGTTTTCACATTTTTAAAATGAAAATGTGGTTCGTAACCCCTCACCCATAAGTCCAGAATCCAAAAAGCTTTTAAAGATAAACAAATCAGCAAACACAACAGTTGTTTTCTGGTGTATTCTGTTAAGTGAAAGGGCATACACTTGAATCCAGGTCTGTTTGATGCCAAAGTTACACTCATTCGAATGTGCCATACCACGTGCATGCTAATTACTGTTACTAGAATCCCAGCCCCATGACTCAGGGATTCTGGGACTGCCGCTCTAAAATTCGCTAACGTCCCAATCACCCAGCTGCCTGAAAGTTCGCTCTTTAAAGAACCCTCGAGATAAGGGCACATGGGTTGTCAGAAGCTCATTTCCCTATTTTCTCAGCTTCATCCTTTCCTGTTCCTCACTTTGCTTTGATCCCTGCAAACTACACTTCCAGGCCTCCCTTGCCCACTCGCTTCTCAGTAGTTCTGTCCAGTGGAAAACATCGGCAAGTAATCTAGTTTAAAAAGGAGAGAAATCCAAATGTTTCTGTTCCTCTCCACTTTGAGAGGTGACTCCAGCATGGCTGCAATTCCTGTGCGGTCCAGCATCCTCAGGCAACATCCCTGCCCTTGGCTCCAGCGCTTGCTGGCTGGTCCCGCCTGCAAAATTTCAGTTTCTGCCAGGAGCCACCAGCTATAGGGTCCCGGCAATACCCTTTCCTCCCGTAGTCTCAGCCTGGGGCTAAAGGCAATTTCCTTTGATTGTTCATCTCCACATTGTCTCACCTTCCAAATTTCTACTCTCTACACACTTCCTTGACTAGATCCCACAATTGACTACCTGGCACGGTCCTGTTTTTCTCTCTGGCTTCTGACTAATACAGAATGACAGAGTGATAGTTGTGACATAGTTTTCTGGGAGCTCTGATACAGATGTTCCTGGAAACTAAAATATTGATGACAAAGAAGAAAGAGCCCTGGGCTGGGAATCCAGAGTCTTGATTCACGATTCTGAGCTGAAGTAGCAACGGTGACTTTAGACACATGATTTTTCCCCTCTGGGTGTTAGTTTCCTCATCTGGAAAGTGAATGCATTGACACTTTCATGTCTTAGGAGATTTAGTTTCTGTCCTGGGTCTGTCATTCTCACAGGCGTCACTGCACCCTTGAGTGTGATACCTACACTGCCCTCATTGGCCTCTGAGACATTTGCACCTTCTGTACCCATCTACAAAGCAACAGATCAGGGTGCCCTGGGCTCCTGGGGTCCCTATAGCAGAAGTGATCTTGCTCCTGCCTTTTTTTTTTTTCTACACAAAACGGGCCTCATGCCCTGCACACCCACTTGCTTCCCGCCTGCTCCCCTCTGTTCCCCTCAGGGAGTTCACTGTCTGAGGAGAGACACGTTGCCAGGAACATTCCTGGTCTCTTAGCTCTAAGTCATGAAATGACCATCACAGATAATATAATTCAATAACTCCTTATTGTAAACAGTGAGAACCAGTGATTTTTACCCTGAAGATTGTTCACTCAGAATTCAGCTAATTGGTGATGATAATTAGCAGAAATGTAGCTCGCTATTGCTCGCTTGGGAGCAGACCAACTAGAGTATTATAGGCAGCTATTCCAATGATGTCACATGCATGCAAGTCCAGCAGACATCTTTATCAGCATGCGGGTGCTGTCAGCTGTTCCAAAGCCATACTTTTTCAAGCTTCACTTCAGTTTCATAGACGCTTTCTCTGAGAACCCTGGGCTAGGCCTCACAGCGGGAAAGAGGGCAAGTGCCTGCACCCCAGGAGAGCAGAGTCTCCATGCCCTCTTGTATAAACATAAACCTCTTTTCTTTCTTAATCCAACAGTTCAAATTAAATTATGAAACAAATAAAGCCAATGCTAAGATATTACATGTTTTTTTTTTCCATAAAATCAAATCAAAGAAATGGCATGCTGTTTCAAATTTGGCTGTCCCCATCTCCCAGGAACTGTAATACAACTCTCCAGGGTAGCTCATCACCCCGACCCATGCATGGATGAGAATCATTGATCTGGAAGGAAAGGACTATATCAGATCTTTCGGCATAAAAGACACATGTGTCCCTGGGGCTTTCTCGTTGTGGATGCACAGAGCTATGAGGCTGTGGAGACAGCTCAGGCTTTGGCGGTGGGCAGACCTGGGTCCACATTCCAGCAGCTCTGCTCTTCCAAATTTAAGAAATAGCAAACGCCCACCTGGCAGGTTTTTTGTGAGGATCAAATGAGACGTGTGAACTGACGTATGAGATTTGCTCATACACAGAGGCTTTTCTATGTATCCCGTGTTTTATAAGCTCATCTACTGCTCACAGTAACCCTAGAGAACAGATACTTCTGTCGCACTTTGTGAGGCTTCAAGAAATTAAGTCTCTCGCCCAAAGTTCTCAAGTTATTAAGTGACCGAGAAGGGAATTAGACTCAGATCTGTCAGGTGCAGGAGCAGCACTTTTTGTATCTATCGTGTTATATGCCTCCCAAAATGCATGAGAGCACCCTTCCCTCTGTCACCTAAATGAGCTGCTTGTGCTAAGACCCACCAGGATACTGTTATTTCTGTAAGAGCAGTGGTGTCAGTCTGCTCGGGCTACTGTAACGAAATACCATCGACTGGGTGACGCCAACAACGGAAGTTTCTATTTTCAGGTTCTGGAGCCTAGAGGTCTAAGATGAAGGTTCCGGCCAGTTTGGTTTCTGGTGAGAGCTGTCTTCTGGTTACACACAGACGCTTCTCGCTCTGTCTTCACATAGCCTTTTCTCAACATGTACGTGGGAGAAGAGAGAGAGAGCCCTGGCGTCTTTTCTGATAAGGACACCAGTCCTATCAGATCAGAGTCCCACCATTAGGACTTCATTTAATCTTAATTACTTCCGTAGAGGCCCCGTCTCTAACTAAGGCTACACTGAGGGTTAGGACTTCAACGTATGAATTTGCGTGCAATACACAAACATCCAGTGCAAACCAGCGAGAATATTGGATTAGTTCCTCATTCTACTCTGTGTGCTTAGAACTCTCTGGAACATGGTCAGCACTCAAAATATTGGTCGAATAAATGAATGATGTAATAAATGAATGAGCACAAAATCAACTTGAATTAATACAGGACACTTATTCTAAACCTTTTCACCAGCAGGGATTCATTTTATTAATTTCTTCCCATGGGCCCTGTGCTTTGATAAATTTCATCTTCCAAGCTGAGACTAGTAACAAATTGGTTTCTCCCATGTTTAATTAATCTAAGACACATAAATTGCTAACCAGTACTTCTAATCAGCATGAAATATGTATGCACTGTAACTAGCCTGAGGAGTTTAATTCCAGGCCAAAACAGATAAAATAACCTGTTGGCTTAGGTGTCCTTATTGCAAGTAAATGAACAATTAATCCTAAGATTTCAAAATTTTCACACTAATTTATTAACCTATGGGGATATGGGGAGCCCCGGAGCCCCATTTGGGAAACACTTCTTCGTGTGATGCATATCATACAACAAAGTGGGATTTTTATCGAAGGCTTGGGTTCCAATGCAAGCAATTAAGAAAACACATGCTTTGGGTCAAAATTATCCTTAAAAATGCATTAAATCACCCAGAATTGTGGGGTTTTGTATATAGTCTTCTGCAGTAGTGTCCATAAATTTGCAGTGTGTGCCGTAATATGCAGCACATGATCAAGTATATTTGTGCCAATCATGATTAAATATGGTGGTATATAATTATGTATAATTGAATATCCAAGATACAAATGTGATTGAATTGACAAATTAGAAGTACATTTGATGTGATCCACCACATTTTTCATATATGCAAAATAATACATGTAATAAGTATTTATATTACAAAGAATAACTAAGTAAACACCAATGTACTTCCCATCAGAACATAGCCCAGAATTTTTAATTTCTATGTTGTCCCCTCTATGAGCATTCTTCTGTCTGCCCTACCCTAGCTTAACATTATCCTGCACTTCAACTTTTATCACGTGTTTATAGTAACAAACAATATGTTGCTTATTTTTGCTTGTATCTGAGCTTTATACAAATGGTGTCATATGGTATGTATTCATGTGTGAGTTACATTACGTACATGTTTTGCCCAACATTATGTTTCTGTGTCTGTGCCCGTGGCTGTAGCTCCTTCATTTTCACGGCTCTAGAGCAAGCAATTTTTCAATGTAAGGTGTTCCTTTTCCTGAATTTAGTCATGTTTGTCTAATTTAGCCATGTAGTACAAATGCATGAACATAGAAAAATAATAGAATAGCTCTAATTGCTGCAACAAACAACTCCCCAACCTGCGTGTCATTAACAAGATAAAAGTTTTATTTTTCTACTCACATCAAAGTCCAAAGCAAGTGGGCAGCTCTGCTGGGCTGCTCTCCTCCAAGAAGTAACTCAGGGATCCATCTTATGATACCAAATCTTCAACACTGCCCTTCTAATAGCCGTGGAAAATGATAGAACACAAAAGGTCTCTCGGAGTCTAGAGGAGGCTGGAAAATGCCCCCTGTGTGCCCAGAAAACAAAAGGAAGTTGGTGAACATCTCCATGGTCGTTGTCACATTTAAAATGCTATAAAGAGCTCACTGGGTTCAGGAATAAAGGACTGGCTTGAATAGACTTTAAAAGTTATCTAATCTAACTCTCCCTACTTTATTGTAAAAGGATTTGCTGAAGGGGTCACCGATGCCAAAGTCATCTGTGACGATGACAGTAATTCTGTTTTGAACATGACGCCGCACTGTGACTTTTCTCTTCTGTTCATATTACAACAAATGGTCTTGGAGTGTTTCCAATGTTTGGATGTCCTCGATGTCTCCAAATCCCAAAATAGTTGAGCCAGCTGAGCTTTAACTCACCTGCTCCCCAGTTTTTCTCTGTCCTCTGTCCCACAAGCACACACAGACACAGGCAGGTAGGTACACATGCATCCTGAGACCAACATATTATTTAGCAACTAATGAAAACATTTTTGATTCTACTTTTTAAGATTTCATAGCAATTCCAATATGTAGCCACCTAGCACAATTATATCATATCTCTAACAAAGACATTCCAAGAGGTATGTCTGATCATGTCAAAAAACTCTGTATAAGACAGGGATCTTCGTGGGAACACGGGCATACACATTACGCCAGGACCCACATTTTCAAAAGAGGCACTGGCACAAGTCTCATTCCCAGAAAGTAAGGCTGAGACTTTCTCCATTCAAAAATACTTTGAAATCAGTGAGTCTTTACCCTTGCACTTTCTGCCTTCTGTTCTCTTTGAGTTTGGAGTTTGACTCTGAAATCAAATAACCGTTTTTGCTTCTACACGCGTACATCTACAACTCACGGAAATATTTTAGGGTGAAAAGCTTAAATTAAGAGGTACTAGTTGTGTTTAGGTTAGAGGCTGGCAAACTTTTTCTGTAAAGGGCTAGATAAACAGTAAATATCTCAGGCTTTGCGGGCCTTATGTTCTTTGCTGCGAACGCTTGACTCTGTTATAGCATGAAAATGGCTGGAAATGAATGGATATGACAGTGTTCCGAGAAAACTTTATTTATAAAAGCAAGCAGTGAGCCAGATTTGACCCAAGAACCAAATCTGGCTATGGCCCCTTGTTTAGGCTGTAAAGGCGGCAGCCCTTGAGCAAACAGCAGTCACCCCAGAATTAAGTCAGATGTATGTAGGGACCCCTGGTGTCAGTCATCCGAGGGGGAAAGAAGTGGAACAAAGAGGTGGCCTGAGAGCAGCAGGAAACGGCTCTTGTGTCTTTGAGCCTCCCGTGCTTGAGTCTCAACTTGGAATGTTGTAAACTTGCTGGTGGGCAGCCCCAGGTAAGAGAAACATAACATCCTCTGCTACTTGCCAGGCTTCAGCTAGGAGGAAACCCTGAACTCCCCTCTGAACTGGAAGTAGAGTGCACTCCATCTTATGACCACTTTGTCTACACTCTGTGTCTCTCGTCTTTGCCCCCTCTCATCTGCCCTGCGCCAGCTTCTGCCACTACTGCCGCCCCAGCCCTAATGGGTCAAAATTCAAAGTCCTGATTAATGCTCCCACCCCCGAGCCTCCCCTAGCTACCCCCAGCTCAGTAACTGTCACCTCCATCCTTCCGTTCCTCAAGTCAGACAACCTCAGCGTCATCCTCTGATACCTCTCTCTGCTTCACCCCCCCCTTAACACTGCTGGCAACACGATCTCTCCTTACTCCTTCCACCTCTCCCACCCTGCTCCGAGCCAGCGTCACTGCTTCTGTCTGTACCTGCAGGCCCCCGGAGGCCTTATCCAGTCCCCTGACATTCAACACCGTCTGTCTATATGAGACAAAGCCCAAATGTTCACCTCCAAATCGGACCCTCCCCCGAGATCCACAGGCCCCTTTTCTCCTGCCTGTCCAGCATCTCTTCATGAGCACTGATAGGCATCTCAGACTTAACAAGCGCGAATTTAAACTACTTTATCTTCCTCTTTGACTTGGCTTTCCAGCAGTTTTCCCCTTTTCAGTAAATAAGATCTTTGTCCTATTTCAATGGCTCAGACCAAAATCAGTCTGTGTGCGTGTGTGTGTCTAGCTGCCTGTCTGTCTCTTGCTCTCTTACTTTCTTTCTCTCGCCCCTTTCCTTTCTCCCTCTTTGCCTTCCTTCCTCTCTCATCCATTCCACCAGCCCATCCTGCTGGTTCTGCCTTCAAAGCGAGTCCAAAGTCCGACAGTTCTCATGCCCTCTACCCTGCCACGTTTGCCCCTTGCTTTCTCAGACGATTATTATAACCTTCCGCTTCGTTTCCCAGTTTCTCTCCCTGCAGTCCCTTCTCAACCCAAAGAGCAGCGTGTTATTTTAAAACTCGAGTCAGACGATGTCATCCCTCTACACGGCGCCCTTCTGCCCCCTGATGATTTGTCTGAGAAGCTTTGCCTGCACAACTAGAGACAAACTGAGAGAGGAAAAGGCATGGTGGACCCTGGTGTTCATGGTTATTAGAAAGTCCCAGGATGTTCGTTCTGATCCGAGGCTTACGCCGAAAAAAAAAAAAAAAAAAAAAAAACCTTGTTTTAGTTTTGCTTGTAGAAGGTTCACCTGCCACCTGCTCTGATGACAGCCAAATGCTCTGTGTTTTGTCTTTCTTCAGCCAATTTTCTCAGATATAATGCTAGGTTAACTGATCATTATAGTGTTTCAGACATTTTATGAGAAGTAGCTCTTTGCTTCCTACATACTAAGGACTACGTGTTGGCAATAAATGCTATTAAATATACTGAGCTTTCTACCTCAACACTGATTTCATTTCTTTAAATTCATTTTTTTGGTAAAAAAAAAAAAAACTAGCATTTTTTTAATGTTTACTGTGGTTTTTACTTGCAGTGCAATCTCAGCTGATTATCTAAAGAAACTTAGGAGGCAGCTACTGTTATCCAGACATTTCATACAAGCAACTGGAGGCCCAGAGAGGTAAGCAACTTTCCCAAAGACACACAGGACCGACACTAGAATTCAAACTCAGACCTGTGTGTTGTGAAGTCTTGCTCTGTTTGACCTCATTATAATGTTATAAGTGAAGAATTATAGCATAATGAAGCCAAAAGAATGAGCTCTAGAATTGACTTAGAATTGTACTAACTGTACTACCGTATGACTTTATCTAAGTTATATTGTCTCTCCATCTGAAAAATGGGGCAATCAATACCTATCATAGGCAATTGTGAGATGGGGCAGAGTGAGACGAAGTAGGTAAAATGTTAACACATCTTAGTTATTATTATTTCTGATATGATTAGATGAGGAAAGAAGAAACAATGGAATGAAGTGACTTACTCAAAGCTAAATTGCTACTAGCAAAGGACTCAAGAAGAGTTTACCTTTGTGAAATTTCTGATGTTTCACTTGCCATTTTCTGAAATGGCAAAGTCACGTGGTTAAACGTAATAGATCCTCTCATGTCCCAAGTCCTGTGCAAGGTTTCCTGGACTGTAGATGAACATTTGAGAACTGTAATGTTGGCTGCTTTTAATAATTTTGGTATCAATGTCTGTGTTTTAGGGTTCTCTAATCATCAGTGTCAGTAGGAAGAGAGAATGCTGGCGCTTATAAATTTCAGTATCACCGCACATGTAGCCACTTAAAACAACGCCACATTTATTGTTTCACAGTTTCTGCAGGTCAGACGTCTAGGCACAGCTCTGCTGGGAGATCGCTTCAGGGTGTATCATGCGTGCGACTCAGCAGAGTATCAGCTGGGGCTGCCGTCTCGAGGCTTGACTGGGAAGGACCTGTTTCTAGCCTCGATGTAGAGTGTGGGCCCAATTTAGTTTCTTTTGGTTGTAGCACTGAGAACTTCAGTCACATGCTGATCATTGGCTGGGGATCACCCTCGACTCCTAGAGGCTACTCGTAGCTCCTTGCCACATGGGGTTTCCCAGCATGGCAGCTTGCTTCTTCAAAGCCAATAAGGAGGACAGAGACTCCAGCAAGACGAGCCCTGCAATCTATGTAATTCACACAAAATCACATATGCCCTGTTGTCTCAGTTATATGTGGTTCGTTAGAAGTAAGTCACAGATCCTACCTGCACTCGAGGGAGGAGATTACACAAGGCCATCCCCAGGAGATGAAGATCCTGGGGACCTCTTCTAAGTCTGTTCGGCACACAGGGGATGGTGACAGGGGGAACAGTGATGATATGTGGTTGTAGAAAATAGAAGGTTAAAAAGTCAGCCCCCAGCTTACCATAGCTTCCTATCTGCCTCCGTCATTGACCTGACAAACTGGTAAGCCAAGTGACAGATTCAAGCCAGGGCTTTGGAAGTCTTAAAGTTCTGCTCTTAAGATTTGTTCACTTTAGATATGGTATAACTCACTCAAATAGTTCTGTAGTTCTTGCTATTTCTTACCATTTCCCTTTAAGTAGGCATAATTTATTTTTTTTTCCCATGAGTTGTATGCTGGCTGCGTAACCTAATTTTTAACAAGATCAGAGGCTTGATTATTTTCCTTGTTGTTTTAAGTAACAAAAGAAATTCTAATTTAGCTCTTATTCAACCAAAACAAAACAAAAATCCCAATTTTAACATAGTGTTATCCCCTGAAGAAACTGAAAAAAATATCAAGCACGGTTGTTTCATTTTAATGCTCCATCTCTTAAATAAGCTGACAAATAAATGACATATTTTGATAGGATTTATCAAATGTTTATTATTTTTTTGCTAGCAGTTATTTGGGGGGTAATTATAGCTCTGTAATTTAGTAAACACGTTCTGATGTAAACAACTATGAAAATTGCATTTTTGAATGCTCCAACTGTGCCCGCGACATAATCAGAAGCAGTAATTTATTACTCAGACTAATAATTAGAGGTAATTAACTACTAGAAGCAATTAGAAATAGTAATTTCTTTCTACACATAATGTAATGAGCTGCTTTTTGAGTGCATGTTTGAATATTTAGCAACCAGTAATTACTTTTAGAGGAAAGAAAGAGATGGGGCTGTTTAGTTAGCAAGCTTAGATGCCTTGCTCATGTGTCAGTCTGGCCATTAAAGCAGAGGTTTGACAAGTTACTGGGTAGAATCCTCCTGAAAATGAGAGTTCTGTAACATGCTTGGAAAGAAACCGTCCCAGGATTTCATATCTATTCAATAAGTGAATATAAATTTATTGGGTCTCTGTTAGGTATAATGTCATCTGTGCTAGCACGGGTGACATAAAAATAAAAACAGTAGATGCAATTTTCTCCCAAAAGATCACATTTTAGAGAAGGATTTAGATAAATGTGGTACATGGCATGATGAGGAAGTAAGTGTGCCAAAGGAATCTAAGATGGAGAAGGGCTGTTGGTTTCATTTGTAACACCTTGCCAGAATTCTCTGTTCGGCTCATCCACCAAGGTGTTCACTAGATGAGGAAGAGAGAGAAGAGTCTCTGGCACCAGCAACAACAGAGATGAAAAGCCACTGAGGTGGGGATGAGCTGGGCAGCTCCACAGAACTAAAGACCCTGCGGGATGGAGCAGACCGAGGAGGCAGGCGGGAGATGGGGGACAAGCATGGGAAAGAGTGTGGTCCCTTCAGACTACACCAGTCTCCTGAAGTCGTGTATCTTCTTCACGTTAAGAACGATACAGAAGCGTTAAATGTTCTAAGCTAGGCAATGACACGATAAGGTTTGCCCTTTTAAGAGATCTTTCTGGCAGTTTATTCAAGACAGGAAGGCAAGAGAGGATGTGGAGAAGCCAAACAGCACACTAACGAGCAGTCCCATGGAAAGCGATGATTGCCACGGCAACAGTAATGGCTGTGGGGTGGAGCAATGTAGACTGGGTCGTGAATATTTAGGAGGTAACTTGGCAGCCCTTGGTGATGGATTAAATAAAAGTGGTGAGAGAAAGAGAAGGAAGCTGATGGGTTCAGCTGAATGGTCGTGGAGCCATCAAATGACCTAAGGAATGAACCGGGTTGCAGTGTAAACGGACAGTGCTTTGGGGGACATGCTGAGAGCTCAGGTGCCCAAATGCATCAAGGGTAGCTGTTGAGCAGGCAGAGTGCACATGTCCATTTGGAGTTCGGATGATAGGTCTCAGGAAGAGGTGTATAGTTTGGAGTCTCATCAGCATACAGGAGAAGATCTACTCGAAAGAGAATTTAGGGTAAAGAGAAAATGGAATCTCAAACTGAGCCTAGGGAAACACCATCTACACAACTGTAGCAGCTAAGCACTCTTATCCCTCCCCACATCTCCCCAGTATTTCTCAGAAGTCCAAGCAGTGACTCGTACAAGCTGGCGCTTCTTTCCCATCAGCCCTTCTGTGATATTCCTCTGCCCCACAAGTCTTTCAAGGTAGGCCGCTCTGCTGCCACTGCCACTGGTAGCACCTGATGAGAACCAAGTGCTGCTCCTCTTCCTAGGCTTGTTCTATTGTTCCCAGAGCTTCAGACCCCGAGGTGACCAACAGTGCTGTGCTCTCCACAGTCGTCCCTGCGTTAATGCAGCCGCACTAACCTCAATGCACAAGTGAGAAGGTGCCCCCTCTGAAACTCTGGGGCACACATTTCTTCATCCGGAACTCGCTGCTTGCTCACCACCCACGGATCAGGATGTATCCACATGGCAGACTGAGGGGAACGGACGCCATGCTGGTCTCTCCAGGGCCTCTTCTCCCATTCGTCCTGGGGCCATGGAGACTCGACATGAGGCTGAGAGTGTGATGACCAGGTCACCATATGAAACCCATCTCTGCAGCCCAATAATTGTATACAGACCCAGACGTGGAATTGCTGGATTACATGGGGAGATGTTTAAGTGTGCAAATCTGCAACTCATAGACGAATAAGCCCTGGAGATCCAACACACAGCATAGTGATTATAGGCAATAGTATCGTTTTTAAACATCAGACTAGTTGTTGATTATTGCCACTATGAAAAAAAAATGATAATTACATGACACGGTAGAGGTGCTGGCTAAAGCTACAATGGCAAGCATATTGCAGTATATGAATATATCAAATTAACATGTACGCCTTAAACTTACACATTGTTACGTGTAAAATATATTCCAAATTTGTAAAAATTCCGATTCCTTGGCTCTCCCCCAAATTCTCTGGAGACAGGGCCCAGTACTTTTTATTTTAAAAGACATTTGGTGATCCTTTTGTATCCTAAAGTAGTTAGAGAACCACTGAAATCAAACAGTGTAAAAATGTTTATTTGCCTGGTAGCAGAAAATGAGAATAGCAGCTGGGTGCAGGACAAACTAAGTTTTCTTAATATAATGATTTTCACAGTAAGTATAAGACTTAAAGCCCTTGGAGAAGTTCTAATCAATAGAGGCAGGTATTGTGGGAAAGAAAAATGAATTTGGCTGTGGAAATTGTTAAGTTCCTACTTTGCCAGACCACTAGGGAAGATCACTTGTATTCTGAGCCTCAGTTTCTTTCTCTAAAAATGATAAAGCTGATTCTTGCCTTGCAAGATTGTTTTAAGCAGTAAATAAATGGCATTTAGAAGGCAGAACTTTGAAGAAGGTAAAACTCTATGCATAGAAAAACTATGTGCCTATGGTTCAATGCGTGCTTTGGTGAGTTTTCATCCATGGATCACCACCACTGGTAGGACCTCAGCTATTTGTAAACGTCAAAGTCAAGTCCATGACCATAAGGTCTTGACAAATTGAAGTCTCAATGCCCTGAGAGGCTGGTTTCCTATTTAATTTTGTTGCAGAAATGGATGACTGCAGAATATCAAGCTAATTGCTGCCAGTGAGGGAAACAGGTAAAAACTAAGTAAATTTTCTCTCTTTGTTCCTCAAAATCCCCATTTTCTCCTGTGGGCCCCGAAGCTAGGCCTCCTCTCCACCCTTCCCCACAAAAAAAAAAAAAAACTCATCTTATTCTCTGAAAAGTAAGTTATCTTTATGTATTCTTTGAACGCTATGCTAAAACATAGTGCTCGTAGAGTATTTTTTAATTATGTTACCCTAGAATATTTTATTGTTGTAATATCTACCGGATTCCTAAACATACAACATGAGGTTGTTTCTACTGAATTAACTGGGGAATATTATCACAACATCCTATCGTGGACTGACTTTCACTTCCGTTTCACCTCGCCAGTGTTCCATTTTGCCCTCAAATATCTGCGTGGGCATTGCATTTCTGTGGTCAGGCAACAAGCACTTACCATAGTGAATCCTGCTTCTGTGAATGGTCGAATTATTCCACCACAATTCTCTTCAATCTCTTCGACTGACTTTTCTTGGTGCTAAGAGGGAGTTTAATTCAACTAGGAATGAGTTTTACTGGCTCCCTAAGGAGGCAGGTTTAACCTTCCACACATGGATTTGTGAAGCAAAGAGTCTTGGAAAGCTGAAGATGAAAGAGAAGGGAAAGAAGAAAGAAAAGTCTGGCTTGAACCAAGCACCCTCAACATGAAAAGCACTAGGCCAGGAGTTTTAGACTTAATGCTTCATTAATTAAAAACTTTCTCCACACCCCCAACCCCTGCAGGTTCAACCTTATTCTCTCCCACCCTCTGGCTGTACTTCCAGTGGAAATTTTATTTTGCTGGAAAATCCATCCAAGGAAGGACAGAGTAAATTTCTTTTTGAGAACACAAGCTGAAATCCTCATCACCCAACTCATAACAACCACTTATACACCACTATTTGTGGACCCCCTAGGGCAGGTATCGTGTAAATATATGCAGGAAGATCATTGCATAACATTTCTGTGAATATTCACATTGCTGACTTTGCTATGATGACTCTGATTCCACTCACAGTCATCCATTATTTGTTCCCTGACCTTACAGATCAGAAAACTGAGAACACCCTGGCAGATAGGCAGCCCCCTTAACTGTTCTACTTTCCTGTGCTCCCAACAGTCCTTAAAAGGGTTGAGAAATTCCGCAACCCACTTACCACGAAGGGGTAACTCATCTGATATTTCTAGGCCTTTGATTTAACTTTCTATTAAAACTTATTTTAATTATTTATATTGATTTACTCAGTAGTTTACATTGATTCTGAGGATCACTCAATATCTTAGTTCTGAGCAAAACGGAGATGCTTCTAAACCACAGCATTCCAACAACCAGAGAGCAAAATCGACACGTTTGTTCTTTAACTAAAACCACAGTCATTTGAGCTCAGCCTTGGCTTTTCCCCGCTCTATCTCCATTCTTCAAGGCCATTGTCAAATACCACTATGTACTGCTTGGCGATAAAAAGGCGGCAAAGATTGTGGGGTGATCTACGATTTAACAGTAGAGAAGTGGAGACCTGATGACACCTTGAGACAATGACATCACAGAACCACCATCATCATTCTTGGGCTCGAGAGTCTTATTTTCCAAAAGCTTCCTCAATGAATGAGAGAGGAGTCACTACCTGTTCAAGTCGAGGGTCATTATGCATCAAAGAAATTCACCGAAGTGATTCCAAAAGCACTTGGGGTTCTTCTTTGGAAGATGAAATGGAAAAGCCCACAAAAAGCCTAACACTTAAACAAGCTCACATAGATCTCTCAGAGCTGGAGCTAGGAAGCTGAAGATTTCCGCTATCTTTCTGTCTCTCAGAGGCCAGATGGTCTCACTAAATTCCACTGCTCTCTGGCATCAGCCCCAACCTCTCTTGGCTGTCTCCTCTGGTCAAGACCCAGCCCTATCCCCAAGGCTCTACATGACTCCCAGATATGCATCATTAATATACTGATGCCTCTCTGTCTCTTCATTCACCAGTACAATGATTTATGTGTCTTAGGTTACGTGTCTTTCTCTGGTCCACTCAGCAATGGCTGGGCATGGGTTATGAGGTACATGTGGCAAACAACTCCAAGGATTGAGTATGAATAGATTAAACCAGAAGAGGAAGTCAGCATGGCAAACTTCACCTTCAATGCAGCTTTCAAACATGTAAGTGAATTTTCCAAGACCAGTCATTCATGGCTTTCTCCTCCCCTTTTTGACTCAGCTTCTTTTTCTAAAATATTGGTGGGTGAAAGAATCAGGGGTAGGCCCAAAACAAGAATTGGGAGTTCCCTAAATAAAAATAAGTTCATGACTCAAGGACAAAGAAAAGATAACTGCTTCTTCTATCACATGTGTGCGAGCACACGTGTGCATGGACACACACACACACACACACACACCACCTATCCCAAGTACTTAGCATATACAAACATATTAGTAATCACTCAGCAAATATGCACTGAACAACAAATGAATGAATGAATGAATGAATGAAATGTTTGTGTATGTTTGTGTAGATGTGAGTACCACAAAATTCTAAAGAAATATTTTGTCCATGTTTAACTTCTTTTCCTTTCCATCAGTGTAATGTGGGAAGACAACACAGAATGAAGTTTATGGATGGACTCTAGAAGTAGACTTTCTGGGCTGGATTAGTGTAATCTTGGACAATTTTCTTAATTTCTCTGTGCCTCTGGTTCTTCCTGTAGAGAATGAGGCTGAAAATAATAGCATTAACCTTAGAGGGTTGGTGTGAGGGTTAAAAGAGTTAATATATGAAAATGTCTTAGAAGAGTTTCTGGCATAATAAGCACTATATAAGAATTAGTTATTGTGATTAGACAAGTGAGTTGTTTCCATAAATTCAATGTAATTCAACAAATATTAATTGATATATGTACATCACAGATATGTATACACACATATCACAGACTAATATACACACATGCACACACACACACACACACATATATATACATGTGTGTATCTACTTATCTATTTATCTGTCTATATAGTGTCACCTTGTGAGATATAAGGATTAGTTAAGGAGTCAGGTGACAGATAATTACATAAGGAACTAGCTCAAAGATTTGAATTGGAAAAAAAAATGCTACATAAAGGTACCTATAAGGTAATGAGAAATAAGAATAAGAGATTGATTCTGCCTGAGAATTTACTCATGTGTGGCTCAGAATTGTCAATTGCTAGCAAAGTTTGACAGTTTGTACAAGAACTGGGGTCAAACCCGCACTGACACAAGCCCACCTGCAACATGAAGCAGGGGAGAGAGGCAACATAGAAGTGGCAAAGGCAATTTGTAAGGCTTGTTGGGTGTTTTGGAACTAAATCCTAACCTGAGAATTATAGAGCCTTGTCTATGAGGTTCGGGTTAAATTTGATTCAAAGAAAATAATGCATTCATCTCCAATTGGCATCCTGGATAGAACGAATTTTGGCTGAGACAAGCCCAGAATGTGACCAATGCTAAAACTGATGAACAGCACTTCCTGGCCAAGGATAATAAGCTAGCACTGCCCTTTCCTGAAGCACCATCTCTTACAACCTCCCACAGCCTTTCTTCAACCCCTTGTGTTCAGCAAATTATAACTACAGCCATTAGCTATCAAGCTATGTATTGATCTGGGAGGTGATACCTGCGGAGGGGGGCTTTTTCTTTTCCACCCTATACATACAATGACATTGTCTCATGTCTTCTCAAATTTAACTGAATTCTTTACTTTCTTTGTGTGGCCACGGACTCCACAAGAAATTATATTTTTTAGATTAAGCTTACGCTACAGGGTTTTCCCATGAGGTTCCAGGGTAGAGTTTATGTAAATAAAAACCTACTTTCCAACTGATTCTCAAGGTCATTCCAGGACTGCTGCATTTGGAATTGATCTGCCCTGAGCGTTTGCTCTGAGTAACTCTGTCTCCATCTCTAAAGCTCTGCCAGGGTCTGAAAGAAGAAATCGCATTCTGTTTAAGATGCACATATTTAAAAATGTCTCCATTTTTAATACAGTCAGAACAGAAAATGAGTTGGTCTGAAAAAAAAAAGGTGTAAACATTGTTACAAAATCAGACTCAAAAACACAGTGACAACAGCATGACTTCTAGAAGTCAACACACCCATCTGTCAGTCACCACTACCCGTGCTGCTCTGGAGGGCTAAAATGAAAATTCAGTTAGATGATGTTTGTGATGTACCTAGTTCAGTAGATGCTCCAAGCTTTGCCTCTTTCTCCTTGTCCCTTCTTTAATCAATGAAATATTCAGTAGAAACTCAGTATCTGGAAAATGAAGATATGGCTGTGGTGTGAACTGGGACAAATGTGGTAAATATCCATTTGTTGCTCATTCACAAAATCTTTATCGAACTCACTTCAATGGTAGGTTCCACTCAGTAGTTTTCAGGCCCAGTATGGAATGTTGCAGGACATACCAAATTTAAAAACACACGTGGATTCAACGTTTAAGAAGCTTAAAGTCTAATATATTCTAAAAGACGTATATTTAATGCATTAAGGTCTATGTGAGATCATAATTTGTGATCTAGAAGATGTACAAATAATTACTTTGGGATTTCAGAAAATAAGAAATGATATGTAAAGAAGGGACTGTGGGCTAGAAATAAAAACACATTTGTGTGACATAGCATTTAAAATATCTTTAAAGGACTGAATTAGGGTCACTAGGTAGGAGATTCTATCTATGAGAAATGCATAGAAACAGAGCTGAGCTTCCATGTTCCGAGGGCCTACTATGAGTCAAGGGTTGTACTAAATACTTTTCAGATATTTTCTTATTAACCTTCACCCTAATACTACAAGGAAGATCCTGTGTCACCTGTTTACAGAAGAAACCATCTCTGAAGGAGTAAATGATTTGCCAGTGGTCATGCATTGAGAGCCAAAGCTAGAATTTGAGCCGGATTGGTCTGACTCTGAAGAGAATCACTATGCTGAATCACAGGGAATTGCCCAACTTGGCTCAAGTTTGGAGTATTTAAATATAGTAAAAGATACATAGGGGAAAAGAATGGTCAAAAACTTGAGAAAACCCACGAATGTTAGCTTAAGACTTTTGGCCTTTGCTTGTAGTTCAGAACTAATTCAAGAGACGGACACCAGAAAGATAGCCTGCATGTTTTCTGTTAAAAAAAGCTTTGAGCACAAAGATAAAAATGAGAGATAATGATTTTCTTTGGATAAGTACCCAGATATGCAATTGCTGGATCAAAAGGTATATTTGTTTTTAATTTTTTTATAAATGTGTTTATTTAAATTAGTTTCAAGTATACAGTACATTGGTTAGACATCTATATAGTTCATAAAACGATCCTTCCAATTGCTCCCTCCCTCCCCTGGCCCTCCCCTTAGCCATCATATTAATGCTAACTTAATTCCCTGTACCACACTTATGTCCCATCCCTATGCCCAACTATCAACTACTAATTTATACTTCTTTAACCCTTCATCTCATTCTCCCAGCCCCCCAACCTCCCTCCCCTCTGTCTGTCACCAAATTGTCCAATATATTTGTGAGTCTGTTTTTGATTAGTTTGTTCTTTTTGTTCCTTCGATACCGCATATAAGTGAAATCATATGGTATCTATCTTTCTCTATCTGACTTATTTCATTCAGCATAATAACCTCTAGGTCCATCTATGTCGTTGCAAATGGTAGGATTTCATTTTTTTTTAATGGCTGAGTAATATTCCATTGTATATATGAAACATAAGTTTTGTATCCAATCATCTGTTGATGGGCATTTAGGTTGTTTCCATATCTTGGCTATTGCAAATTGTGCTGCCATGAATATTGGAATGCATAGGTCTTTATTAATTATTGTTTTGGTTTTCTTTGGATAAATACCCAGAAGTGCAATTGGGAGAGGTCAAAAGGTATATTCATTTTTAATTTTTTGAGACACCTCCAGACTGTTTTCAATAGCAGCTGTACCAATTTTCAATCCCATCCACAGTGTATGAGAGTTCCCCTTTCTCTACATCCTCACTAACACTTGCCATTCTTAGCTTTACTGATGATACCCATTCTCACAGGTGTGAGGTGATATAGCCATGATATGAAAGGAGCCTAAATGCCCATCAACAGGCAATTGGATAAAGTTATGGTTCATATATATAATGGAATATTACTCAGCCATTAAAAAAAAATAAAATTCTACATTTGTAACAACATGGATGGACCTAGAGGCTATTATGCTGAGTGAAATAAGTCAGACAGAGAAAGATAAATACCATATGATTTCACTTATATGTGGTATCTAAGAAACAAAAAGAACTAATCAAAAATAGATTCATAAATATAGAGGACAATCTGATGACAGACAGAGGAGTGGGAGTTTGGGGGCTGGGAGAATGGGGTGAAGGGTTAAAGAAGTACAAATTAATAGTTGATAGATGGTCACGGGGGTGGGGAGCGTGGCACAGGGAATGCAGTTAACATTAATGCACTGGCTAGGTGGAGAGCCAGAGGAGAGAAAGAGCAATTAGGGGGATCATTTTATAAACTATATAAATGTCTAACTAATGTACTGTGTACTTGAAATTAAAAAAAATAAATTTTTTTTTAAAATGAGAAAGAATGAGTAAAGGGTCTCTAGCAAGAGTTTTCTTTTATATTAGCAAATGAGTCAATCAGAATAGGTTAGGTTAAGCTCCAATTACAAATAACCCCCCAAATATTAGTGGTTTAAAACAATATTTTTGCTAATATCACACATCTACTGGGAATCAGTGAGAAATCTCTTCTTCAACTTAGGTGTCTAAATTCATTGAAAATATCTTTCAAAAATGAAAGCAAAAAAAAAAAAAAATACACGTGTCAGAGAAACTAAAGATGAGGGGTTGCATCGCCAGTAGCTTGCGCTTAAAGAAATGTTAATGGTAAATTCTTTAGGCAGAAGAGAAATGATGCCAGATGTGAATTTGGATTTATACAAAGAAAAGGACTCCAGAAAGGGTAAACATGTGCATAATATAAAATACTATTTCTCAATATTCAAAATCTTTAAGATATAATTGATTAAGTAATACAAAAACAATAACAAATTAGTGTGGGGCTTAAAATATATGTAGAGAAAAAAGATGTGATAATAGTACGAAGAATGGGAGAATGAAATTAAAGCACAGTTATAATTTTTATACATTACCTGTAAAGTGACATTATATTACATGAAGATACAGTATGGTTAGTGAAAGCTGCATATTGTAATCCTGAGAGCAACTATTACAAAATAAAACAGAAATATAGTTAATAAATTCATGGCAAATATAAAACAGAATTCTACAACATACTTAGAAGATCAAAAGAAGAAAAGTAATAGCGAAACGATGATACATGCAGAAAAAATAGCAAGAAGGTGGATTTAAACCCAAACATATTAATAATAACATAAGATCTGTCTAAACATTCTGACATAAAGAAAATAAAAGAAAAATATGGGTTCATTGTACTATATGCAGAAAACACATTTAACAAACTAACACTTATTCATGATTATCAAACAAAAGCTCTCAGCGAACTAGAAATGGAAGGAAATTCTTCAACCTTATGAAAATGTCTGCAATAAAACCTACAACTGATATTATATTTAATGATGAGAGACTACAATTAATGTCGTATTGAATGGTGAAAGACCAAACACATGTTTCATGGAGGAAGATACCATATGATCAGCAAGACAGGGCTTTCTGCTCTCAGCCGTTATAAACACCATGCTGGAGGCCCCAGACGTTTTAGTAAGGCAAGGAAAAAAGGCATAGGGACTGGAAAGAAAGAAAGAAAACTGTCTTCATGTACAGAAGAAATAATCGTGTACCAAACAAATCCTAAGGAACTTTTTAAAAAAAATGAAAAGGAGGAAAGATAAAAAGGAAATACAAAAATCAGTTGATGTCTATATACTATCAATGAACAATTGGATATTGAAATTTTAAGATACCGTTGACAATAGCGTCTAAAAAACACGAGCTACTGAGAGATAATTTGTGAAATTATGTTTAAGACCTGCACACTCATGTTACACGAATGTGCACAGCAGCTTTTATTTGTAATCACCAGCTCTGTGGTTGCCTGGGTGTCAGTCTGAGGCCACAGTGGAGACTGACCAGCAAAGGACACAAGCAAAATTGGGGGTAGTGATGGAAATATTTTATATAATTTATGTGTTGATTACAGTGCTGGTTACTTGGTGTATGCATTTGTGAAAATTCATTGAACTGTATACTTTAAGTGGATAAATTTTTGTATATAAATAGTAACTCAAAGTTGGAAAACAAAAAGACAATAAAATTTTTTAAAAAGAAAAATATAGATATCATTTTTGGGGAGGAAAATACCAGATTACAAATATGGAAGGTGTAGTCCTAAAAAGAAATATTAGCATAAGTTTATCTGTACTGGTCAGTGATGGGTTTGAATAGCCATAGACAAAGCAGAAGTTTTGCACTCTGAGTGAGAGTCAATTGTATTAAAACCTAGGTACTGAATATTTGTGTAGTCAACAAAGATATTCTTTCTCTTTTGAATAAGTAAGATTACTGTTTCCCAGTACAAGTGTCAAATACTATTATTGAAGTTCTGGAAAGATCCCAGTGAAGTAAAGAAATAACCTCTAGAAAATATAAAAATGAATGTAAAACTAATGAGAAAATAAAACCATGATGGTGAAATCTTAGAACAGGTTCGAAAGCAGGTATAATAATATGTTTTATAATCATTCTATTTGTGTTTTGCCTACAGTTCAATGTGTATATGATTTAAAAGAATGTTACTAAATTTGAAGTTGCAATTAATTATTTGTGGGAATTTAATCAAATTTAAGTCAATAATTTTAATACTCATGAAAGATGGTTTTCGAACTTGATTCTTAGATATATGAATTTAATAAATTTTATGTTAAATAAATTATAAATGTTAGTGAGTATTTATATCTATACCCACTAATGAAGTATGCCTTAGGCATTAGAAAATTTATTAGCACAGATGAGGAAAATAAAGCCCATAGAAGTTAAGTAATTTACTTCGTGTCGCAGGACTCTCTGCCTTCTGGGGGCCATATATTTCCTTATATGTTACATCATCTCTTATGATTAAAGGAAGAGTGATTAACTATATTCTAGGAAGAGAAAGATAGCACAGAAGTGATTAAGAAATGATGATAGATGGGCAGAAATGTCATCGACCACGTGGTATGGTAGGAAAAGCATTGGACCAGAAGTCGAGGGAGCTGGATACTTGCCACAGGACCACTTGTTAGCTGTGTGAACTACAAGAAGTACCTTCACCTATCTGGATCATCTTTTCCTAATAAAGTGCCTGGCTATAAACTTTCCAGATACTTTTCACCTGAAAATATGAATGATAAAAGTGGCATTAGACGCAATGTTGTAGTTGCCTCCACACATAAAGCAATAAGATAAAAGAAAAAAAATAGAAATTTTCAAAAAATCAAGGCAACAAGAAAATAAAGGTAGATGAAATCAAAAGGAAAACAAATACAAAGACATTCAAATCAAAGTTTAATGTAAATGTAAACTTCAAAGAGAGGTCCAATGACAATTCTCTCTAAGCTTCCTGGAAGCCAAAGTAAAAAGTGAAACAATCAGCTATAACAAACAGTATTGCATAACGGTTAAGAAAGTCAGCTTGGAAATAAGACTTCCTTGGTTCATTTCCCAAATCAGTGCTGTGTGACTACAAGTAGGTTTTCTTATCTGGAAAATAAGGTGATACTAGCACGTGATTCATAGAACTGTTGAAAGTATTTACATAAGTTAATACTTGCTCATTATAGTTCATTCATACACAATGCAGTGCCTGTCATCTAGAAGTTAAGTGATAGATTTAAAAAATTTTACTTTTGTGTATGGCCACCATGCTACCCTGAACAAGCCCAATCCCATCTGATCTTGGAAGCTAAGCAGGGTCAGGCTGGTTAGTACTTGGATGGGAGACCACCTAGGAAGACCAGGTATTGGAGGCATTAAATATAAAAATAATAAGGGATGGTAAGGTGTAAAAAATTTAAAAATAAGAAATAGTAAGCTGACAACGTCCTTGCAATCTGTGAGGTCAACCAAGGGTTGCCTCGCCTAAAAAAAAAAATTACTTTTTTACATACAATACAAGCATAACAATTATTTGGAAATGGTAACTCCAGGCGATTCCTGTTTTAGCAACACACTAAGAAAATTGTATAATTGTTTAAGAACTTTTTGATATTTATTAATGACTTGTACTGGCCTAAAAGCACATAGCAATGTGTGGAAAAGTGTTTTTTAAAGGAATATCCCAAGAATTCAGCACAGTGCCCAGACCATCCTAAATGTTTCATAAATATTTGTTGAATGACAAGGTATGGCACAGAGTGCCAGTAATAATAATAAAATTTAAAAACTAACACACTCCTTGATTAGCTTCCAAAGAATTTTCTCAGATCGCTTGGCATTTTTCTTTTCTTTTGATATCTTCAAAGAGAGTATTTTTGATGCAGAAATGAGATGATGAGGATATGAACTAAGCAGCTCTCAGCCCCTAAACCTTTCTGAGATGACAGGTCCTTTGCATGCATTAGATTGTCATTCAACAGGTATTTATGTAGCACCTATAGTGTTCCCGGTTCTTCACTAAGGTCTTATATGCAAGGATGGGTAAGGTAGAAGGCCCTCGGGGAGAGGACTTCTCAATATCAGCAGCATCAAGAGCCATGACTTTAAAGAGAATATGATCCAGTAGTAAAGGCAAGATACACACCAATAAATGTATTAGCACAAGACATAGACACACATCGTAAGACCTATGTGCTACAGAAATCCAGAGGAGGGTGAGGCCACATAAGCCCAAATACTCAAAACCAAATACCGAATTTGAAGTATGCAGATGAAAAATCCATTCTGACTCTGCCAAACCTGTGTTTTCTGTTTCCCCTTTCAAGACTACCATAAAATAAGTCAGCAAAACAAATTCCGTAATAAACCCTAATGAACGTCTCAGACAATTGAAATCTTTCTTCGGTGTTTGACGCTTGTCCCAGGAAAGCCTGTTATGTGTCAACTCTGATAGCATACAACAGTCAATGTTTAAACATTCCATCTCCTCCCGTCGTCTTTCCAGAAAGCACCCAATCCATCTGGAGTGAGGTGAAAGACACGGTCAGATTTCTAAGAGATGAAGTCATTCAAAAAGAATCTCACCACCACATGCAAGATTTTGCAATATTAATATTTGATTTGAGGGACTGTGGGACTGGTTATCAATAATTCAGTCATCATTTAATATCAGAGACATGGAATGTACCTGACTGTTGTATTCGTTTACACATTAGAGTGACTAAAACATAGCGCGTTATTGCCACTGTCACATTTCTTATGTTACATAATGACAGCATGGCTTACGAGGGCTGAGATGATATACCCACCCAGATCTATAAAATAATTGAGAGCAGCTAGACCAGCCCTACTAGGAGAAGTTGTAAAAAGAAACATAGGCTAGGAGCCTGCTTCAGTTTTAATTCTTCCAGAAGAAGCAGACTCAGAGATGGGGATTCAAATGCAAGCCATTTATTTGGAAGGTGAAGAAAATGCTAGCAGAGGAATGGATGAGATGAGGAAAGGAGAGAAAGTAGCCAATTAAGGGTGTGTTATTAATCCAGATACCGCTGTGGATGCCTGGAGTTCAATGTCATGGCTCCCTCTGACAGTCAGTGTAAAATCCTTCCCTCGGAGTTAGCACACCCAGAGAATGAGGAAGCTGGGTATTTATACAACAGTCCCCTGAGTCATTGTTCTCCAAGGGTGTAATTCTCCGGTATCCTCAACCCACCACTTGGGCAGGAAAAGCATGTCTCAGAGAAAAAAACCCTCAAGCACAGGAATGGTGGGTTGGCGGATGGAAATGGGGGGGTGTGTCAAAGTACTCATCCTTAGTCCATTTAGGCTGCCATAATAAAATGCCATAGATGGAGAGGCTTAGATGACAAACATTTCTTTCTCACAGTTCTAGGGGCTGGAAGTCCATGATGAAGGTGCTGTTCAATTTGGTTCCTGGTAAAAGCCCATTTCCTGGTTTACCAATGGCCCTTCCTCACTGTGTCACCACATGGTGGAGAGTGAGCTTCCTCTCCTTATAAGGATGCTAATCCCATCATGGGGACTCTACCTGAATGCCTTCCTCTAAATCTAATTACCTCCCAGGGACCTCTCTTCAAATGCCATCACATTGGGGGTGGAGATTTCAACATGTGAATTTTAGAGGGACACAAACATTAAGTCCCTGTCACTAAGTCATTCTGTCTCTGCTACCCAAACAGCCAGAAGGGAAGGAAACCAACATTTATTAAGTATCCACTACGCACCAAGTACATTTCACGTGTCATAACATCTCATCCCTATAAAGGCATAGCTCGCTTTTCCCAAGAGATGTCAGATTAATAAGTGACTTACCCAAGTCGACCCAGCCCCAGTAAGTAGGAGAGAACTGGTACTCAATTCTCTCCAGTCTCAAATCTAGCACCTTTCTAAGAGAGGACATTCAAGTTTCCCTGCGCAGCCACATCAGGCGATGCTGTCATTTAAATGCAATCTGCAGACCTAAATTTTGACTGTTGGTTTTTAAACATTCCTGGTTTTTGCCTCATTTTCTCCCTACCTAGGATGCTTTTTTTTTTTTTTTTACATCTGCTTGTCTAAGTTGGGATGCTGTTGAATCTAAAGCCAGCCTTCAAAACAGACTAGGACTTGACAACCAGAGCCAGGAATAATAAAGAACCATTCTACATGGAAGAATAGGATGAAGGTGGTACCAGTACTTTTAATAAGTCTCTGCAGTCATTCGCACGCACACCAGGGTTTGAGAACCACACCCACGTGCAACAACCAAGAAGTGAGAATGTGCACGGATGCTCAGAATAAGAAAAAAAAAGAAAAAAAAAACAGGAAGAACACAGGGCTGCAGCTGTTGAGGAAGAGCTTTGCAGGTGGGCAGATGCCAGCACAAGACGGCCTTTGAAAGCTGGGCTTCTAACTCAGGTCTCCTTCTGGGGACGGTAAGCCACTCCTGAGGATTTCCGAGCACAGAAAGTGTCATACACAATGTGGTATTTCAAGAAGATTAATCTGGCAGCCATGAGCCAAATAGATTAGGAAACAGAGCATTGGAACTAGAACACAGTAACTAAATAGAAGAAGCTTTTTGAAATTTCCCTTGGCTCCCTGGTGCTTAATTTTTCACTGATTCATTCTTTTCCCTTTTCTATTCTGAATTAGAGACAAGCCACGCTAGCTTTACTCAAATCTTGAGCTGGGTTTCAAGTACTTACTATTGGAAAACCAACAAACGAACAAACAAAACGGAAAATTTCTTCTCCCGACTTTGTAAAGTATAAAAATCTAGCCAGTTTTATTTCTCTTACTTTCCACTCATCACTCTGACTCAAAAGAGATTTTCAAAAAGTCTTTCCCCTTACTATCAGAAAGGGCTCGCCCCCATCTCTATAGCGATGTTTTTAAGTCAGTGCTGAAAAGTTCTGGTGCCTAGACAGCGGGATGCTAAATGTAGAAACCCATTATCTCATCTTTCCAGGTGAGTCACAATACCCGAGCGATAGGGGGTCCCAGCGCTGAGGAGGCTCAGGCACACACACGTATCCACAAAGGCTTGGCTTCTGCCTCTACGATGCCCTGGGTAACATGTCAGTCCTGCACTTTATCTAAAGGGATTTGGCTCTCAGTACTCAGAGCTGTTAGGAAGACACCTCAACAAACTTGAAAGAACAGGGCCATGTTACTCTGGGCCTTTTCAAACTTGTAATAAAACTCTAATTTGAAATCCCATCTCTGTTTGGGTGGCAAGCGATGGAGCAACAGCCAATAGAAAACACTATCCCTTCACTGCTGATGGAAGTCCAGCCAGCATTTTGCTAGCTAGTGATTGGAAAAGCCATTCATTGCATGAAGAACATGCATCTAAGGCAGGAGGTAGAAAGTGCACCAGATCCCAGTGAAAAGTGGTCCCTCCAGAGGACATAATGGGCCGGTGCAGGCTTCTGAAGGATGCAGAAAAAGGCTCAAGCTGAATGGATGGTTCATCCCTGCCACTCATTTCATTTAGGCTTCAGCAGTGGCTTTGCCTATATAAGCAACTTTGGAAGATTTAAAAGACGAAAACATTTTGATCCATTTTTCTTCAGGACAGACCATTTTCCAGTCTGTCATAACATCCAGCAGATGTACGGCAAGGATGGATTTGTTACTAGACTTCTCTTTCCAGCGCTACAAATGTGTGTGGCTAATTTTATAACCACCTGCGGTTGTACAGATGGAAACATCTCGGCTCCAGCTGGAGCTCCCACCAAGACCAGAAGATGCTTGGCAGTGGTAGTTACAAGCTTTGGCGGTCGAGGAGGGGAATGGTTGGGTCTGTTTTCTCTTTTCGGGTTCCAAATTATAGCTCGGGTAGACAGAGGTTGCTCATGCTTGAAAATATTTCTGTAAGGGGCCAGGCTGGCTGGCATGACTGGCCTTTTTCAATTCTACAGCCTTGGTTTACTTCCTTATAATTCAGAATTCTTTTTTTTTTTTTTTTTTGACCAAAGGAAGTGACTTTATTTATTTGCGATTTGTTTTATAACATTTTGTTGAGCTCCAAAAAATATGCAAAGATCATTATTAAGATAGATGTGTTATGTATTCGTTATGTTGATAATAATGGCTAGGAGGCATGCACCCTTGTGAGAGAGAAGGAAAAGAAGTCACAGCCACATTTGGACAGGAAGGAGCTAGAATTGAGTCCAGGCACTGAGTCCTTTCAGGGATTATCTACCACATATCAGGGCTCTCTGCCCCTTGAGAGCTGGCTCTGGACACCTAGGGAATTTCCTATTCCACTGATGTGTGAGAATGTCTCCTAGGTTATTTTATGAAGTCGTGACTGCTAAGAGCAGTGATATAGAGAAAACGATTTTCTTTTGATGTAAAGCTTCTGAAAATCTGAATGCCATTGCAGACTAGCTCTTTCTTGCTTCCAAAGAGGGGCTTCTCACTGCTTTATGAACACATCTGCAGAGCAAAACAGAAACAGAACCGTCCTCTGGTCTGGCTGTGAAAGACAAGAGAGGTGTTAATTTTACAGGAACCTGAGGTCTTAGTGCTTCTTTTGAGATATTGAAAGTCAGCTTGTGGTTTATTGCTTTTCTTTGAAATGGTTGTTCTGACACACGGCACACAGGTTTTTGGAAACCATTAGGCAGTTTTGAAAACATGATGAGGTCGGACATCTGCTTGTACCCTCCTGGTGACACGACAATGGAGAATAATCTGCACAGAGCAGCCTTTGCAAGTCTGTCCTTGGGGAGATTCATGGTGTATTGCTCCGGATGCATTTATGGCTTGCCAATTGCATTAACTTCAAGTTTGTCTCTTCTCCTCTATCACGTTCTTCGGGCAAAATGAGATGTTACTCTTACTGAAATTAGTATTCGATGACTATAACTCCACTGGCAAAATAAAGAAGTCTAAAGTCCAGAAAACCACTTGATTTACCTAAGGTTGCAAAGGAGAGTGTTAAATTTTTAATTACACAAGGAGGCCATTAAATTGAGGTGGCTCTAATGCTGTAGTGACCAAAAAATAAGCCAGTAAATACAGCCTCAAGGTCATAAAATCAAAACTCTAAGGACAGTCAATTGCAAAGAGCCGACTAAGCTTGAAGTTATAGCCAACCAAACAATATCCTTTCTTTGCTTCTACACTTTATACATATCGTTCCCCTGGCTGAAAACTTCCCAAATTTTATGAAAAAATTATTATTCTATGAATCTAAAAAATTTAATAAGCCTCCAGTATAATAAATACAAAGAGATCCACGTCTAAACACACCATAGTCAAACACTTTTTGTTGAAAGCTTATATACTACCTGCATTAGTAACCTAAGGTCGATGTTACAAATCACCATACCTTTAGCAGCTTAAAACACAGAAATGTATTTTCTTGCAGGTTTGGAGACCAGGAGTCTGAAATCAGTATGAACAGGCCAAATGCAAGGTGTCAGCAGGGCCATGCTCCCTCCAGAAGCTCTAGAGGAGAATCCATCCACCCCTTGCTTCTTCCAGCTTCTAGTGGCTATTGCCATTCCTTGGGTTGTAACCACATCACTCCAGTCTTCAAGGTCAGCATCTTCAAATTGCTTTGCTTCATCTTCCCACTGTCTTTTCTGCGTATATGTCAAATCTGTCACTGTCTCCCTCATAGAAGGATCATTGTGATTGCATTTGGTGTCCACCTAGATAATCCAGAATTAACTCCACATCTCGGATCCTTGACTTAATTACATCTACATAGACTCATTTTTGCCATATACAGCAACATTCGCAGATTTCAGGGATTAAGATGTAGATATCATTTGAAGGACTATTTTCTTACCTTAGTAGGTAACCTACCATCTTATCCAATTTCAAAACTTACTATAGAGCTACAGTAATCAAGACGGTGTGACAGTGACATAAGGATAGACTTAGAGATTAAAATAGAGAGTCCAGAAATTAACCCAAATTCGAGGTCAATTGATTTTTAACATTTAGAAACAATTCAATGATGAAAAATCGTCTTTTGAACAAATGGCATTTGGAATAATCCGATATCCAAAAGGAATAACAGAATTTAAAAATCCAAGACTTGTATCTCATGCATACGCAAAAATTAACTTTAAAAAATAGATACTAGACCTCAATGTAAATGCTCAAATTATAAAACTTATAGGGGCTGAGTCTTCTTGGGAACATTGTACCTAAAAGTCAATGATTTTTTTTTTCACCTAAAGTGGCTTTTCTAAAAGAAGCAGGCAGCACAGAAGCAAACTTCTGAGAAGCAAAACCCCAGGACCCATGTGGACTTTGGCGTGTATGTCAGCAGCCTAAGAGAGATGAGCTCCGTGGCAGAATGGGAAGGGAGAATGTGGGCGTGTGCTTAGGGTAAAAAGGGAGAAAAAGGCAGACCAAAAAAATTTAAGAAAAGGCAGTTTTTGGAAGATCATACACCTGCAGAAATTCTGCAGAACTTTAAAGAAGGGTCAACAATTCACATTTATTGTATCTGGCTTCCACTCTACATGTGGTATCTCAGTTATCTTTCCAATAATGCTCTTGAGGCAGTTACCATAATTACCGCTTTGCAGATGAGGAAACCTAGACCTATAAGTGATTTGTGCAAATCGAAGGGAGCCTGACTGTACTATATCGCCTGCCTTTCAGAATGTGTTCATTAAAGACACTCATACCCATAAAGCAGAGAACAGAGTACCTGAGCCTCATAAATTATCTCCATAAGTATTAAATGACACCCTGGTGGCTCAGGACTCCAATATCTAATGTAGAAGGAGGTGAGGCCACCAGCAGCTGCACCTCACTGCTCATTGTATGCAAATTCAGTCTAAATGCCACTGCCGGAGGAATGGGGGACAGAAAAGCTACCTGGAGAAAGGGGACCACACCTGCTTATGAGGACTTGCAGCCAGGACAACAAAGCCCTCTTTGCCTGGGTCCTGAGTACATTGCAAAGGGTCCAGTGAGGTCGCTGCAATGGACACAAAAAGACGACCACCATGGAAAGCAGTTCAAAGCACGAAGAACACAAGGAAGGACATAAATTGCTGACCTAGAGAACCGTTAACAGCCCCTGGCACAGATAAGTGCTAATATTTAGCCTAACTCTAGCAAATCCATACACTTTTATCCAGTCTTTCCTGTTAAAGACCAAAGGGCACTAATTAAGATGGCAGAGAAATGACCGTATGACCTGCTGGTGACAAAAGAGGCATGTCGTGTTTCAGGAATGAATGGAGTGCTTCTGAGTGCTGCTTCCTGGGTGGAAAGATTCAAGATTTAGACAGCGAGTGGGCGACTTTGGTGGTTCCTCGTAAACTTCTGTAACTAGCACTAAGGAATGTTTGTGCGATAATAACAACAACTAATGTTCACTGAATACATGCCACGTGTGGTGCCTGGGTTATTTATTAATGATTCACAATCTTATGAGAACCCACAATACCCTCACTTGACAGATGAGGAAACTGAAACTGACAGTGCCAGCAGAAAATGAGTTTAAAGTTAGAACTCAACCTTAAAAATGAAGCCATTCGCTATAGCTCTAACTACATCCTCTACTCTCCTCCAGAAGTGGTCTATTAACACATGTTTTTGCTTCTCTCCTCCGCAAAAAAAAAAAAAAAAAAGGCAGTAATTGTGGTTTATAAATAATCGAAATGTCTTTCTTACTTTTCTGGCATTTCCTTAGGGGTTCTGCTTTTAAAATGCTCTAATTTCACCCTTGCAAAGTGCATTAATCACTATGGAAACCACTAATTCATTGATAAGGGTGGAGATTGTTTATTAATAAAAGATGCGACAGCACATGCGACCCATCATTCGCAGCTCCGCATAGGAAGGCATTCCAGAAACAACTATAGCCCTGTGAGATCGTGACCTTAGGGCAACCTGCTGCAGGATGTAAATAGGACAGCCGCTGCTGGGGAGTCCATTTGGCAAATCTCCTGAGGGTTATTAAGGACTGGTCTCCCCAGACCTCAGAGCCCAAAACTGCCACTTGCACAGCAGCAGCGAACTGCCTGCAGAGCACAAAGTGGTCTTCATCCTCCTCACTCATCATCCCAGAGGGCTTTTCAAGTGACTTGTGAGGTCGCCAAACAGTTACTGGGCCTAATTAGCTCCCCCACCAACTGGTGGCTCCCTGCCCAAACCCTGTGGCCTCTCACACAAACGTTGCAAATTGCTTTCCAGCCTTTGCAGCCAGCTCAGGAAGTCCCAGGCGGCCAAAAAGAAGAGCTTCCTAGCTGTGCCCTGAGTAGCCAGCCCCCTCTGATCAAAAGCTTGGGCAAAGGGCAAGAGAGCCAGCCCCCAACAGGCAGTAGCTTTGGAGAAATGCTGACACCTGCAGCTAAGTAGGGCTGGCCGGCCAGGGGACAGGGCCCTCTGTGTAAAAGCCCAGACTCTGATGCCCGCCGTGTGGATTTGGCCAGTTTGACACAGGTCACAGCTCTGGATCCTCCCCTCCTCTTTTTTCTCTTCCTCATCATTCTCTCCTTGCTTCCCTGGGAAGTGCTGGCTTTCCGTCTTCTGTGCTCAGAGGCAGCAACATCTGAGACAAGGGAGCTTTCTGCATCTCGAGCATCCCTCCCATGCCCCGCCTGGTTTGCAGACAGCCCGCCTTTGAAGTCTGGCTCCAACGCCTGCTAGCAGTGTGACTTTGGACTTGTTCCCTGACTCTCTCCAAGCCTCAGTTCCCTCGTCAGACTGCCTGGGTTTGCATTCTAGCTCCATCACTTAATAGTTTGCAATCTTAGGAACATTACTTGTCTCTGTCTTATTTGCCGAATGAGCATAATATTAGTCCCTGTTACATAGGCAGGATCTGGGGCTATGGGGGTGAGGATAGGGGTTACCTATGAGCCTGGAACATAGTTCGGGGGTCTGGATGGTAGCAGCTGAACCGTGAGGAAGACGGAGCCACTGCTGGTAACATCCTTCTTTTGCCTAATAGAAGTAGTAAGCCAAATACCCTGGGATGTTCACAGGGGACCGTCCCCTACATTGCAGAGCAGAGCAGGAAAGGGTGGCGGTGCATCTCGGCACAGGCGGGCACAGGACAGCACACTGCTCCAAAGGGTTGTCAGCAGCGCTAAAAAGCCACATGGAGCCCCTAGTACAGGAACTTGCACCTTCTCGATGATCAATGCATGTGAATGGCAGTTAATAATGGTGATGGTTAATTTCACAGGTCGACTTGACCGGCCACGGGGTGCCCGGGTTAGGCATCACTTCCAGGCAGGTCTCTAAGTGTGCGTCTGGGTAAGATACGCATTTGAATCAGTGGACGCAGTACAGCAGGTGGTGGTCCCCCAGGTGGGTGGACCCCATCAATTTTTTGAGGGCCTGACTAGAACCAAACACAGGAGAAGGAGGTCTCACCCATCATCTCCTCTTCTCCCGCCCTCGCGCTGGGATTGACACCGGCAGATCCCCTGGTACTGTTACGTCACAGAATTTCCTGGGTCCCCAGCTTGCAGACTCTGGGACTTCTCGGCCCCCATAACTGTGTGAGCCAATTTCTTGTAATGAATCTCCTTTTATCCGTAGCCCATTAGTTCCGTTTCTCTGGAGAACCCTAATGCAGTGGTCGTATTCAGAATAGCTGCAGTGGAGACAAAACGACGCAGTCTGCTCACCCCCGTGGTTAAGTGTGGGTCTCTGTCTGGCCTGAACAGGTTGGTCAGCCACTGCGATGTTGCTGCCTCCCATCTAAACTGTGGAACCCCCTTCCGCATGTCAGCTGCAACCCAACAACACACAAACACAGAACATCTCTCTGTGTCTTTTCTGATCTCTTGTTCTCAAAGCCCAGACTCTTATGGAAAGTGTCACAGAAATATGCCCACCAGGTTCACCCCGAAAGGCAGCCCACAGCTGCTGCTATCATCCTGCGTCCCAGAACATTCTCCTTACCGTGAACCACCCCCCTCAAAACATCATCCTCCTTCTCTTTCACTGAATCAGTGTCATCAAAAAACAAAACAAAAAAAAAAAAAAAACAAACTCATTTCTCAGCTCAGCTATAAGGTGCCAGATAGTAGATAAAGTTATAGACTCTAGAACCAGGTCTACACCCTGGCTCCACTCAGACTAGCTATATGAAAATATACACATCACCTAATCCTGCTGAGCCTCAGTGTCTCCATCTGTGCAATGGGTGGTTCTGACCAGTAAAAGAGAGAATCCACAGAAAGCCATTAGCACAGAAACACGAACACATTAAGAGCCTAATTAATGTTAGTTATTATTTGTTATTACTGTGTGTCTCGCCGCTTGCCATTCTTGTCTTCTTTTATGCCTCTCAGGAGGAAACGTGTCCTTCCGTCTTTATAAGTATAAATTCACCTACTATTCTTCAGTAACACTTTTGGATCTCTCTATCAATTACCTCAGCTTTTTTCAGTATTAGTATTTACTCTCTTTTTTTTTGTGGTCAAATGATTTCTCTCCATTTTTGCAGATAATTGACTCAAAAAAATGCAAATAAGAAACATTCCTTACCAGTAAAGAAATATACATTAAAACAATTCTATACATCTACTTATATATCTCAAAATAATAAAAACAAATCTATTTATGCATTTCTTTTTTCAAAAGGCCAAACACCACCAGGAAAGCAGAGGAAAAATAAGCTCAGTGGTAGCCCTGTAAGGTGACACAAATTTGCAGGAAGCAATTTGGCAAGTAGCAATAGGAGTCATAAAAATGTTTACACTCTGACCCAAGAATATCAATTTGGAGAATTTATCCCAAGAAATTAATTCTAAAGGGAAAAAAAATGAGTTCTACAAAAGTTTTTATAGCTGCCCTACACATTATCACTTGAAACTAGAAACAGCTATTCTTGAGAGACTGGCAAACCTGCTCAGATACTGTGTGCGCTGGGAGGTCCTGAGACATGGCAATTACAGGGCAAGAACAAAGAAAAGAATTGAGCCTTTATTTTTACCATAAACACTTCCAGGGACTCTATACAGGCCTGAAATGGACCATGGGGCAAAGTGAGGAAAAGAAAGTTCCAGCCAAACAGCCATAAATATAACACACAATAAAAAATGTGTCTTTTTTAAAACCACAAAATGAAAAAAGGCAGTAGAGTTTTGAAATAATTTGTGCTACGAATGGCCATGTGTTCTTTGCTTTTTACTTCATTTAGCAGGTAGAAAATCATTGCAGTCCTGTTGGGTGGCCAACTAAGACACAGGGACACAGAGACAAAACACAATGGTCCCTGCCAACAAAAACTCAGAATCTGGATAGCTGCTTAACAGACAGCCACTCTATTAACAAAGAAGAAAGCAAGGCTGGCTCTCAAAACACCAAGAAAAGGTTTCCCAGAGGCGGAGTCACCTGAGCTACGAGGCAGGTCAAGAAGGGCCACCTCATTGTCAACTGTGAACTGCAGACAGAAGGTTCTGGAAAGTCCTGAATGACTCAAAGAAAGAAAGTGATATAATGACAACTATTGCTGATAAGATGATGCATTAATAATGTCTAGGTGACTGTTTAACGTGAATTGGTTGGTAGTGTGAATATGTAATTGAGAAGAAAAAAAATCGATTTTTTTCTAAAAGGAGAATCATTTCCATTCTCTCTGTCTACTAATATTCTTAAGTCCGGTATCCTTCATCTTAAAACCGGGTAGGACGGGTATAACACAGAGATTAGCTGGGGTTCACCTTCCCCAAGGACTGCTCAAAACTCGAATTCCATTGGCTCTGTGAATTTAAATCCTCCCTACAAAATTTCTACAAATGACTTCAGAAGTGTCACTCCAAAATCATGACCCTTCTCTACCTCCTACTATTACCTAGGTTGTGTCTATGTACCCTTCAGTCAAGGTGGGCCACCCAGGTGGGACACTCAGCCTTTTTTTATGAGACCTCACCTCTTCTGAACACCCCCGCCCCCTGCCAAAAAGTCACTTAGAACCAAGATTGTACACATACCATAAAATTTCCTGCAGAACGTACAGAGCAGGGAGGGAAGACCAAGGAGATACTTACGTGAAAACAAATGTAAATTGTTGCAGAGAGCATGGACCTTGGGCAACGGGGGTGGTTAGGGTTAGGTAGCATTCGCTACCTTTTCCTCACCTACAATCCATTTCCATTTATCTTCCTGCCCCTTTCTCAATTCCCCACTTCTCCTCTTCTGAAAACTCCAGATTCTCTTTCCATTAGGCAGAGCCTTTCAGCAGGAAACGGCACGTTCCCGAGGATTTTAATCTTTCCTGTCACTAACTCCACAGCTAGGGAAAGCCACTCGACTCCTCTGAGCCTCAGATCCCTCTTCCATAAAATAAGAATAATCACCAGTACAGTATTTTAAAGCAATTAATGGGCTTTTCTCTTTTGCATTTTAGTGTACGCTATCTGTATCATCCATCTAAATGGTCCATTCGTGCTTGGGAAGGGGTAAGAAAACTATGATAAGACGTCAAGGAAAGAATTATTGTAACTAATTTGAAACCAGACAATAGCATTGAAGTGTAGGTTTCATCAACAACGTGATTTTTCTAAATTCCTTTATCTTTCACCTTTAACATATCAGGAGTTGTTCTGATATAATTAATATTGCATTTTATATAAGGGAGATTCCAGTCTAATAAGAAAAAAAAGAATTGAAGAAGCCTGTCCTCTGTCATCTCAGTAAAAGATGGGAAAAGATGGAAGGCAGAGATAAGGGAGGGGGTGATCACAGTACCCCATTATCTGTCTCCAAGCCAAAGCACCAGATTGGAAGAGGGGTGTTCACTAAGTTTAGGGGGAACCTGGAGGACCTGTTAGAAGCTGGTTACAGTAATTTAGGAAGATTTAATGGAGACTTGGATTTTGATAACTGCAGGTAGGGATTTAGAGAGAGAGAAATGGAACACAGATATTAAGGAGGGAGAATCAGCAAGCCCTTCTGAGGAATGGCTGGATTCCCTCCATTTTAGAAATTGTATGTATTTTTCTGCTGCATTTGTTATTCTTGAGATCATCTTCCTAAAATTCTCTGCTCTCCTGATTTGCATGACCTCATACGGTACAGTCATTCTTTCTCCTTTCTGAAATCTCATCGTCTGCCATGCTAAAGCGTTGGTGTGTTTCTCATGGAATAAGTAGCTGAAGAGGTTCGTGGATGTCCTGCTTGATTTCAGGGCTATGCTAGCGTTGGCGACCCAGGGGACCACAAATCTTAAAAGACTTTTTTTAATCTTGTGAAAATGTCTAATAACTCTCTATCAGCCTGGTAAAATTACTATTAGACACAAAAATATCTTATTCCAAAGCAGGGAAAGTGGGGAGAAAGCTAATTTAGAGTTGACAATTGACAATTAATCAATATCTGGTATAGTGTAGTACTAAACATATTGTCATTAACAATTATTACCGGAATCTAACTTGGAAATAAAAGAAACGACCAACTTCTTTCTGTTTGTTATTTTATCCAGTTTAATAAGGATACGCTCCCTGGCCTTTTTACAGAAAGCAAAGGTGTACAAAGTACCTCCTGATATTGGGTGGCATCTCAGGACATAGGGCAAGGCAGTGAGGTGTTAGAGAGTCTGCACTGCGCAGAGGGAAAAACTAAGGATCAGAGAGAATATTTAAAATGGGATGCAAAGCAGGGGAAGAAACTTCCATTTGTTTCCTTTCAGGAAATACATTTCTATTTTCCATTATCCAACCTCACCCACATCCTCCCCGATTTCTGCGAGCTGACTCTGCTTCACACCAACAGGCCCTTGGATGGAGGTGCTTTAGGCTAAGATGCTTGAACCCCTTTCAGTTCTTTTGGGAGCCTTCTTTAAGCTGCTGGGATTTAATCACAGAGGGGACAGGTGTCTAACAGTGCCAGCTGACTAATCATCCTGATAAACAATTGTATTTGTTAGAACTCTTCTGGTCATAGGTAACAGAGAGCCATCTCCAACTCCGTTACGCAAAGTAAACAAAGTGGTTAACTGGTTACTATCCACGTTCTTCTCACTGTGACGCCTTTGGCTTCTACCAGTACGGACTGCGTGTTTACATTGATGGGGAATACAGTCACTGAGTGGTCCTGCATTTTTCTGTCATATGGGTTTGGTCACCTGAAAATGACAGTCCTCAGGATCTCTCTTGCCCCAATTTCAAAAGTTCCAAGGAAAAGATGCATGGGCCAGGCTCGAGCATACATACTGTCCATCCCTGGACCAATCAGCCTGGCTGGGGACCGAGTCAGATTATATCGTTATGGCAACTCTAGTGTAAATTCTTTGGTCAAAGGTATAGAAAACTCTTAAAAAGGGAGGGGAATTAGACCGAAAAGCTTGGGTGGTGGCCACAAAAAAAAAAAAAGAAAAAAAAAAAGATGAAAGCAAAACAGTCACACCTCTGTTTTTCTCTGCCACATTCTTATCACAACGCTTGATCTCAGCTATAAGAATGTATCTTTTTTGTTCTCTTTTCCTCGCTAAACAAAGCTAAATTCACCTTTTATTTTTCCTTAGCACTTTTACAGAGCCTCAGCTTACTCTTCTTAATGTCAACATAATTTGTACAGCTGTCTACCTCATTCACTACGTGAGGATCACTCATAATACACGGTCAGCGGTCCTTTTGCACAACTGCCACACACATAGTGCCTTCTCTTTATTTGGAATATTGGCCTGAGAGGCATAACTGCATTTTCTCAGAATTTTTACATCTTCAGCTTGATGGTAGAAGGTGCTTTGACACACCCTATTTGTTCATTTATTCCAAGAACATGGAAGTATCGAGCACCCAACTGCATTCTGGGAGTGGGAAGCTTGACGCAGGAGAAGGAGGAGTTGCCCACAGATGGCATCTAATGCCCCTGAGAGTCTGGCTGGAGAAGTGGGCATGGGCACAGGTGGAATAGGGCCTAGTGTGTAAGGGGCTGAAGCTGCGGTGTACAAAAGCCCTGAGAAGGGAGGAGATGACTCATAGAAGTAACTGAAAAGGACAGAAGTCTCTGCCCTGACAGTAAAATATCCATTTCCTCTTCTTCTGTCTTGCCCCAGCAAGGAGACTGCTAGAGTCACAAGATCATATAATCGCTGACCTGGCAAGCAGGTTATCACCTAAAAGGTCATTCAGCATGAAGAACTCCCCAGGGTAAAAATTTCCCCTACCAATTTGTCTCTGCCTGGGGACCTCTCACAAGGGAGACCTCACTGAGATGGTAAGGGAACAACAGGTTGGCAGAGTAGATAAAGCACAAGATTCAGGGTCAGACAGACCTGAGATCAATATCCAACACTTACTAGCACTATGACAGCAGACTGGCCACCCAGCCTCTCTGAGCCTCAGATTTCTTGCTGGGTAAATGTCATCGCATTATCTACTACTTAGGATTGCTGTTGGTGGTGGCTTTTACTACTTACCTCCTTGAAGCAGCCTATTCTCCTATGAGGCAAAGGGAATGCACAGGCAGCTCATTGTTGGATTAAGAGGAAGTCTGCTTTTTACGCACTCTGTGCATTCCTTCTGATTTTGTGCAGGAGAAAAAAAGAATCTTTTTCATGGCCTTATCTGAAAGTACCTCAGACTGGCCTGTGATAAGATAGCAATGCCAATTTCCAAAGCTGTCCTTTTCCCATGGTGGTCAATTCTCCTGGCTTGTTGCATCCCTGCTAAATCTTTGTATTTTTCCAAATTCAACCATCTCAGTTCTCAGAGATTCAGACCAGTGGCCCTCATGGTTTGTGCATATTATAATAAACAGATTTGGAGTTAAATCTTAGGTGCCACAATTCCCTTTCCATAGAATCACATAAAATGAAAGTGTCAAAAGTTGGAGAAAGTATAACTGTTTGACAATTGAAGGTAGAACCGTAAGTGAGAGGAGTTCAAACCAGCTCATTTGGGTCACACAGTAGATGTTTCTGTTATAAGGAAAACAGTGTAGAGGGTTCCCCGCCCCTCCAAAATCTAATCCATTGTGTTCTGATAAGGTGCCAAAAGGAATCCCACTGACAGATGTTAAATATTCAGACCCGGCTCTGTGGCTGAAAGCCAAGCTTTCCGTTCTCTTGCTTCCTATCTTTACTGATCCTTGTATAATGCAAATTCCTCTGACCAGCGGTGGAGTCACAGTTCAATTACTTTAACATGCTGTTTGCAAATCACCCACCAAAACCATAAGCCATATCATCAGATCTCATTTTCTGTCTGTTTTTCCCAAATATGTTTTGTGGGGGTGTGGAGGGGAGTCAAGTAGCCCACGTTGACATCATTTTAAAATGGAAGGGGAAAATGTAGCAATTTAGAAACAACTGCCGACTTCAAAAATTATTCATTTTGCCATTTATCTGCCATTGTTGTGTATCCCAGCAGGTAACAGAGGGAATGAATTTCTCATAATAAGATTGAGAGTCCTGGAAGGGACCGACCCACAATTGCCAATTACGTAGTATTTTTAGTTAGAGATGTTTCTTCTGAAATTATATGTTCATTTGACATTTCCCTTGGAAAATAACGGAGGGAGAAAAACATTTTTCAAAGTTCTTGGGGCAGCTGTTCAAATCCCAAAGTGCCGAGCAGGCCTACATTTAGGGAGAGAGGTCCTTTGTGGCTGATTGTCACCCCGCTGTTTTATATTATTTTCAGAGTCAGCCCACGGCAAAGAAACATAGTCTACAACCAAAATTAAATGTTGTTCGAAAAGATCTTTTCTGAATGTAAGAAGACGTTTGTGATATGAAATGCCATCAGAGAAAGGGGCTGGCATGGGGGTCATTTCATACAGACTCAAGTCAGGTGCCTCGTGAGAAAGAACAGATGGGAGACCCTCCGGGAGTAAAAGAGATTTAAAAGGCACCGGGAAGGAGGAACTCCTGAGCGGAGACAACAGCCTAGAGGGGCTGGAGCTAAGGCCCTGCGCCTGTGCTGGTTAGAGCACCAGCTTCAGGGCAGGCGGCCCCCCAAAGGCAGTCTGCTGACATTTAAGCATGACTATTGCATCAGTGAATGAGGTAATAGTACTCTCTAGCTCCAGGTAAAGCATTCAGCACAGGGCCTGCTGCATGAGAAAAGCACATATTTCATTAGCTGTGAGTGCGGTGGTAACAGTAAGTATGCCTTAGACCCAAAAACAAGGGGACCCACATAATTTAAAGTGTTCTTCTGATTTTCTGAGGATGTTTCTGCTACCTAACCTGGGTCTTGGGTAAGCAATGGCATCGGGCAGGGTGCACCATGCCTGGACCATGAACAGACTCTGGGCTTCATTTGCTATGTGTGAGGTTGACCAGATGCCCCATCGATCTAAAAGACTTTTGCCTGTTAAATTGTCCCAGAACCTAATGGCTGAGTCCTGGATTTAGGAGGGTGACCTGACCCAAGGATTGCTCCCACTGGCCAGTGTGGTGTTTATTTTGCGGGAATCGTACAAAATACGTCCATCAAAAGGGTGCTGACATGTTGATTTGGGGTGACTCAAATTGTTTACATAGACAGGGGGCATGGAAAAAAAAATATCTTTAGGGCTCTGTATACATCTCAGGGGAAGCCTGGTAATAACTATCCGTAGCACTGGCTACCCACTTTCTGTCCTTATTCCAGAAAGAAATTATAAAGTTCTGGAGAAACATGGCCAGGAATTCTCCACGATCCAGGATGCTGCAAAGGCAAATAATTTCAAGCCCTTATTTACTTCAAACCAGCAGACCACCGTAAATGCCTGGGGAGTGGGGGAAGGATGCCCTCCCATATCGGTGAGCAGTCCTAAACCTCAACCAGCCCCAAAAGACTTTTGAGTTACCTAGTGAGGTATTTTAAAAGATACCACTAGTCAAGAAAGATTTAAATTAAAACGATGGTTATACATTTCACCTACCAGAAAAACTGTTTTAAACAGTAATCCCCAACACTAACCAAGATGAGTAGAAGAGGCATTTGACGAGATTGTTGGTTGTAGCGTAAAATGGTTCGACCTCTGGGACAACAATTTAGACATATGTGTGAAGAGAATTTAAAATGCTTGCGCCCAGCTATGTCACTTCTGGGAATCTAGCCTGAGGAAATTATCATAAATATAGAAAAACCTGTCAACTTTTCTCTACATGAGAGCTGGCCTCCATATCCTTTATTTTTCTGTTTTGTAAAAACTTCTGGAGAAACAAGTAAAACATTAATTATTGCTCCGGCTACTCCTGGTGGCAGTGTGTGAAGTGTTTTTATGTTGGTTAATTTATTTCGTCTTTACTACAACGCAAACGAGTACATCACTTAGGATTCCTTCAACCTCAAGAAACAGAAACCCCAGCTCCACTGGCTTAAACCCTGAGTAACATTATAATAACAAGAAGAAACCCAGAGGTAGGTGATAAATTCGGTGGTACACCCAGGTGTTCACATAATCCGCTCTGCCATCCTCAGGCAGCTTGGTCCTTTGTGTCAGTTGGAATGGTCACCAGCTCCCAGCCTCACATCTAGACCTAAGTATCTCCATGTCTCCGTGACTAGAAATGTACTTCATGCTCCTTCCTAAACCAACTCTTAACAATTAACATAGAAAAAAGGGAGTAAAATTTTTCATGTAAGTCTTTATAGCCGTTAGCTCTCCCTTGTCCCATCCTCCCCCCCACACACACACAAAAAATCCTATATTTGTCCATTTAATTTAGTTTCCCCACTCCTCTTCTTCTCCTCCAGAGAGGCAAAATTCCTGCTTGAAGGAAAAGAGACTCAGGCTATTTACGTGTTTTAAAAAACTGGGAAAATGGAGAAAGACAGAAAACTGCTTAAGAATTACAAGGAAATAGTAATTCTTGAGGGTGGTACCTGGAAGGAGATTCTGGAGCAGCCACACGATATGAGAGACTTGGAGAGAAAAGGCAAAGGGGTACATGACACAGTGTTTCAGTGGATGAAATGGACCATCCCCCTCTGATGCTCTCTGGGGAAGTGAAGGAATGATGATAAATTACTTTTCCATAATTTTTGCTTTGGTTATTTTTTGCTATTGAAATGGTGTGTCAGTTAACATGAGCCCACTCCGAGACTGGACCAAACAAATCCCTAGAATAATGAGGATTGCAGTTGATAATACCCAGTATTCCCCACTGTCGACACCTGCAATGCACAATTTCAGCTCTTAGCACGAATTGTAGCTCTTTCTTTCCCTTACCAATATTTCCTGAGCACCTACAGGATGTCAGGATCTGTTGAATTGTAATCCCTGAATGCAGAAGAACTAGGACATTCTGGTTTTCTCACGGAGGCATCCAAAAGTCAGTCCCAGTGATCCGTAAATGGCATTGTTTTCAAATAGAGATTAAAAGGCTTTGGAGATCTGGAGAAAGCATCAGCATTATTTAGCAGTCCATGGAGCAAAACATCAAAATTTCATCCTTTATGACTCAAACTCCTTCTCCCGGACCCCTCCCCTTTGCTTAGAAAAACATCCTTGAGATGAACCTGCCGTGACAATCTATCACAATGTCTATACTTAAGCCTCGTCAGACGTCAGAACAAAATGACCACCCATCACTCAGTGTCTCGGGGACTGCACATCTAGGACACAGCAGAAAGCTCACACATAGCCGTCGTCCATATGCAATCAATGGAGATCAACACCGAGAAAAAGAATTGCAGAGATACAAAGTGCCCTAAAATAATGCACTGGGCTCCACTGAGTTGCCAGCCTGGTTTACTCTCTGCAAAGAGACCCACCGTGATCGCCTAGTGACTCTGATGGGCATGACACTCATCTGAGAAAGCTTTTCCCAGGCTCCCAAACAGTATTATGTCGGATGAAGAGAAAAGCTAAAGTTACACAGAGGCATGACTTTCAAAGGGGACAATAAAACAGACATCACGGTAGGAGTGGGAAGGGACAGAACCACTCTGGAGGTAGTTCGAGCTCAACCCCTACATTTTTCATGGTGCTGACATGTTGAGGAACACAGTCTCTCCAAGGTCTTTACTGCCTTGTCCAAGATGAGTAAGTCATTTGACCAATATGAATCTCAACACCGCTAACTATAAGATGAGGATATTATTACCTTACCAGCACTATTTAGAATGGTGTTTAAGTTATTTACATATATATGTGTGTATAAATATTATATCTTTTAGATAGATTATAGATAGATAGATAGATAATAAATAGATAGATAGGTATAGATGATAGATAGATAGATAAGTAGATAGATATAGATGATAGATAGATAGATAGATGATAGATATAGATGAGATAGATAGATAGATAGATAGATAGATAGATAGATAGATAGATAGATAGATAGATTATAGACAGTGAGAAACAGTGAGAGAGATACTGATATATTTTTTTTGCCCAAAATAGTGTGTGATACATAGGATCATATAAATAAGTGTTCTTTTACATTCTTCTCTACAGCATTGCCAAGTGTAATAATATCTGGCAAAGTAGGCATTTACTTTTGCAACTGAGGCTTAGAGAGAAGTACGAGATTGAGTGTTTTCAACAATGAGTCATTCAAGTTCACATATAGCTCACTCCATAGACCTAAAGTCAAGAGCCAATCCAAACATCACCAGCAGTATCTGGAGCCACCCAGCTGAGGCCCCACTCATCAGAAGCCATCCCACAGTACGCTGCCTGAATATGTGACCAGCAAAAATATAAGCACAATACAGGGATTACTGTTTTATATCACCTAGTTTTAGAGTGGTCCATTGACAGCAGTAGAGAACCAGAATAGCAGCTTGCTAATCACACACAAGAGATGAAAGCTTAGACACCATGAATCTGGTTCCAGGAAGATGTGAACTCAGTAGTGCAGGTTAATTCAACCTTAACCTCAGCGATTCCAGGTAAAATGGCATATTGATATCTATCCCTCAAGATATTAAGAAAATTAAAGAGAATCAGGCATTTAAAAGGACTTCGGATAGTAGCTGGCCTCGCAGAACTATTCAATGAATAAGTTTTGGTTGGATTCGATCTGGTTTGTCTTAAGAATACAGAATAAAGGTGATATTTCTCTCTGACCTCCTTCAGCATGGAGTAATTTAAATGGGCAAGAAGTAGTTTTGTCTCAAAAACCTCCTTTCCCCTGCCCCCACCTCATGCAAATATCTCTTACAAATTGTTGTCAAACAGACCTAGGCTGGAGCCCAACCTCTAACCCTTACAAAATGAACAACCTTGTGTTACTTACTATTTCTAAGCCTCTGTTTCCTCCTGTGTTAAAATAAAAATAATAATAATATATCTCTTATAGACTGGTTCTACTAATTAAATGACATAAATGCATATAAAGCCCTAAGCACAGTTTTGGGCCCAAACTAACAGATGATAACATCTTTATTTTCTGCAGGCCATGGCCTGCCCACTGAATAACCTCACATCTCTGAATCCTGGCTGAGGGCATAACTTAGACGCACGTTGGGCCCATCGCGAAAATAGTAAACTGAACTTTCTCTAACTTTGAACGATAGCAGGGGGACTGTAACCAGGAAAGACAAGATGGATTCATTTTCCCTCCTCAGTAATAATCAAAACATTCCTGGCAGCTCGGGGTCATTTTCAGAAAGCCAAAAAGGAAAATCGTGTGGCTTCTTTCTAGGTCAGGACATGCGGAATCTGCTGCTATCAACACTCAGACAGATCACTAGTCCCACCTGGACTAGGATGGTACCTCTAACCAGGTAACCCATATCTGGCTTTCACTTTTCAGCGTCATCACCACCTGTCCTGACCAGCACGGAAGATAGTTCTGCAAATATATAAAAAGTATAAATTTGAGTCTCGCATTGTAAAAGAGCTGTTATAGCATTTTATCAGCAAAAAATTAGGCTGGTCATTAAGATGCAAGTCCTGCTCCCTTTCTCCTGGCCTGTGGCATTTATTATGACCCGTGACCATGCCCTTCGATCCGGAGAACTCTGCTCAGATCGTCTCTTGGGACTCGGTTCTGTGAAAACTGGAAGCAAAAAGATGCTACCCTAAGCATATCATCCAAATAAAAGCCCTCATTGGTGGGAGTATCCAATTCAAGAGGTCTATTTGGTGCTCAGGAAAGCAAATGAGGAATATGTACAGACAAATATGATCAGAGTCCTTTGAGAATTGTGCAATGAGGAGGAAAATTCTAAGAGCTTTTATTCGAAAAAAGCAATCTCTTTCTGGGCTAGAGTATCTGTGGTTTAAAATGAGCCTGAGAATCTGTACTAAGGAAGGCTGCTGGATTCGATGATCGTGCTGTAATTTAGAGGAATCACACACACGCGCGCACACACACACACACACACACACACCCCTCATTAGCCACCCAATTAAAACATCTTGCCATCTCTTTAGAGCACCGTTAATTCTATACTCTCCCTGGTTTTACCTACTCTGCAAGATTCGCCAAGAGGCTATGCTATGAGTAAGACCAACAAAATAATTCCCAATATTTGGGCAACAAAGTATTTTCACATATGTGGTGAGTGGTGAGTGGTGTGATGTAAACATTACAACTTCAGTCACAAATCACCCCCATCAGCCTCCTACACCCCTTTCCTGGTGTGTTTTTCTGTATAGCACTTGCCTCCATTGGATATAACATATTTTCCTAATATATGTGTTTCGTTTCTGTTTTGCCTGAAGAGAACATAAGCTCCATGAGGGGGCTACTTTTTTCCATTTTGTTTACTGTGCCCTTCATTAAACCCAGAACAATGCCTAGGCATTTGTGTAAATCTGGGTCCAATCAGGAAACCACGTCATCTATTTAAACAAAATTAAAAAAAAAATTTTTTAACCAACCATAATGTTATTAACCTGGTGACTAAAGGAACACAAAGAGAATTCCACAGTAACCACCCACATCTGGGTTAACCAAGCGAAGAGATTGAAATGATTACTTATTTTTTTATTAAAGTATATCTGACATGCGATATTATATTAGTTTCAGGGATACAACACAGTGATCCCACGTTTATATATTTTATAAAGTGATCACCACAATAAGTCTGGTAACCATCTGTCTCCATAAGTAGTTAGGATATTATTGACTATCTTCCCTCTGCTGTACACTAGAATCCCGTGACTTATTTATTTTATCACTGGAAGTTTGTACCTCTTAATTACCTCATCCCCTCACCCCTTTCGCCTCTGGCAACCATCAGTTAGCGGTCTGTGTCTAAGAGTCTGTTTCTGTTGTCTTTTGTTTTTTGTTTTTGTTTTTGTATTTTAGATTCTACATGTAAGTGAAATCGTACATTTTTTGTCTTTGTCTGACTTATTTTACTTAACATAATATCCTCTAGGTCCATCCATGTTGTCGCAAATGGTAAGATTTCATTCTTTTTATGGCTGAATAATATTCCTACATATAAGTGTGTGTGTGTGTGTGTGTGTGTGTGTGTGTGCGCGCGCGCACGCGCGCACATGCATGCATGTGTGTGTATCACATCCTTCTTATCCATTCATCTATCTATGGACACCTGGGTTGCTTCCATATCTTGGCTATAATAATAATGCTGCAACAAACATAGGGTGCATATATCTTTTCGATTTAGTGTTTTTGATTTTTTAGGATAAATGCCCAGAAATGAAATTTCTGGGTCATATGGTAGTTCTATTGTTAATTTTTTGAGGAACCTCCATACTGTTTGCCATAGTGGCTGCACCAATTTACATTCCTACCAATAGTGCACAAAGGGTTCTGTTTTCTCTTTGCCAAAACTTAGTATTTCTTATCATTTGAATAATAGCCCTTCTGACAGATGTGAGGTGATATCTCATTATGGTTTTAATTTGCATTTCCTAAAAATTAGTAGAGTTGATCATCTTTCATGTGTCTGTTGGCCATCTGTACGTATCTTTGGAGAAATGTCTGTTCAGGTCTTCTGCCCCTTATTTAATTAAATGGTTTGTTTTCTTGATGTTGAGTTGTATGAGTTCTTTATATATTTTGATTATTAACCCTTATAGGATACGTCATTTGCAAATATCTTCTCCCAATCAGTATAATGCCTCATTGATTTGTTTATTTTTGCTTTTGTTTCTCTTGTCCAAGGTTACATATCCAAAAAAAATTGCTAAGACTGGTATCAAAGAGTTTATTGCCTATGTTTTCTTCTAACAGTTTTATGGTTTTAGGTCTTATAGTTATGTCTTCAATCTATTTTGATTTTATTTTTGTGTATGGTGTAAGAACGTGGTCCAGCTTCAGTTTTTGTATATATCTGTCTGGTTTTCTCAACACTATTTATTGAAGAGACTGTCTCTTTCCCATTGTATATTCTTGCCTCCTTTGTTATAGATTAATTGACCACATAAGTTTGGATTTATTTCTAGGCTCTCTATTGTGTTCCAAAGACCTATGTGTCTGTCTGTGTGCTGGTACCATACTGTTTTGGTTACTACAACTTTTTAGTACATGATACCTCCAGGTTTGTTCTTTTTTCTCAAGATTGCTTTGACTTTTTGGGGTGTTTTGTGACCCCATACAAATTTTAGGATTATTTGTTCTAGTTCTGTGAAAAAAAAAATGCCATTGATATTTTGATAAGGATTGAATTGAATCTTTAATTGCTTTGGGTAGTTTGGACATTTTAATAATATTTTTTCAATCCATGGGCATGGTGTATCTTTCTATTTATTTGTGTCATCTTCCTTTTTTTTAAATAAATGTGTATTATGGTTTTCAGAATACAAGTCTTTTACCTCCTTGGTTAAATTTATTCCTAGGTATTTTATTCTTTTTGATGCAATTGTAAATGAATTGTTTTTTTAATTTTCCTTCTGATAGTTTGTTATTAGTGTATAGAAATTCAACAGATTTCTGTATATTAATTTTATATCCTGAAACTTTACTGAATGCATTTATTAGTTCTACTGGTTTTTTGGTGATGTCTTTAGGGTTTTCTATATATAATATCATGTCATCTACAAATAGTGACAATTTTCTTTCTAATTTGGATGCCTTTTTTCTCTTTTTCTTGTCTAATTGCTGTGGCTAGCACTTCCAACATAATGTTAAATAAAAGTGAGATTGTAGGTATCCTTGTCTTGTCCTGATGGTAGAGGAAATGCTTTTCCCTGTTGAGTACCATGTTAGCTGTGGGTTGGTCATACATGGCCTTTATATGATGAGGCATATTCCCTCTATACCCACTTTGTTGAATGGTTTTAATATAAATAATTGTCGAATCTTGTTAAACATTTTTTCTGCATCTGTTGAGATGATCATATGATTTTCGTTCTTCCTTTTGCTTATGAGATGTATCACATTAATTGATTTGCAGATATGGAACCATTCTTGCATCCCTAAAATAAATCCTACTGATCATGTTGTTTTAATGTACCGTTGAATTCGTTTTGCTGATATTTTGTTGAGAATTTCTGTATAGATGTTCAACAGGAATAATTTTCTTTTTTGTGTGTAGTGTCTTTATTGGTTTTGGTATCAGAGTAACGTTGGCTTCATAAAAGAGTTCGAAAGCATTTCTTTCTATTGAATTTTTTGGAATAGTCTGAGAAAGATTATTTAAATGTTTCATACAATTCACCTGTGAAACCATCTGGTCCTGGACTTCTGTTTGTTGGGAGTTTTTTGAATACCGATTCAATTTTATTACTGGTAGTCTATTCAGATTTTTTGTTTCTTTCTGATTCAGTCTTAGAAGATTGAATGTTTCTAGGGATTTATCCATTTTGTCTAGATTGTCCAATCTGTTGATGTATAATTTATAGTATTCTCTTATGATCCTTTGTATTTCTGTAGTATCAATTGTAACTTCTCTTTCATTTCTGACTTTATTTATTTGGCGCTCTCTCTCTCTCTCTTTAAATGATTCTGGCTAAAGGTTTATCATGAAATGATTAATTATTAAAACTTGGAGAAGAGGCCCTATAGAGCTGAAACTCAGACCTCTGAGAAAGGCACACTGCTAAGCTGAGGCTGGTGTCTCTGAGCTTAGTCCATGGTTCAGAACTCAGATCTGAGGAGGGACACTGCCTGGCTGATGTCTTTGAGACTGGGTGTAATGAGGCTGAATCCAACTGTAAACTAGATTCATCTGCTGCTATCAGAGAGTGCTGCTGCTTCCAGGGTAATGCTCTCAGGAACCACAGCTGATAGAAAGCCCCAGGGAGCTCAGAGGGAAAAGCAAACCCCCTTCCCCCACTCATTCTTGCAGAGTCTCAGCTCCAGAATCTCAAGGTTAAGTGTAGAAGGGCAGTGTTTGTGCTTAGAGGTACTAACTTAATAAAGTAAAGGTTTCTAGGTGAAATAAATAAAAGAAGAGGAGAAGAAAGAAGGAAGGAAGGACAGATAGACTGCTGGACACTGCTGAAGATAAATAACCCCGTGATATTTAAAGTAAGAATAACAATAATACCTACCAATTATTTTGCTGTTACACTGTGCTAGGCTCTTTACACATTTGCTCTCTTTTCCTCTGATAACTCTATGATATAGGATTTATTGTCTTCATTTTATAGATGAGAAAACTGAGATCCAGAGAGGTTTAGGTACTCACTCAAGGTCACCAAGCTAATAAATTCTGGAGTGGGGATTTGAACCCAGATCATTTAGTATTAAAGCCCATTTTCTACTCTCTCTCATCTGATGCCTATTGGCTAATGTGTCTTTGGAAAGTCAGCATTTCAAAAACACAGGATACCTGAAGAAGGAGAGAACTGAACTTTGCAGGGGCACAAGTGTGTGTGTGTGTGTGTGTGTGTGTGTGTGTGTGTGTGTGTGTGTGTGTGTAAGGAGAGAGAGAGAGAGAGAGAGAGAATGTGTGTGTTTACACTCCATTTTTAACTGTTAAAGTAACCCTACCTACATCCCTAACTCCATGAGGTCGGGGACACTAGGTTACTATTATTTCCATCAAAGGCTTTAGTCAAGGAAAGAAATAAATGAAGAATGGAAGAAAAAAAAAGGCAAGGTAAGGAAGAGGAGAGAGTGGGTAGATAAGAGAGAAGGAGGGGAGAAGTGAAAAAAGGAGAGGAGGGAAGAAGTGGAGAGGACAGTGGAGAGAACCCCTCCTGCTTGTCACATGTGGGCACCCAGCCTCTCTCCGCCCCAGTAACTGCCTGATTCGACTTTTCTTGCTTTCTCTCAACCAGAGCAAAAGAAGCTGTAATGAGGTTATTTATTCTCCCCAAGAAGCACTGTGGTAATAAGTCCCTTAGCTGACTGCTCTTAGGCTAAGCTTTCTCACAAATATATGAAATGCCCAAACCCAGCAATCAGTACGGCTAATTGAAATGCCATCTTGAAGTTCCCTACACGAGTGCCGCTGGGGTCACAGTCATTACCAGCGATTAAACGTTATGCGAAAAGATCCGTGAAGAGACACGGGCTCAGCAATAGACTTTAGCCGTATGCCTTCTGTGGGAAGAGAGAAAGAAAGGCGAGCACTGGACAAGAAAGAGTGGATAAAACCAGGGCAGCGTCTGGCTCGAGGGTTTAGTGGAGACATGCCACAGCGTGAGAGATTCGGGCTGGCTGTCAGGAAGCGGAGAGCAAGAACGTGCGTGGATTCGACGTTCTGGACTCACGGGCTTCTTGTTCAGGAGAGTATAGTAGACCCAGGAATCAGAGCCGGTGCCCCTCACAGCCTCCTCTCTTTTCTCTCGCTTGTAAAGCAAGAATAATCCTATCTGTATCCTGGAATGTCCATGAGGATTGAATACATAAGTAGTGTAAATACTGAGTTGAATGAGAGGCATACAGAAGTTAGTTGATAAGTAGAAGTTAGTATCACAGGGCAACCGACAACAAATCAACTAATCTTGACTGAGAATTTGTTATGTCCAGGGACTCTTACAGGAGCGCAAAGATGAATGAATGCCAACTCCCATTCTGACCTTAAGACTCCCCAGGCGAGATAAGTGAAGGGGCATTTATTGAGCACATAGCAGGTGCCAGGGCCTGTGCCTAGCATTCTACGTAAATCACAACCTTCAGCCCTGGGAGGCCTTCAATAATCAGACTCAGATATCACACAGCAAGGGAGCAAAGAAGCTGTGTTTCACAGCCTCGTAATGTCCATCTCCCAAAGACATGTCATTTCCCTACACCGCCTGGTCTTCTAAGATGGGAACATGTAGAAAGTTCCAGAACAGTGAGAGAGGGAACCCAGCCCACAGTAAACCAGCCATTCCAAAGCAGCTCATGTTCCTCAGGCTTTCAGGAGGAAGGGATGTCACTTTGGGTCGATGGTGCCTGTATCTTTTCCTGGGGCTCCATTAACAAATTCCCCCAAACTCGTGTGAATGGAGCATCTTCATGGCCGCCCCAGGCACTTAGTAGCTATTGGGTGGTTGAATGGATGACCGTCCTCCGTCTACATGCTACTCCATCTCTCCGCGGTGCAGGACACTGCTGACTGCCACCTTCCTTCCTCTCCATTCTTGCAGCTTTCCCTTGGCCCCTGTGTGCTTATATTCTCCTAGTTTCCCTCCAAACCCTCCAATCTTTGGATTTCCCTCTCTGCTCCCTCCTGCTAGTCTCACTCTTGAAATAAAGATGTCCCCAAAACTTCTTCTCTCTGTCACATTGTGTTTTGCCTGTGTTATGTTTGGGGTGAGAGATGCCTGTGAAGGCACTGGTGATGTCAACAGCTGCATAGTTCATGAAGCACACTGAGTGCCAGGCCTTGTAGTGTTCTTTTTATTTGCATGGTGCTGCTTAGCCCCACTTTGCCCCCAGAGAGGTATTAGTATCCCATTTTAAAGATGAGAAAACTGAGGCTCAGAGTAGCTACTCAGCCTAAAGTCTCACAGCTTACAAATTGTCAGGATTCTAACTCAGGTCTGGGTGACTCCAGAGCCTCTGTCCTCACGAGACCCAAGGTCCCTGAAGTCAGAAATCATGTTTCATACTTTGCATATCCCCCGTGGCACCTAGTTTAGTAGCTGAGCACACAGTGGGTGTTTTGCCACTGCTGAGTGCCTACTGAATTCCTTTCCTGATACACACTTACCCGTGGAGCCCCTGTCAACAGGGAAGGGGTTAACGGCTCTGGTGGAGGGACCCTGGCTCTGGGCAACCTATTCTAAATAATGAGTCTCTGGTATTTTTGCTAATGACATTCTCCTCTCACTGCTTCAGGTTTTACTCAGAGGGATGATGAATTAATTAGTGAATATGGGTGAGAAGCTCTTTGAAGTTGCAAGAAGCCCAGAGTACACATGCTAAGAAAAGGGACCAAGTAGACTGAATCGGATACCCTGTGAGGGCTGACGAGCGGGGCCACCAGCTCTCTGGGGACAAGCGCAGACAGAACAAAGGGAAGGAAGAAGGGCCCCAGGAACACACCCAGACTCCCAGGGCAGCCTTCCCAGGCTGCCTGCCACCTCCTGGAGTCTGGCAAACAGTTCACCTGCTCTGCTGTCCCCATGGGTTAAGAAACAGTGGCTGTGGCTGCCTGGTGTGTGGAAGAAGCTGAGGCCACCTAGAGGCCCAGCTGGAAACAGTGCCACGTTATCAGAGTCTTGGATGACAGATCGGTTTCAGTACTGCAGAAGCCACCACCCCGAAACCCAGAGACTGACAATAATCATTTATTTGTATAATCTGCGGGTCAGCTGGAGTTCGGCTGATGAATGGTGGGTTGTGCTGCCCTGGTCCAGCTCTGCTCTGCGTTCTCTCAGGGGTCACTCCTTGGGATCAGGAGCTGGCTCGGGCACGTTCTCACGGTCACCGCAGAAGTGGGAGTGGGCAAATGCACTCACAAGTGCATCCCAAGGCTGCATTTACATCTCATTCACCTGCTAAGAACACCAGTAGCCAAAACAGGGCATAAGAATGAAATAAGCCCACAGATGAGGAAGTGTCCCCAGTTCTGTAAAGAAAAGAACAGAGAGGGGTAAAGAGTTGGGGTCATTGGTCGTTAGCAGGGTCTTCTATGAAGACAGAGGTGGTATGGGGTTGACAGTCCATCCAGGTATGTGACACCCATGATCAAAAGTCCTGGAGCTGCGTGGTCCCCTCTTTTGTGGGGTGTGGCCTCTGTGGTTCATGGGTACGGCCAGGCTCGTTTCTCTCACTTCTGTCACCTGTCTGGCTCCCGAAGGCATGGGAAGTTGAGACCCCCATCCTAAAATGCACTTTATTTTCAACATTACATGTAAGATACATACCTCACATTACCTAAACTGAGGTATCTGCTACTAGGGAGAAAAAAATACATCCCATGTCCTATGTGACAAATAGCTAAATGACAATTGTGGCCAGCATTTGAACAGTCTACACTAGTGAAATGCAAATACGAAACTTTTACTCCCTCTAATCATTGCCTTCACTGCTGTGCTTGCATCCCTCACAGACAGACATCCTGTAACTTCTCAGTCACTTTTAGATATTAAAAATCCAGTCTGGTCCAGCTGAACAGAGAGTGCCATATCTAATTTGCATGCACATCCCCCTCATCAGTGCTCAGCCTGCAGCGGCCTGAGGACTCAAGGTGCTATGTTCAGTCCTTCCTTCCCCTAACTCGTCTGCCCCCATCCTAGCTCTTTCAGGGGAGAAGGGGGAATTAGGGGAAGAGGAGCAAAGTCTCTTTACTTGGCAGGTGCTCGTTGGGCCACCTACGAGTGGTTGGCATCCAGGTGCCAGCTGTCTCGCAGCCATAGGCAGGAGACTTCCAGAGTCTCTCCATTGCACAGTTTCTTAACGTGGAAGATGTGCTCTTAATAATCTCTTCTAGTCCCTCCATACCCATGCTCGATCTCACCCTGCCACCCACCCTATAGCCCCATTTGGTCTGGGGAGCTGCAAGACAATTCCGTCGAATATCTTTGCAGCTCCGTGTCTCATCCTCTTGGCCACCGTTTTGCCCTGGCTGTTCTTGCAGGAAGAAGCTACATATACCTGCATTTTCATAGGTTAAGAAAAAGAGAAAGATTTGCAGAATTACATGAGGCCTTAGGACCTAATATTTACTCATTGCTTCACCATGACCAGAAGATTAGCACCCCGATATGCTCTGGGTTGGTTGACTTTGGTATTCCAGAATAAAAAGAGGCTTATTGCCCCGTAATTGGGGAAATATCAGGAGGCTTTTAAAGATGTTTACTAAACTAAGGCCATGGAAACTAAACTCATGAAAAATAAGGCCAGCATCCAGGAAATCACAAAAGAGTCCTTTCAAGGGAAAAAGGTAGTAATCACCCTATATTTTCTAAGGTGTAATAAAGATGCCAATGACAGGATATAAAACGATGTACATACAGTACAGCAAACCATCATAACTTGAAGCCAAATATTCAAACATGTGTGTGTGTGTGTGAGAGAGAGAGACAGAGAGACAGAGAGACAGAGACAGAGACAGAGACAGAGACAGAGATTGGTCCTTCCCAGTGACTGAACACAAAACCCGGGAACCCAAAAGCCCTGATTTGTCCTGCAGGGAGCAAAGAAGCATAGGCTGGTTGGACCCTGGCAGTTTCCTCGGTGGGACTGAGGAAGTGCCCACAGAGCAGGGGATCTGGCAGGTGGGGTGGCTTCTGAAGAAGAGGGAGGCTCATGGGTTCCGGGACATGTGCCCAGAAAGACAGACACAGCCTGGGAGCTGGCCGCTGAGCGAGGGCCTCATCCTGATTTGACCACAGGTGTTCACGGGCCTGTGTGTTTGCAGGAGAGATCCATCCTTATCAATAGTATGCATCTGAGAGAAGGTGACACTGATTGCTGTGGAGAGGTGACAGGGCCCCAAAGCTGCCTCTCTGCTCTTGATCCTGGGGAGATATACAGTTAGAGAGGGTGATGGTTTCCTCAGTGACACCCAAATCAACAGTGGCACCAAAATCCAGGGCGATGTGAGGGTCTGGGCCACAGCCTGAAGCCTGATGCTTCCACATGGATCTCGAGAGCCAGACTTGAGAGTTAAAATAATGAAAAGTCACTCCATAAGGAAGGATGTGGAAGGGACTTGGGGACATGGGGTTCTGAGGTGAGGGATAAGGGCTTACGAGTCCTAGACAAGCCAAACACTGTTTCTGCCGAGCCCCTCAGCCAGTCTCATCTCAGGCGTAACCTGCACCGGAGACAGGCTTGGGGGCCAACTCTCAGACCTCTGTCACCCCCACACCCTGGAATGGTCCAGAGGTCCCCTAGCCCCTCTTCTGAGACCCTGAGCTGAGGTCAAGGGACCTGGACAGTACAGATCAACACTCTGAGATTTGAAAAGAGCTGAACTCGACTTCAGCCTGGGTCGGCAGGTCTGGAAAAGGGGGCAGAGAATAACCACGACTACAAAGTGACCACCTTCAACCAAAACTTCACAGTCAGAGCATCAAAGGGAGGCCAGCTTGGACCTCCCAGAACTTGAAGCAAATGGAGAGCGCCTTGTAATAACATAAAGAACTCAATAGCACCACCTTCTGGCAAAAGAAAAGCTAAGCAGCAGAATTTGAAATCAACCTTAATAGAAGCACCTGAGCAGTTCCTTTAAATCAGAACGTTCAGAGTCATATTCTAGATCAAGTTCTTCGTTTTATAAAGAGGGAAACTGAGGCCCTGCGCAGAGAGGAGATTTGCACAAGATCGAACAGGTTTCTGGTGGCAGGGCTGACGCGTGCATGGGAGACGCCACGCTAGTTGTTGAATGGGGTGCCACGTAAGGCTGTGGACCGCTAACAGATCACTGCTGTCCCCACGCCACCAGGGAGGCTCCGCGACTGGGCTTCGGGCTCCGAACTCACATCCAGATGTGTTGGCGCCACAGTGCGCTCCCTCTGATAACAACATCGCGATGCCTCCTGGAGGACGAAACACTAAAGCCTGGAAGATTCCATCGCAGCCGCTTCCCTCCCTTCCCGTCACGGCATCCAACTCCTGCTCTCCGTCAGGCAGGGGAAGAATCTGGAAGCTGCCGTGAAGAAAGACCACTGTCTGCTCAGTGACAGAGAAAACTCTAAGGACATTTCCAAAAGCAAAAACAGAATTTGTTTACAGTTTAGTGATTTTTTTTCAAGACCCCTAGAGGGGTCTGTTTAAGACCAAGGAGCCCTATGCCCAGTGCAGAATTCCACAAGGACCCTCTGGGTGGACCCCTCCCTGCCCAGCGGTTCATTCAGAAGTGAGACAGGTCTTTTCCTAAATTTCCCAGAAATCAGAGAATGCATTCCCTAGAGTACTGCTTTCTAAATTTCCACTAGCCTGTGGCCTTAAGTAAGATCTGTGTCCAGCAAAGAGTCGTCACTTAGTAAATAAGGGTTGCATGAATGAGTGAGTCAAATGCCCCTAGCAGAGCATCACCGTGCCTGTTATGTTACCTGAGGTAGATTCAGCCTCCTTTGCTTATTTGTCCGAATCTTCTGACCCTTGAAAGGTCAGTCATTCCTGGGTTCTCCTCACTTGTCACTCTACACTCCTCCCCACCCATGATGTCCCCTTTCATCTAGACACCGATGGCTTCCAAACGCCGATCTTCAGCCCTGTCATCCCTGTAGGTTCTGATTTATGGTGTCAAATTAGGAAGATCTTTTCTCTATCAGAAAACCTATGTGCACCCCTGAATTAAACCAACGGGGCTTTGTCTTGCTGACGTATCAAGTAATCTGGAGGGAAGTGGTTGCTGGCATCTATTCCACGGCTCAAATGTCAAGGCCAGCACCCGGGCTGTTCTCTGGACTCTCCTTGGAGGTCCAATGATAACACTCTCTATCCTGCCCAGTTCTTGATTAATTGAGAAATAACTTCTGGAGAATCAATACATAATCTTTTTACCACTAAAAAATCGATGCTGGAGAATGTGTATTTACAAATCGGAGCAAGTGGGATTCCAAGCTCGGAAGCCCGGATGTAAACAGACTCATCCATCTGGCCTCCCCGGCTGGAAGCCGGCGCCAGGCCCCCGCCAGGCCCCCTCATGAAGGGGCAGAGCTGGCGCATGCCTGCACGTCCCACTGAGGCAGCCTCCTGCAGAAGGGAACATCGCGCATAGAAGGAAGCGCTTCCCTCCAAGGCCCGCCCATCACTCCGCTCTCAGGCCAGTGCGTCTGCGTCCCCATCACGCTGTACGTCTGCGTCCCCATCACGCTGTACATTCCACGCATCTTGCTCCATGGAAGTTGTTTGCAGAGAAGCCGCCCTGACTTGCCCCTCTCCCTCCTCTCATCCTCTACCCTGCGATGGGGGGTGGTCTTCCTAAACACCACGTCAGATCACGTCACTCCCCTGCTCCTGGTCACCTACGGGGGAAAAGCGTCTTTCAGCTTAGCATGTGATCTGACCGAAGGGACTTCACCTCCAGCCACATAGCCCTTACCTCCCAGTTCTGGCCTTGTCAGGCTCCCCAGGCTTTCCAGGCACACCTGAGCTCTCTGTCCAGACGAGTTCACCCTCAGCCTGAATCAAACACCTCCTTTGATCTGCTTTTCGCATACATTCCTGTCCATCCTTAAAACCAAGCAAATTTTCTTTCCTCTGAGAAGACTTCTCCTAAAACTTGTCCCAGGCCATGGAGTATATATTTGGAGCTTTAATAATTATCTGGAATGCAACGGGTGGACAATAAAAGATTGCAGAATACAGGCATTATCGAATGAATATGTGACTGAATGGATAAATATAAATGTCTAGATTTTAAATTTCTTACAGGCAGAAGCCATGCCTTATGCTTTTCTGTAACTTGCCACAAACAACAATGTTGATGATGATGACAATGACGACGATGATGAAGGTGATGACAGCTGGAAACAGCGAGAAGGACCACCTCTGAATCAGCTTCCTCCCAGATGTACCGTGCAGCCGAGAAAGCCCTCCAATCTCACTGAGCTGTTGAGAGAAATAAATGATAACTTGTCAGAGTAACATTTTGCAAATAGAAAACGCTCTCTAAATAGTTTCATCCCTGGGGGCAGTCCCTGGCTTGAAGGGAGGTGGCTGTCCAGCCACTTTAGCAAAGACTTGCATTCTGGAATACACCCAGGGCAATACCTTGTCATCTGCTAAAAGGTTTCGGAGCAAGAAGACATTCCAGCTGAGAGACAATACATGGATGGCTTCAAAATTGCCGGCACTGGCAAGGCTCTGACCGACACTGTCTCCCTGAGCACAGTGTCCAGCTGAGTCTTATGCTCCTCTTTTATTCATGACGAGACATAAGGACATTGTGCCAACAAGACAAAGCAGTCTTTTACCCCTGCAAAGGGGGTGCTAGTCTCCCTGTGACCCTGCGCCCACCAGAGGGGGCTTTGTGAAGCTCTCTGGCAGAAATCAGAGTCCCACCCGGGCCCCAGAGTGTACACTGACCCGCTGTATTGTCTGATGCTGAGCCTCAGTTTCCCCTTCCACCTCCAAATGTGCGGAAGACATCTGTTGTTCTCTTTGTCCTCCAGATCGACACAGTAAAATCCATTTTTTCCCCTTGCTCACTCAGCTCTGGCCATACTAGTCTTCATAATGCTTCTAGAACGTTCCAGGCGCACACACACACCCCTTAGGACCTTCACCTAGCTTTTCTTCTCCCAGAAAGTGCTCCCCGCAGACAACGAAGTGGCCCTCTCCTCACCACCTTTAGCCTTCGCTGACCATCCTAGTCACAGTTACAACCCCACCCCCACCCCCTGGCACTCCCGGCCTCATTTCTCCGGTTTTATTTTTCTTCGTAATACTTAACCATTTTCCAACATACTACGCAATATGCTCACATGTTTAGTTTGTCTGCCTCCCCATTCCTACCCCCACTGCAATGGAAGCTCTAGATGGCGGAGATTTTGTGTCTGGTTCATTGTTCAGAACAGGGCCTGACCCATAGAAGAGGCTCAAAGACACCCGTTGAATGAGAGAATGACTTCGACACGTGTTTGTTGAGCATCTACCATGCGTCGGGGTCTGGGATGCAGAAAGGAATACAGCCCCTTCAAGATGCTAAGTATCTATGAGACACTTAGAGAGACAAGTCGAGAATAAACAAGTCCATTCATCGATAAGGCGGGCGGAAATGGAAGGACGGTGGGTTCAAGGGCATCGATTGTAGAGGAAGAAACAGCTCTTTCTCGTGGAAGGAGGCAGAAGTCAGAGGCTTCCCAGGACACCGACTCCTGCTCTGAGTTTAGGAAGATAAATAGCATTTCCTAGGGTTAGAGAAGCTGGTAAGGCTGGTTCAAGGCAGAAGGTTTGTTTCAATAAGCACCGAAGGCCATACTCTACCATTGGCTAAAAATGTCCTCTTATGTGTATTTCCTCTGTTGCTTAATAAGTATATGTTGAATCAATCTATAAAAAAAAATAATAATAATTTAAACAAAAAAGTATAGTCTAAGACCTCTTTTAGCCCTACAACTCTATATGTCCATGGTTCTATAAAACATTACTAAACTCCTTCCAGGAAAAAGATTTCCCAACACCCCATAAAGAAGCTACTTTTATAACATTGGAGGACAGAGTCTCCCCCAGAAGCATCAGTTAAACACACATATTATCAGAAAAAGCTGATGTCTTGAGCTACTAGAACAGACTGTTTTATTAAACACATTAATGGACACCTGGAAATAATTAGGAAACTGGGAGAATGAGGAACAGTGTGGGTGAGTCTTCATGGTCAGCAATGGCAGAGCACAAGGGGCAAGCTACTTAGCCCATCACCCATATTTTTATGGCCCGAGAGCTAAGAATGCTTTTCACATTTTTAGGTGGTTAAAAGGGGAGGAATCGAAAGAAGAATACTATTTCCTATTTTCATTTCAGTAGGGTTTCATTGGAACCGAGCACACTCATTTGTCTATATATGGTCTATAGCTCCTTTCATATGTAACGGTAGAGTTGAGTAGTTACAACAGGGACCATATGAACTAAATGCCTAAAACATTCATCATGGACAATTTTGGGAATGTATGTCTCAGAAGCTTACCAAAGATCCAAGGTCAAGGTGGATTAAGTCACTCCTCTAAAGGTTCACTTCCAGGTTACATAACTCAGACCAGACAGTGTTTGTGATAGTTAATTTTGTGTCAACTTGGCTGGACCATGGTACTCAGGTATTTGGTCTAACACCAGTCTAGACATTGCTGTAAAGGTATTTTTTTAGATGAGATTAACACTTAAATCAGTAGACCCTGAGTCAAGTGTTTTACCCTCCATAATATGGATGGGCCCCATCCAATCAGGTGAAGGCCCTTCAGAGAAATCAGACAGAGGTCCCTCAAAGCAAGAGAGAATTCTGCCTACAAATGGCCTTCAGATTCCAGCTGCAACACCAACATTTCCCTGAGTATCCAGCCAGCCAACCTACCCTGCAGATTTTGGACTTGCCATCCTCTCTATAGATTAGTGGACCCCAACGTTTTTGGCACCAGGGTTCGATGTTCCTATGAGAATCTGATGCCTGGTGATCTGAGGTGAAGCTGAGGCGGTGATGCTAGCGCTGGGGAGCGGCTGCAAATACATATGAAGCTTCGCTCGCTCGCCTGCCACTCATCTCCTGCTGTGCAGCCTGGTTCCTAACAGGTCACGGCCCGGTACCAGTCTGCAGCTCGGGGGTTGGAGACCCCTGCAGATAGATAGATAGAGATAGATGATAGATAGGTAGGTAGATAGATAGATAGATAGATAGATGATAAATAGATATAGATGATAGATCGATGATAGGTAGGTAGGAAGGTAGGTAGATGATAGATAGATAGATAGATAGATAGATAGATAGATAGATAGATAGATAGATAGATGATAGATAATAGATGATAGGTAGATAGATGATAGACAGATAATAGATAGATAGATAGATAGATAGATAGATAGATAGATAGATAGATAGATAGACAGATAGATACAGACAGGCAGACAGACAGATGAAGAGAGAGATTGAGGATAGATAGACAGACACTCATTCCCTATTGGTTCTGTTTCTCTAAAAAACACTAACAACAGTTTCCAAGAGGACACTTTGAGCAGGGGTTGAAACACCTCTCTCTCCTTTCTCAAGATCAATTGCTCCATTTTATGTAATTAGAGGTAGAAGATACAGGAGGACAGAGAATAAGAAAATAAAGGGTGAAGAAAGGATTTTCAACAGATAAAGGAAGAGAAGAAAGAAGACAAAACTGTCTGGCAGCCAAGAAAGGTCTGGAGTCAGTTTGGGTCCTCCCCGAAGCGGGCATCAACGAGAAGCAGCGGTGAGAGAGTTTCCTACGTTCCTTTGCCTTTTTGTGAGTTAGCGGAGTTTTCTTTAGTTTCCCCTTTCCTTCTCTTTCCATTTGGAAATTATATTTTCTATTTCTAATCTTTTCAGCTTACCCTTAATTTAAATATACTTAACTAGGCAAGTCTACAGTCAAATTACATCTCTGAATTCCTCCTGGAAAATGAAAGGAACGCAGTACCTTGAAAAAACTAATAGCAAAAGAAATTATAGTCATAAATTATAAAATATAGTTTGAAAGATCTCCAAGATGAAAGAAGAACTCAAATGGAAACTAGAAAATATTTATAACTAAATGACAATAGAAACACTATCCTTCAAACCTGTGAAATTTACTTAATGTGGCTTTCAGAGGAACATGATAGCTGAAATATATTAGAAAAAAAGGAAAATTGGAATTTAATAATCTGAGTTTGCAAGTATTTAAAGAAAGGACAGCAGAATAAATCCAAAGAAAATATATTATATAGAGAAGAAAAGTTAATAAATTGGAAACGAAACAGAAGAAAAGAAAAACCAAAAGCTGATTATTTGAAAAGAAAAACGAAACAGACATATTAGGACCCACACTTCCAACAGGCTGGTTAGAAAGGAACCAAGAAATGTCACATTAAAAATGACGCAAAAGTATCTTTTGATCTGAAGTGGGTCTCTTGTAGGCAGTATATATATTACATATAATATACATATTACATTATATTATATTACATTACATTACATTACATTACATTATATTATATATATTATAATAATATTATTATATTATATATAATAATATTATTATGTTATTATTATATATAATATATAATATATATTATAATATAACACATATATTATATATGATATATATATTATATATATTATAATATATATATATCTTGTTTTCTTATTCATTCAGCCACTTCATGTCTTTTCATTAGAGCATTTAATCCATTTACATTTAAAGTAATCATTGATAGAGATGTAGTTATTGTCATTTCATTATTCATATTTTTGGTCTTTTTTCTTCTTCTTCTTCTTAAAGAAGTCCCTTTAACATTTCTTGTAAAACCGGTTTGGTGGGGATGAATTCCTTTAATTTTTTCTTATCTAGGAAGCTCTTTGTCTTTCAATTCCAAATGATAGCCTTGCTGGCAAGAGTAATCTTAGTCATAGGTCCTTGCTTTCCATCAGTTTGAATATTTCCTGTCAAACCCTTCTGGCCTGCAAAATTTCTTGAAACTAATAGAATATCATATGTCAACTGTAAATGGAAATAAAAAATTATTTTTAAAAATGCTTAATTTTTAAAATAAATTTTTTAAAATTATTTTTTTTAAATGACAGATCAAAAAAATTAGAAAGGAAGATTTTGTTTGGTTAACTAATGATTACAAACTATCAGGATTTATTCTGGAGGTTCTACCTAGGCACTTATCCTTTGTGTTTTATTCAGAATCCACTATTTTATACCCAATCCCCTTCCTTCAATTCTCCTGCTCCATTGAACCCCGCCTTCCACTCTCAGAGAATAAATAACCTCACTTCGAATGTCACTGAGGAAACCGAAACCATTAAATGCGGTCGCCTCACTCACTTCCCCGAATTCACTACCCCACCAGGCCTGCGCCCATCCCGGTCCACGCGGCAAACCCTTGCGACCACATTTACACACACCTTTCCCTGGCCTCCTCCTGCAGAGCTGGCATTTTATTTCTTCTCGATATTTCTCCAAGCATGTCTTTTCCACTCCACCAACAACTTCGTTAACACAACCGGACGAGAGAAGCAACAGCCTCTTACCCTGGCTCTCTCTCCTTTCCCCAGCTCACCATGGCGACCGTGCACGATTTCATTGTCCTTAACAAATTATAGAAAGGAAAAACTAGCCATGCTCTGAAACTCCAAAGCCATCCACGACTCCCTGCTGCCTGTCAGACAAAAGAAGGCCCTTTTTCCTTAAGGAATGCATTCTTGAGGGCAATTTTACATCCCCAACCTCACCCTCAAACTCCCATGAGCTTCCCTCTATGTAACAGATTTAAGGGCTTCACTCATAACGTTCTTTATGACATGAGTGAATTCTCACAGAGCAAACCTTCCCCTTTTCATCTAATATCTACTGACCATTTCCACCTAAAGGTCTCAGAGTATTTATACCAGACCTATTCGTGACAGCCAAAAACTAGAAACATCCTAACGTCCTCCTACAGGAGAAAGGAGATGGAAATTATGCCATATTCACAGAAGGAACACTATACAGCAGCAAGAATAAGTGAACATCCATAATACAGGATGTCCTCTGTGGATTTCATCTGGAGGAAGTTCGGAGAAAGGCACAACCCTGCTCTAGGGGCAGAATCGGGAGTGGCTGCCATCGCTGGGGGTGGAGGGAGGGACTGTGACTCAAACAAGTGCCACAGAGACAGAGATAATGAAGCTCTGCTTCTTGGTCACAGGGTGTCTCCCTGGGTGAAAATCACTCTAGCTGTCGATATACAATCTGCGTCCATGAAACTTCAACAAAAAGTCTCCTGAAACATGCAATGGGCACTGACTATGTGTTAGGCACAAGGTTAGAGGCCCTGGGGACACGAAAAGGTAGCAGAACCCTCGGGGACTGGAAGCCAAGTGCAGATGATGGATCAGGAAACATGACAGGCATGAGAAGTAGGAGTGGGGACAACGGTAGAAGTAAGCGTGGAACTGAAGCAACCCCTACAATTCTTGGAGCCTCGGTTTCTTCATCTGTAACATGGAATCATATTTCCAACTTCACTGAGTTCTCTAAGGACCCCCAACAATAGCACAGACGCATTTGCCCCCACAGAGTGACTAGGGCTCAACAGATGGTACTTGACTCTGAATCCAGGTGTCAGCGTGAACATTCCAGAACACTTGTGACAGCACCTTCTCACTCTCTGTCACCCTTTACACTCACACAAACACACTCAGACACACATGTACATCCCATACATACACACTACCAGTCATGGCTCCTTTGGATTAAAAAAGCAGTCGAAAATACATATTAAACTTCAAAGGTGTTCTTGGTCATTTTATCTTATTTCTGGAAATGTTTGAGTCCCCATAACCATCCACCTGCCAAGTCTTGAACTACTCCCAATCAGAGGGAGTATCACACAGAGCTTAGCAGCAACCCAAAGGGCCACCACAAGGTCCCTATAGAGGTAAATGTCCCATGTCCTGAGGTAGCTGGCTAAGAAATCATTGGCTTCATCTCCTGGCACTTTCTTTCACCAGGATTAAGATGCTTTCCAACCTGAATAAAACCAGTTCTCTGTAATCTGCTGGCATTTAGCGATGAGAGGGGAATGTGGATGGACTTTGCCAGGCTGTGGTTCCACCTGGGTTCACTCGACAGCCCTCCCTCGAGGTCCAGCCGCCTGACGCAGACAATGACATCAGTCAGCGGATCACAGAGGTGCTGCCTGATCATGAGCAGGTCCCAAAGCTGGGTCAGGATGCAGGGCTGACACCTGGAAGAGGAGAGCGCAGAGAAAAGAATGAGACACGTGAGGCCATGGAGTCACACCGCTTAGATCTCCTAGGAGAGGAACAGAGATAAACAGAGAGGAAGGAACTGCCTTCTCCTTTGATGGTTCTTGTCACTCTCCATGCCTCAGTTCTCTGCCCGCACAGAAGGCCAGCCGAGACTGCAGCACGGCAGCCAACCCCAGCGCCCCTGTGGCCTGAGCTCCAACCAGCCTCTGTCTCCCCTTCCTCCTCATTGTGAACCGTTGGGAGAACAATTCTATCCCAGGGTCAAACGGACTGGGAAATAAGTGGGCAGGAATGGATTTTATTTGCACCCTAGGCAAGCAGATTCCATACGAATGTCTCATAAAGAGAAACCGGCCAGCATGTTTGGGATTAGGATGTTGACACGTCACCTCCCCAGCAGGACACCAGAATGTGACTTCTTTTTTTCTGGTTGCATGTTGGATGAGACATTAGAACAGCACTCTGCACATAGCAGGGACAAAAGACAAGTCCGGAGTCATCCATTAAGCCCACAGCTGGGCCCGTATCTTCCCCGGAGGTGTCAGATGGAAATGTCCCTTCCTTACTCCTGCTGGCCCTTCCTTACCCCTGCTGGCCCTGAGGAGCAATTCTCCCCCAAACATTTCCAGCCCTTTCCTACTCCCACAGAGGTGGATGAGTTTCCTGTAGCCATCGGCCCTTATTTCTCATGAGGAAGGAGCTAATCCATCAGACACTTTAATCCACCGAGAGGGTCACTGGTCTCTCTCTTCTCCTCTCCTCGCCACCCAGACCTGTGAGCAGCAGTGGACTGAGGAAGTATGTCTGCCTGAGGACACAAGTTAGCCTCGGGGAGACCAGTCTGTGCACGGGAAAGAAGCAAGCCCATGTTGGCTCTCACTAGCCTTCATCAGTAAGAAGGTGGCGTTTCCGTGTCCGCATCTTAGTCATGTGTGTGATTTCTTCACTGGTTTAGCTCGTTGAGTGGTGACGAGACACCCTGCCATGACCCAGAGATACAGCCAATTCGTGTGACTTGTAGTCACTGTCTGTAAAGCTGCTAGACACACAGAATGAGTAAACCATGGCCCCTGAGGAAAATATGAAAATATGCAAACATCTCACTTAGCTCATAACCTTAAATCCTAAACACCGTTTATGCTGGCGGATTCCGTTTTTCTTATTTCGCAAAAGAGAAAACGAGGTTCGGACATGTTAAGTGACTTGCCTGAGGCCACCACACTCACAGGGAACAGGGCTGGGATTCCAGCCCAGTGCGAGGGGCCTGAGTCGGGGCCTCTCGCCCTGCCCCGCCCGCTTCCATGTCCCTCCTGCCACACAGAGGCAGAGGTCGCCTTGTTCCACCTCAGCTGGGGACAAACGCATCAGCCAACTCAAAGCTTTCGCTGCTCTGAACGTGTCTCCAAATGGATGCAAGAGTGCTCAGGGTATTAGTTTAGGGGTCATGAGTACCTTTTAGCAAGGAGGTAAATTTGCAAATACAGACACTGTAAATAACGAGGGTCAACTCAACATCATGTTATTACTCCTAACGATGCACTGTCCTCACAGGAAGAAGCTTATGCATCTGTCATGTGACCTGCTGTGCTTGCCTGGGGCGGGGGGAGGGAGATATGCTCCTTTCCCTTGTCATCGGGCCTGGCCATGTGACTTATTTTGGCCAGTGGAATGCAGGTGGCAGTGATATAGGCCATCTCATGGCCTTTTCTGGGGGTTTTTTTGCTCTTTTTTTTTCTTCCAGGAGATGAGGATATCCCAAACGAGGCTGTTCTTCTGCCTGAGTCCTAAAATGAAGCATGTGTGGATCACAGCCCACGTGTAATGTGAGTGGGAACTATATGTTTGGGCTCATAAGCCTCTGGGGTCTGATACTGCAGCATAACCAGGAGAAAGCTGACTGATACAGACCCCTGATGTGACAAAAAGCAAGCCTTGCTTAACCTGAATCTTGTTGGCTAAAGGTAACAAAGCCTCTATTGTTTAAATGGCGGTTAGTCGGAACTATCCTTTTTGCTTTCTGCAAACCTACGAAGAAGTCAACTCCAGGGCCTGGCGGCCAGCGAATAAATCAAGAGCAGAGACCAGGGTTTCACCCTGCAGTGGCCTGTTGTGCCAGCTCAGGTCTTGCAGGAAGCAGATGCCAACATGGGATGGGCTGTGTGAGAGAATCACCAGCCGGAAGGATGGAGCAGGAAGGGATAAGGAAGGCTGGGAGAGTCTTCACCCAGTGATGCGGGGCTGACACCTGGCGGAGGAGAGCGCGGAGAAAGGACTGGGGAGGAAGAGCCTCAGCTGCAGCTCAGTTCCGGAAGCGTCGACCAGGATGAGGGGTGTCCCAAAGCCAGAGCAGCTCCTTAGGGGAACCTCGTGGCAAGCAGGTGTCCCGCCACGCCGAGCCGCTGCCTGGGACCAGCTCTCAGGAAGCGCCGCTCGTGTCACCTTAGCTTTGCCCCAGTGGCAGGTTCGTGTGAAGGAGAGCAAAGCACTGTGTCTCCATGGCCTCGTGGGTCTCATTCTTCAGGTTGGAAGGCGAGGTTCTGTGCTCTGTGGGCCCAAATCGACCTGGAAAACAGTCTAGACGAGGACTAGCTTAGAAACAAAATCCAAACAGCGTGTCCCGCATAACCCTTTACTGCCCGCCGCTAACACGTGTAATAGACTTGGCCCCTGGAATATATTTCTACAAAGGCCTGGAGGACCGCGTCCTCTGGGTGCAAAGAGACCACTGCAGCATGCGAGGGGAGGAGCCATGAGGGGAAGCCGCTTGCTCACGGTTACGCAGCAGGCCACGTTCACTCGCCCACCCCGCGCACAGCCCCCACTTCCCTTCCTGGGGATTCAAGCAACCCCCCCCCACCCCAGAACAGCAGGCGCTTGACTGCTCCCCCACCCCATGCTCGCGCAAGTCCTCCCGGCCTGGAAGGTGTGTCTGCGCAGACGCTGCGTCAGGCCACCGTATCTACCCACCCCCGCCCCACCTCTCATTTCTCACGCAAGGTAAAGGACACCCAGCCAAAGGGAGGCCACGCCCAGGGCCACACCATGGCGGGTAGACGGGAGCCCAGAGCTTCCGAGTCCATCCAGGATGACCGAGAGGAAGCCGAGGCCGGGATTTCCAGCCTCTGCTGTGCATCTTTATTGAGCATCTACTATGAGCCGATCGTTGTCCTGTTATGAATGAGAACAGGCACTGGAGAGCTGCCTTCTCCAAACTCGCCGCTTCAAAGTCTTCCCAGGTGTGGTGCATAAGGCCAGCTTCGGGATTCCCCGGGTGGGTTCTAAATCCACAGAGGTAAGAACACGGCCTTTCCCGCCTGTGTGTGAGCTCAAGGTTTTTTTTGTTTTTTGTTTTGTTTTGTTTTGTTTTGTTTTATGTCTGTGAGGTCAATTACTCTCCCGCAGTTGTGGGGAAAGCTTTTCTAGATTCTCAAGTCACTGCTCTTATTAATTACTGTATCAGCTGTTTTACATACCCTAATTATCTCCCCATGGCATCGACAATGGCCTTTTTAAAGATTTTTTTTTCCTTACTCTTTCTGGGTAAAAATAGAAAATATGAATATGTATGTCTTTAAGCTTAAGAATGTCTACATAGCTTGAGCGCCATCTGGTGGTCTAAATGAGAAATGCCTGCATTGATTCCTGCTGTTTCAATTTGGTATATCCTTCTTACTACTAATAAAATTAATGGTAATAAACATATGATGCATTTCAAATAGTCTTTAAAAACACCACTTAGACACCTAACAAATTCCCCTGCTAGGTGCCTTAATCCTCATAGCATTATTAATTATTCTAAAATATCATGAACATAATAGCTAATCCTTGGTAAGAACGTGTTATATCTTTTATCTCCTTATATCTTCACAGCAACCGTACCTGTTGGGTTCTGCTGTTATCTGCATTTTAAATATCAGGAAGTGGAAGTACAGAGAAGGGAAGTGACTTGCCCAGGAAGTCAGTGACACAGCCACCACGGGAACCCACATGGGCCTGCCTTCTGTTCTGCACCAGCATCGTGTGACAAATATGCTTAGATGAAGGAGACAGAGCAGATGTACCCAGAGTCACAGAGAGCATGTCACAAGTTGCAGAGCTCGCACAGGTGCGTCTGCTTGAGCGGTCACCTCTGCCGCCTCATCAGAGAAGCTGCGTCGTCATCCCTGTGTTATACATGAAGACACAGAAAAAGGTGAAGAGGCAGTCCTCCATGGCACACTCAGAGAAGAGACAGGGCTTGACTCTGGGTCTGCTGGCTCTGGATTCCAGGCTATAGCCACCATGGGGTGCTGCCATCCAACTCTTCACAACTGATGGAGAAGAAAGGCATCTAATCTGATTTCGCCCTCCCCTCCCCAGCATCCAGCAGGAGGACCAGGCCCCATCTCAGAGGACAGATACAAAAAATCTTTGCTTTCTGAAGGTTCCCCAGAGCAGGAGATCCAAAAACTGGCCTGACCTCCAGAGAGAAGGCCTTCATAATTTCCACAATTTATTGAGTGTTTCTGTGGTCCAGGTACCATGTTGGGGAGGGAGGATATTCAGAACACCCCCCAGCCCTGGGCTTAAGGCACTCACTACACAGCAGGAAGACTGCACTCCTTCCATTTCTCTCAGGCTAACACAACTAGGACCACTGGGTATTTGCAAAGAGATGAGGACCAGCTCAGCCTGGAAAGCAACTCAGTGCATCAGCATCAAAACATCCTTCAGTTCCTTTGACTCTGCTACTTTCAAGCTGTATGTCCTTGAACAAGCTACTTATCCTGTCTACCATATGAGTATCAGAACAGATAATGGATATAAAAATGATACATGAACAGTAAAGTGCCAAGCAAATTTTGTGGCAAAGACTGCTCATATTCCTCAATATTTTTCTCCCATTCTTCCATAGCTAGGAACATGACTGCTTAGAATAAAGACTATGTTTCCCAGATACCCTTGCAGGTGTGGTCATGTGACTAAGTTCTGCCAATAAGATGTAGACAAAGTGGTGGATGCTGGTGGATTCTGGGAACCTTCCATAGAGATAACTGGTCCACCCACTCTTCCCCCTTCTACCCTTTATCTATCCACGGAAGCTCCATCTTGGGCCATAAGGACAGTGGCTACACCTTAGGAAGAGTGAAGTGGAAGGTTAGCACAGCCCAGGTCCCTGAGGACTTTGTGGAGAGAGCCATCACAGCCAGATTGGATTATCTATGGATATCTACATGAAAAGAAAATAAATGTCCATTTAAGCCACTGTCATTCGTAAGTTTTCTGTCACTCCAGCTGAACCTAATTCTAACCAATATAAATATAGTTTGCTGTTGTGACTTGACATGCCACAATAGCCTTTCAAACAAGAGGCATTGTACAGTAGAATGGGATGGATGAGTAAGAGAGTCAACACCCACCATAAACAACAGGAAATACTGTACAAACTTCTGTTAAAGTTATTATAGAACAGAATCTTCCAAAGTCTGGAAATCTAAAGGACATGAGACCCATGTACATAGGATCCGTGACAGAAGTCAACCACATCAGGAATAATTCATGCAAAATATATTCCCAAAGCACCTACCCTGGGCCAGATGCTGGGGCTACAAGGAGGCTAAGATGTGGTCTCCCGCCCTCAAGTCGCTCATAGTCTGGTGGGGACAGATGATGACAACACCGTGGGGCTGGTGCTATAACAGAGATGTGTGAGGTGATGTGGGGACACAAGAGGGGAGAGACATGGGCATCACGGTAAGAGAGCAAAGGGAGAATCAGGAAATGATTCTTAGAGGAGACATTTGAGTGTGGTCTTAATGGGTAAATAGCAGTTTTCCAGGAAGAGAAGAGTGGGAAAAACATCCTGAGCAGGGTGCAAAGTTACAGAGGAGGGAAGATGCTGGCGAAAATCCAGCCCAGGGATCCAGCAGGGTCCGCCTGTCACAGACCACAGAGCGACACCTGGGAGGAGCGGTCACCCCGGGTGAAGCCACCAGCCCGCGGAGCACAGCAGCAGCCCCAGGTTCCACGTTCCAGGATGAGTCAGGCAGTGACGTCGAACTGCTGTGGGTCCTCTGGTGGTTTTTTCACCAGCGCGGCTTCTCCATTTGGGGTCATCGCCGGTGAGTAATGAGACAGACAGCCGTTATAGATGGAAAGTGAGAAAATATCCAAGTGCTTAGAGCAGGAAGAGGGAGACGTGGATGAAGCAAAAGAGAAGCGAGCATTATTACTTTCATTTTTGGAAACAAGACAAGGCCCAGGCCTGCCTCTTCTTTGCCTGTCCCCTTCAGCAAAGGGAGAATCTCAATCCCACAGCAACATCGACCCCAGAGGTCAGGTGGAATGTTCACAGAACCTCCCCAGTTGTCTTTGCCCTTTCTACTCCATCAGAACTGAAGCAGAATATTTGGACACACCTTTAGGGTCTTTGAGACTCGCTCCCTGCTCTGCTGCCCTGGGATCTGCCTTCCAGAAACCCCAGATGCCACTCCTGTCTTCTCAGACCTGCTCACACACTCGTCCCTGGCCTGGCTGCAGCTCGGCTGAGCCCCATGTAGAAATGATCTAGGTAATAAGAAGGATGATGCTTAGCAGAATGGAACATCTCTGCCTCATGGATAACCTTACCTAAGGATTCTCCCGACAACCCTTGGGGAAGGCATGCTTATCCATCTTGCTCAGATGAGGTCTGAGGTTGGAACTAAGTGTGCCAAGGCTCATACCAAGTCAGGGTCATTATTGTCACTGTACGACTGCTGCTCTCAGAAGGAGGAGTTCATTCCTGACTCAGAAGGTCCCATTTTGGCATGGCACGAATGAGTAAAGACACTTACTTATTGTCAGCCTCTCAGTTGACAGCGTTCTGTGCTAGGGGCCATGGGAGATACAAAAAAATACAAAACAAAACAATGAAGACTCTGCCCTTACACTTGGGGGCTATGGGTACATGGCATTTAAGGAATACCTGCTGTGTACCAGGCACTGTGCTGGGTGCCCACCAGGAATCATCTGTTTAATCCTTACAGCCACTCCAATGAGGTCAGGATCATCATACCCATTCTGCTAATGAGAAAACAGATGGTCAGGAAAGCTACAAGTGACTCATCAAAGATCTGAGAACCAATAACCAGAAGATTCAGTTCCAAACCCCATGCTCTTTCTGCTGCGACAGAGCTCACCCCTGGAAAGAGTGCAGGTTCACAGGCTGCACCCCAGACCAGCTGGATCGGAGTCTCTGAAGGCAGGACCCAGCGGTGTGCTTTTAAAACCATTTCTCTCCATGATTTTATGGTTGGCAAAGTATGAGAACACTGTCCTATTCCAGGGGCCCCCAAATGAAGAGTCAAGGTTTTTATGCCTTAAAGGTCCACTAATTCTCGACAACGGGCCAGAATTCCTCACCAGGAGCAAGGGAGACACGACGAGAGACTGACGGCATAGCAGTAAGGAGCATGATTTCCGAAGCCAGGTCGCTCAGGTTTGAAACCTGGCTCTGCCGAACATCCGTTGTGTCACCTTGGGCAGGTCGCATGCCTCACTGTGCCTCAGTTTCCTCATCTGAAAACATGGGGTCAAAATAGTACACCGCTGCAGGGTCGTTTAGGGGATTAAACGAGTTAGATGTGAATGCAGAGTAAGCGTCCAAGATGTTATTGTCATCGTTACATGATGAATTGCCCAGAATGACACAGGAAAGAGGAGGAGACTCGAAATTGTGGTTCCTGAAGGAGGAGGTCAAAGGTCAGAGTTCCAAAGGACTTGGAGAAAGAGGGAAGAGATTAAATAACAGAGCTCTTTCTGCAGTTTCAGGGCTGGTCTTTATGTCATTGTTTGTTATTCCTCGGGAAATGTCACCAAGAGTAAGTCACTGAGGTGAAGACAGGTCACGAATGACTCTGCAGGGCCGAATCTCGGCCAAAGCACAGCCTCTCCGGGATCTTCAGGTGAGAGACATATGATGATGGTTCTTGCTTAAGAGCTGTGTATGCTTTTGGTGGCCACCAGGGGGAGACAAAAGGAACTTAACTGACCTGAACAAAGTGTGAGGGTTTGAGCTGTTTCTCACCGCTCTCTTTTCACTATTTTCCCTGCTTAGAACAGCCCCCCTCTAGCCCTTTAACTTGTTGTCAACCTCCCATCCAACTTCTTCACGTTCAAACTCAGGCCAATCATGGAATGGGCTATAGAAGACATAAAAATATATAAGGCATCGCTCTTACTCTCGAGGGTAAGATGTAGGCATTCTGCTGGACCCCTGACACAAACAACCTCATCTAATCCTTACAACCACGACGATGAGGTGGGTTTCATATATTCCCTGTTCAAGGCTCAGTTCAACAGGAATACGATTCATGGCACCGTTCCTGAGTGCCAGGCCGCGTGCTGAGTGCCTTCTGTGGGTTAGCTTACTAAATTCTGAGTAGAACTCCCCAAGGAGCAGATATGACTATTATGCCCATTTTACAGCAGGGAACACTGAGGTTTCATGGAATTAAATGACATCCTTTCCCAAGAACACAGAGCTAAGAAGGGGAATGGAATTCGGAAGTGAGCCCTTGGAGTCTGGTTGTAGAAGCAAAGCCGTACCCCGGCCACCTCGCCAGTCCTTCCGGAAAGCCCTGGCTCATGGCCACACTGTGCTCTCTCTTTCTGAGTTATGATCATATTTACAGTCACTCCAAAATAGGGACGTGTATCCGTTTCTCTTTTCCACACACAGGCAAATGCCGCTCTCCCGTCCCATCCCCATTCCACCCCTGTTAGGTAAAGAGTAAGTTTCTTGAAGGCCAGGACCCTATCTCATCCTTCTTCCTCTGGATCCTGTATCCAAGAGCCTCTCACCTGACCCTGGGCACACTTAGGGGCTGATACACTTCTTTGACTTGAATGCTTGTTCTTTTCGCCTTAAATGCTAGCACTCAGTGCTGGATATGCCGGTTAGTGCGGTTGTCCAAAGGCAAGCTTATTCCTCAGACTCAGGCTCTGTGGGACACACCAACCCTCAGAGTCTGCTCTCGATGGCCTGGGCGATGGAAAGGACACAGCTTAAAAACCCCACGTGCCCAGCTCTGACTCCTGGCCTCACCATTTACCAAGTCACTTCACCTCTGTCACCTTCGTTTTTCTTATCTGTGAAATGGGCACATTCACACTCCACAGTAAGCTGTGAGCATTAAGTACAGACCCAGCCACAGGACATGCTCCCTAAACAGTAGCTCTCTCATCCCTTCACGGGAGCCTTTCTCCGGCGTGAGGCCAAAGAGTGGCAACCCAGTGGAACACCCAGCCAGTCAGGGCTGCTGTTGTTGTTTTAGGGGAGGAATTAGGAGTGTGGGTTGGAGATGTGTCACAGCTCCCTGATAATTGGAATGCCCTGAGGAATTTGTTATAAATAGAGATTCTTGGGCTCCTCCCCCAGAGACCTGATTCAGAACCGTCTGGATGTTTCACCAGTCTGCAGGGCGTGCTGACGCAGGTGGTCGGCAGACCCCTCTCTGAAGAACGCTGTTTGCGGGGCTTTTGATTCCAAAATCACAACGTCCACCTTATCCTCGTGCCATCTCAACACTTTAACTCACTTTTTTATTCATCGTTTTTATTCCCATGCACATGCATTTGTAAACAAGTAAATACATCTGTTTTTTAAACGTGTTTTATATCAGGACCTGAAATGTGAGTATATTGAAGGGAAATGTGACAGGCAATTAACAAGCGCTGGAATCAAAATTGCCAGATTGAAATCCCAGCTCTGCTGCTTACTGGCTGGGTCACTTTGGACAGGCTATTCAAAGTCCTTGTGTCTCAATATGCCACATGTCCAAAGGGGACAGACAACAAGAGTAGCTACGTCATCGGGTTGTTGTAATGATTAAATGTTTTACTGTAAAGCATTTCAACAATGCCGAGCATAAATATCCAGAAAATGTAGTTCTTATTATGATGAATGATGAAAAAAAAAGAGCATCATTTGCTGCAAATAGAAAATAAGCACCAAAATACATACATAACTGTGAAAAGTCGTTAAAAATTCACCCATAAACCACCTAAAACCACCTGTGCATCATCAGTCGTGTACATTCCATGCTCAGCCAAACATTACTCCAGAAAGTGCCAAGTAACCTTATCCGATGGCATCATCACCGGACAGATTGACTTGGGCATTATTTTGGTGTTGACTCAGGCCTAAGTTTGGGTTTCCAGTTAACCTAAGAGCTGCAGATGTCTAAGAAGAATTTCCTTGGGAATCCATGCTTTGGGCACCTCCGGAAGAAGCTGATCCCTGCTCTGTGGGAAACAAAGCCGCCTCTCAGAGCGGGTTGCTCAATAACAGGTTCATTAGCACTTGGTGCTTCTTGAGGCTCGCTTATCTGCAGATCTCAAGGTGCCTCAACACATTCATTAGCGCTCACAACGCCCTGTCAGCCCAGAATCGCAGTCCCCATTCTGCAGATGGGGAAATGGATAGAAAGGGCTGTTAGGTGGCTGTTCCCTGAAGTGACTGAGCTATGAAGTGCCTGTGAAGCAAACAAGGCATTGTGGCAAGGAGGAAAGTGATGGTTTTTGAAGATTCGTGCCCACAGTGCCTACCCACACATGGGGTGTTCGTCCTGGGATAGAGACACACACATGACAGGAGGCCACATTGTTCCCTCTGCTGTTCCCAGGACAGGATCGGGACATGACGGGGTCTCTGGAGGGCAATACAAGAGTCAGCAAGCAGTGAGCATTTTGTCATTTTATTGGATTAAAGGGCAGAGGGGATTTTTCCAAAACAAATCTGATATCTCCTCGCCATCCGACTCCCCACCAGACGAACTTGGCAGGGTCCTGAGGGGAGGGCAAATTAGGGTGAGAGACTTATGACCCAGAGTGTCAGAGGGATGGGAAGATGGTACCCAGAAAAGAGGCCACGAGCGTGGCAGGCATCAGGTCCCAGGGAATGAGATGAGGAAGAAGATAGCTCAGGAAGTTCAAAACTTACACTGGGAAGACGTATAAAGAATCTTCAGAATTCTCAAGTCAGGTATTTGTCCTAAGCAGGTAATAGGACGGTTGTTTATTGTGCACAGTAATATTGCTCACAAGTGTCATTTATAGTAACACAAATTATAAATAATCTAAATATTAAAAATTAGGAATCCACTAAAGGAGGTTATGATACACCTATACTATGCAGCTGTTAGCAAAATATTTAAGGATATTTAATTGTAGAAGAAAAAAATCATCATAAATAAATGAAACTATAGGATACAAAACAATAAACAGACTCGTGAACATATCAAAGGAAACGGGATTCTATACTTAAGGAAAAATTAGAAGAAAATGCCATAAAAGTATGTGAATAATCTGGGTGGTGAAATTGTGATTTAAATTGTGTATCTATGGTTTTGTATTTATTAAAATTTCAGTAATAAGCATATATCATAGTAATTTTAAAATGTTAATTTTTTTTTTTTTTTTACTTTTACTATGAATATCATCAGACTTTTAGTTAGTGACTTGCTCTTCTTAGGAGATAAACGATGAGGCTCTAAAATGGATCCACAGACAGAGAAGTAGCTCATATCTGTTGTCTGGACACTTGATGGGATCCAAATGGACAGGGTGCTCCCAGCCTTCTGCATTTATGGAAGATGATGCAGAGTATGAGAATGAGTCCTGGATTAGGGGTCAGGAGATCCTACTGGTGGCCCCAGATAAGCCACTTACCCACTCCACGACCTAGAACATGGCACCTCACCCCAAATTCCTCATCTAAAACGCAAATAACAGTGCGTGCCCTGACTGCCTCATGGCGGCATGGTTTGTCAAACGCACACTCACGTGGGAGTTGTCATCCCAATGGAGGTGTGATAAATGGCATCCTAGACCTTGACCCGAAGACTTCAGAGCCCACCCTTGGTCAGGTTTGCCATTTGTGTGGACCCTCCCGCTCTGTAGGCCACCCACTGAGAACTAGTGCTCACAGCTGTGACCTGGAGGGCCTTCTGAATCATACAAGAATGATTTACAAGCACCCATGTTCACCATAGTGACTCTCTGTGAGTCAGGATGTTTCAATTAGCTGAAATATCCCATCCTAGACTCAACTGGATTAATATGAGAAAGCCATTAAGAGTTGCTAGTGGAGCATATTGTTTCCTTTGAAGAACATTACCCATATTCAACTGTTAACATACATTTGTGCAGAACCAAGAGCATCATCTTCCCATAGAGCTCTTCTTCCAAAAAGTTCTGCTTGCTTTAGCTTTTTATAGGGTACAAGTTACTCCATTGAATGGCCAGTGTGCGTCTCACTTCATAGAATATATGCTAATATATCAGTATTGCTTGATAGTCTACACATCTCATAAAGATATCAAAGGAAAAGGCTAGGCTGACAATTCCCAGAAAGTGACAGTGGAACACTAGCCACAGGAATGATAATTATAAGAAAGATTATCCTCAAATCCCTTTGGGAAATATAACTTTTACAAGCAATGTATAATTATAAATCTCCTTGAGGTCACTATGATGACCATGGAACCTTTGTTCATGACCAATCACAGAGGACCACTGGTCCAGGGAACAGTTTTTGGTCATCACTGCTTCAAGGCTCTATGATCTCTAATGGACCCGAGTTAGCTTCGTCTTTGGAAAGTTCCTGTTTAACTCTTAACTGCCCAGTTAACATTCTTCAAAGAGATACTGTCATGAAATACTCTGCATTAAAGCTACCTGTGGTCAAGCCCTGAAGAATACTCATGGGGTTTCCTGATCACACTTGTCCCCAGGAAGCCATGCTTCTGAAGTGTCTTCAGTAAGCAATTCGCTGACAACCCACCATTACGCACCACCACCACATGTGTACACAGCTATGCTTGTTCGTGGACAAATGCTTTTGGTAGGTCTTTTCCTGATTTGTACAATTGTCTTGCTCACAAATGCCTTTGCATTGGGCTTACACAATCTCAACAGAAGCATCAAACCATGAAGCAATCATTGGATAGAACAAAGGGACCTCAGTGTCATGACATTGGGGAAATGGCTTAAATCTTCTGGTCTCAATTCCCTCATTTATAAAAAGAAGAGGTTGGACTTCCTTAACTTTCCCTAACTTTCTTCCCACTGAAACTCTCCAGTTTCACTGAGTAGGATAAAATACATCCTCAGATCTGGGAGTAAAGGGAAGGGGGGATTAGCCATGTGCCAGGGGGCTCCTACCAGGTGCTTCATATACATGATGACAGGCAGTGTTCTCAACACGCTTTGTGATATTATTTTCATTTGGCAGATAGAGAAACTGAGGCTAAAAGCAATTATTGGTCAAAAGTTACAAAGTTGAAAGTGGCAGAACTGAAATAAGAACTTAAGCCTGACTTTGACGTTACGCTGACCCACTAAACACATGAGGTGAAGGGCACGACCACAATCCCTCTCTCCGTGGTACAGATTATGGCTACTGCTCGGCCCACAGGTGTACCATCCACGTTGATCTCTTTACCCGCTCATTAAAAGTGTTTTGTAAGATCACCAGACTTGGGAGATAAAAATGAGGACAGCAAGAGGAAGATTCCAGTGCATGTGTCATGGGCCCTGGACTCCCTCTCAAATACTGTGCTTGACACTTCCCACGCTGTGTACAGCCCTCTTGCTAAATGCAGGGATCTTCAATGTCTGGACGGTGCTGAGCCCCAGAGAAGCTTTGATTGTTGGCTTACCCCCAGAATGGGGGTAGGGTAGGCACCCTACAGAGAAGGACCTGTGGGAATCACTGGGCATGCTCCAGGAAAGATGCAGGGTGGGAGATAAGGGGATGGAGGTTGCGAGTATCATAATCATTTCATCGCTTTCCTGGAGCATAAATTGCAGATTCTAAAAAGTCACAATTTGCTTTTAAAATAAAAAGACACTTTTTCCTCAATCTATCAATAGAAATATATATATATCAAAAGGAGCAAGCAAGTAGGATCCCCAAACAGAAGAGCCTAAGGTAAGGGCTCCCTTTCTGGAGTCCACTGGCCCATGTGCAGATACACAACTCATCTTTAGGAAATGGTGCTATAGACTTGACACTCCTGGCTTAAGAGAAATGGTCATGACCTTTCATCTCATCTGGGGTCCCACAAGAAGAAAAAGATCTATTCCAACCATTCCAACACATTCTCAGGGATCTCAGGCTCCCCATTCGAGGATTTTCCTAAGAATCTCCATTAAAAGGGGAACATCTTTTTCTGTCCATGTCCTTCACATGGCCAAAAAAAAAAAAAAAAAGGGAACCAATGGCCTTACAAAGTGCCCTAAACCAATGTATTGCTTTTATACTGGGTCTCAGTGAGTGGTCTCAAATGTCGCCTGATTTGTTAAAACAGTTTCCTGTCACCCTGTCTCTGACTTAGCCTGCTTTTTTGAGAATGACGATTTTTTGGAGGATTGTCTGATTGTGTTATGAGTTAGTCTAGATGTACTCTAGAATTGCTCACTCCACCTCTCAGCTCACTTTTTAAACCTGTGCTTATACTTAAGTCTCTAGCCCTGGTCCTGGAGTCCAAGGACTCAGGGTTACACCCAAGGTATGGCTGGGAGGCTGTACTTTGGCTGATTCTCAGTTCCATTTCTAAGAGCGTGCTTTCTCCTCAACAGGGCACGTCCATCGCCACAACATGAAACACTGAGGGAGGATGGAGAAACGAAATGAGACCTTTCAAATCCTAAGAATAAAAGCCGGGTCCTTATTTTATTCATGTTACTACTATCGTTGTTGTTGTTGTCTTGCAAGACAGAGTTTCACAAAGTGCTTATGTCTAAAAAATAAAAAGCCACCAGAAACTTCAGCTAGATTGAAAGCTCCAACAAATGTAGATGTTCACGGTACATCTGAGTCGATAGAACTTCCACGTATGATGGCAATATCCTAACTCCCAAAGAGTAGCTTTGGACTTACGGCCTTCAGTTACCCCACCAGGGAAAGAAGATCCCCAGCATCTTAATCAATCAAATCTATATGTTCCAAGGTCAGTCCTGGAAGGAAGTCAGTCCTTGAGAGCCAAGTTTGGACTTGGAAGAACCAGCACCTCTGTCTTCATGATGATTTTCCTTTTATTAACAACTTTGAAGGACCAGGGTTCAACTTTCTGAAAGGATCTAAATTCCAGACCATCTATCCCCCCTTTCATTTCCCCAATCTCCCCCTCCCACTTTCTCCACAGCTTCTTAAACAGATGTTTAGAGGGAGGGGCTATTGAGAAATAAGCGACTGTTAGAGCTCTAGCAGATACTTGCTTTCAATTCTGGCTACTGGCCTACTTATAGCTATTTCAATAATAATAATAATAATAATAATAATAATAATAATAATAATAATGGCTTACTTAGAACTATTTTCAAAATGCTCTTAAAACTTATCCCTCTTTGCCTGTGATTCTGTGGTTTAAATCTACATTTTATGTATTCATATATGATACTTTTCTCCCTTTCTGCCATATTAGACCCATTGGTCTGGCCTTCCAGAGTTTGTGTTCTGAACCTGTTAGTTAAGACACTCGTGATGTTTCTCTTCTCTGTGGCACATATAGACTTAAAAAGCAAGGATCTCTTTCTTATTCCAGGCCATCGATTAAACCGTTGAATGACACAGAGCAGGAATTATGCTCTTCATGTCCTCCCCTAATGCTCATATTGACTCACTAATGAGTACTTTTAGGGTAAATTGTTTTTCGAGTAACTTAAAATCCATGTAATTGTTTTTATCATCCAGTGTCCATGACCCCAACTTGTCTGGAAAAGACCCTAACTTTTTCATAAAAGAGTTCGTTGAAAGCCACGCTAAAATCCAGACACTCTGCTCATGAGGATATCATAAAATAACTAGTCTAATCATCATATTTAAAAAAAAAAATCCATGGTCTTAAGTGGTCAGTATATTAGTCAGGATGAAGCAGACTCTGCTGCAGTAACAGATAAGTCAGAAAATCTCCATGATTTATCGTAATAGTTTGTTCTTCACACACCTGAATTCCAGGATGGGTCAAACCGTTCTTCATCTTGTTATTTTGCCATTTGGAAAAGTGGCTTCTAAGGTTACCACGGCAGAAAGAGAGAGAACCCTTGAAGCCACACCGGCCTCTGCCCCTGCTCACCATCCATTAGCAGGGAACAGTCATGTGGCTCTAACCTGACTCCAAGGACACTTGTGAAACATCCAGAAGAAAACAACTACCACATGCACGAACCATCTCTGACAGCTGTGGGTATGTTCCTGTGCATGATCCCATGATCTTGTTTTCCCTCTTCCATGCTTGGAAAAAGCCTTGATCATCCACTTACCATAGTTAATATTTCTAGAGTCTTCCACACTGAAGTCTTTGGACAGGTTCCATTAGCATCAACCGCTAGAGTCATAAACGCCAGTACAAGAACCTAGATGTTTCGAAATATTGTTTACGTCCTTTTCAAGTCGTTGGGAAAAAAAATCCAATCTACTGGCCACTGCAGGATAAGAGCCCTCAATTCCGAATGGCACGCTCGACTAAGTTTGATTAATGAATTTCTGAAGTTATTTTTGTTAATCCTCCCACCCTTGATGCCATAATTTACTTGTGGCAACATGTGTGAAGATTAATGAGGCTTTCGGCACCTACTGGAAAAGTGTTCATTAGCTTAATTATCCACACCTTCAGACAGAGGGCAACTCAGGACTGTCAGGACAGAGCAGAGTGTCTGTGCTAGAGAATAGAACAGGCTCAGAGCTGCTCAGCCTGGAGGTCTTCACTGGAGAGCAATGTGGGGCATGGGGGAAGAGCTGCTCAGAAGACAAAAGAATAGTCAGTGTGGTTACCCAGCTGCACACTGAATGTGCATGCATTTATTAAGCACCTAGTCTGGGTAAACCTGGGTAGGTATCTCCTACGCTTCTGGCCTGCTTCATCTCATGCACAGTTAAAATCTCCAACCTGGGAATCAATCTCTCCTAAGTCAATGGGAATAGAGCATATGGATCCTTATCAAGAAGATCAAACATCAAAAAATTAAGTCAGTCTTACGCCTGGACCTGTCTGATTTCTGTCTCAGTATGGTCAGCTCCCACTTCGGACCTAAGACTTAATGACTCGGTGCCTGCCCAGTGTGCTGGGCACCATGCTTTGCCTCCATCGTCTCCTGCTCTGCCCCTGAAAGAACCTAGTCCTCCTTCTGAGCCCCAGGCCTAGGGGGAAATCTTTCCTGAGTCTTCCCCCTGCCCAGATCTTGGCCTCATGTCTCTCCTGATCTCTCGTTGCTGTGTTCTGCCCAGTGGGGCCCATGTTTTTCTTATGACCCCAGACATGAAGCTTTCACCCTGGCCTTTACTACCCAGTGGCTTATAGAGCTCCCTGCTAGACCCTGTGCAGGACATAGGTGGTCCTATGGGAGTCTGTGGCTCCTAGGAGATAAGACTTGTACATAAAGAACGATCATTAAAAGAAAGAGAGCTTCGGTACCTTGTAAATCAATCTTTCTCAAACTTGCTTGAGCATAAGAATCACCTTCTAAAGATACAACTTTCAAGCCACCTTTATCAAAGGCACCTCTGGGCCTTTTCCAGTAACTTCCCTCCAAGAGTAACCACTATCTTAACTTTCAGATTAATTTTGCCTGTTCCTTTTTTTTTTTAACCTCATTTAAGTGGAATCATACAAGAGGTACTCTTTTGTGAATCGGGCTCCTTTTGCTCAAAATTTCACTTGTGAGATTTGTCCGTATCATTGAGGTCATTGTGGATCATTCATTCCTAGTGCATGTGCTATGGTCTTGTGTGAATGCACCACCATAAGTTTATCCATTTCACTTTCGGTGAGCATCTGGATAATGTCTAGTGTTCACGTTTTAGGAATAGTGCTGCTATGTGCATTTCAGTGCCTCTCTTTTGGTGGACATATGTTTGCAGTTCTTTTGGGTGTATCCTTAAAGTCGAATTTCTGGGTCATTGGGTTTTCTTATGTTGTGCTTTTGTAGATACTGCCAAACAATGCCTGAACTGGTTCCACAAATTTACCCTCTCACCACTGTGGGGGTTCTGAGTGCTCTATATTCTTGTCAGCTCTTGGTATTGTCTGTCTCTGTTTTAGCCATTTTGGTGCAGGAATGATGGTATCTCATTGTGGTTAACAAGTCTTTTTTTAAAAAGCAGTTACATCTCATTCATTATTAAATGGTGACATTTATCCTGAAGTACATATTTGTGTTTTTTCAAATATATCTGCTATAGCGTACTCCTGACAAGGTCAAATAACTTGGAACCCTTGATTTTATATTCACTAACCGTTTCAAATATTTTGCCAAAAGAGAATGCGTGAATCTGTGCTTGCACAAAATATTTTCAGGTGCACTCCATACCCAATTAAAAGTATTGTAAAAGTCCTGCCATATTTTAAACTTCTTGTTGCTATGTAGTGATCCATACCAAGGACATCTTATTGTGCTCTGCGTTCTTATGATTTTAACTTCTTGGTTTCAATATCTTGCTGTAGACATGTAGCAAATAAATTTTACATGAGGTGTTTGCTTGGGAAATTTATTCTTATTTATTCTTTATCTTTGCTTCAGCTGACACAAATACCCAAAACATTGCTTTTGTTAAGAAATTTACTTACTATTGAGGATGTATTTTTTTTCTAGTACATTGTTTCTTTAAGAGCTCACAAGAAAGGGTCCTTCAATGTGTTTCATGATTTAAAGGAAGAATCTAGAAATAGTATAAGTTGGAATGCATTGGAAACATGCATACTTTTGAGCAATTGTATGGCAAACCTCTCACATGATTTGTCTGTTTCTTCAATTCTTCAGTGACAAGTTCTATGAATCTTCCAACAATATCTAATGACCAAGGAGTTCATTTTAATGTGTCACTACATAGTTTTTAAATATCTCTACAGCCATTTTCACCATAGCAAAAGGAGCAAATGTTTGAGCAATATAGCATGGCTTTTCGCTTTTACTATAAGCAATAAATTCAAAATTATCACATTCAATCAAATTTTGTAAAGGAATGGATTGAGTATATCATGACTTTAAACAGTCATGGATTTGAGTATATCATGACTTTTAAATGCCTTGCTGATTGCAAAGGTTTCACACTCTCATTACTCATTTCAAGATACAGTATTTACTCAAGGGGAAAGTAAGTCATCATTAATGATAGTAGATGAAAGGCTATATTTCAAATGGTCTTTTTAATAATTTGCGTAAGTCTTTTGACAAATTTTATGATTAATGTAATTAGACTGCCATTATTTTTATCCTATAATTAGCTGAAAAGTAGCAAGCACTAGGAGTTGCAGCAGTATCGTTAGCCATTCACCCACTGTTCCCTTGGGCTCATGTCATTACTATTATCTTTAGTTTTCAGTTTCTTCGCAGGGATCATTTACATCACTTTTCCGTTTTGTGAGGATTAGTTAAATTGCGGTGAGAATCATGAGCTGTAAATCCAGTGAACTGGGCACACACACAAACAGGCTACATGGTTATGGGAGACATACAAACTTCCATTTGGGGAAGATTCTCCTGGCACGGAAGGGTTCCTCTGAATAAGAAATGCTCCGCTGAACTTCATCGTAGGAGTCTCGAACGTCAGTGCTCTAAGAGATTCCAGAAGCCACCTTGTCAGCCTCCTCGTTGGACAGATGAGGAGCTGAAGGTGCCCAGAGAAAGAGTAGAGACCGTATAGTCTGATGGGTCAGTAAGCAGGCTCTGGTGATAGAGGACACCAGCGTGACCTCTGCCACTTCCCCTCTGTGTATTCTTGAGCAAGTTATTTTGCTTCTGTTTCCTCAAATGTATACCTAAACAGGGCGAGTATTACTAAATGGAAATTATATCTCAATAAACTCATCTTTAGAAGGAAGGAAAGAAGGAAGGAAGGGACAGCCTCAATGCTGATGTTTATGTATCCATGGGATGCTTAGCACAGTACCAGGCACATAGTAGATGCTTAAAAGTTATTGCTAGTTGTAAGGGGTTGAATGGTGGCCCCCAAAATATCTGTCCACATCCAACTCCCTGGAACCTGTGAATGTGACCTTATTTGGGGAAAAAAAAAAAGGCTTTTGCAGATGTAAGTTAAGAATGTTGAGATGAGAACATCCTGGATTATCCAAGTGGATCCTAAAGCAATGACACGTGTCCTTGTAGGAGGTAAAAACGAGGACACAGAACACGAAGGAGAATGCCATGTGAAGATGGAGACAAAGACAACCGAAGAATGCGAAACACTGCCAGAGCCACAAAGGTTTAGGAAGAAGCAAGAAAGGGTTCTCCCAACACTCTTTGGAGCGAGCACGACCGTGCCAAAACTTTGATATTGAACTTCTGGCTTCTGGGACTGTAAGGGAATACATTTCTGTTGTTTCCATCCACCAAACTGGTGGTGATTTGTTACCATGGCCCTGGAAACTAACACACTGATGCTGCTGGCTTCACACAATCGTAGAGTTCATTATCTAATCCGATGACTTAAGCTCTACAGAGCGCTTTGTGGCTCCTGCAACACAATAACAAGTATGGTGCCTGTTTTGCTTTTGGAGGAAGTTCTAAGATTTTGTGGTAATGAAAATATTCTACAGCTTCTAAAAATCCAATCAACTGACCCTAAATCTTATTTACCTCTAAACGTGAACACCGAAGTTATGTAACTTGTCCAAGTTCTCTTGCAAGTGGGAGGCAGAGCCACAGTCAGCACCCCATTTTCTTCCTGCCTACGCAGGGCTCTGTCTAGACACCAAGGAGCTACCAGCAAACCAATGTCCTTGGAAGAGAAAGAGGAAAACATTAGCAGTAGCCTCGTTATAATGAAAGACAAGACAAAGATGCCTTGGTTATCAACCCTGCCATTCAACATTCAACTGGAGGTTTCAACACAATGATAAATGAAGATAAGGAAAGAAAATAGGAAAAGAGAAAGAAGGAGAATTCAAGTAGTGGGGTTCTCTGGATCATCTAGGGGAGATTTGGGGAAAGTGCCCGTGATATCCACACCTATAAAGGTAGAACATTCCTCCTCCATGGACTAAGAAATTAGTTCAGTCACTTTGGGACCAGACAAAAGTGAATTCCAACTGTAGCCCTGTCACTTCTATCTTTGTGACTTTAAGCAAATTTCACTTCCCTGTGTCTTCTAAGTAAAAGGGAACAATATTTAACTTGCAGGGTGATTGTAAGACTTAAAGAGATGGCCCAATTCTGACCCAGATTCTGAAGCCAAGCTAGTAGACTCTTACCATGGACTATGGGCAATTTACTTCACCTCTGTGCCTCGTTTCCTCATTTATAAAATGAGATAAAATAAGTGACTTGTCTCAAAGGGTCACTATACAGGTTAGAATAAACTAATAGCTACAAAGGACTTACATGGCTATAAAGTGCCTGGTGGGATAGTGCTATATGAACATCTGTTCAATTTAAAAGTAATAGAAAAATTTACCTAAGGGGAAGATTTTCCCACTTTTTCAAAGAAAGGACTCCCAAGTGATTTAGAATTTGGTAAAAAGATAGAATTTGATTCCATAAAATACATCAAAGTCAGTTTTAGCAAGAGAAAGTTTTTGTTTTTCTGACAGATGCTCCACTCTGAAGATTTTGAAAAGCCGGAAGCCTCCTCCCTGACTGACTTGGTGTGGACAGAAAGAGAGTTGGATGAGAAAAGTAAGACCCTGAAGGTTCTATGGTTGGCTGACGTCAGAGCCTCTTTCTGGGGATGAATTGTTACCGGCCCATCTTTGCAACATCATGGGCCTAATTGAGGGGTGTGCATGTGCCCAGCCCCTGGGACGGAGCAGGTGTTGAGGGACTCTCTGTTTCCAAGTACACCGCCCCCTGAAGCAATTAGCTTACTCCAGGTCTGGGACCAGGCATTCCTTAACTATGGCCAAAGGTCCCGCTGACTCGTAGCTAATTCCAAGAACACTAGTCTGCAGGCTGATCACTCTCATCCCTTTTGAAAAAAATAATAATAATTGTAAGCCCCTTGTACGTATCAGGATCTCTGCTGCTCGGCACCAAGAGCACAGGGATGAGATCATGGTGAAATGAAGGAGACTGACAAATAAATAGAACATTCCACGTCCTATTAGGTAGGAACACAAAGGAGACGATTCAGCTAACTGGGCAGTATAAATATACAATTATGGAGTCTTTGCTGTGGGCTGAGCCCAACTGCAAGCACTTCCATTTATTAACTCATTTAACCCTTTAATCCCCCTGTGGGGGAGACAGTATGTCCTTAATTTATAATCAAGGAAAATGAAGAACAGAGAGGTTAAACCTCTTGCCAAAAGCCACATAGCTATTAGGAGTAGAATCTCTGTGCATCAAGACGATGGGACTCCAGAACTTGTGTTCTCTGCCTCTTAGAGGCTACAGCATCACTTGTCGGTAGCCCATTGCATTTCATCTTTGGGTCCTAAATTCCTTCAACATTAGGAAAGAGCGAGATCTACCTAGAGTATAAACACTGTATTCAGGAGAAAGGAATTAATCTTACCTTCCAGGAGCCTTGTTACTCAAGGTTATTGCTGTATATACAGTGAAATTTCAAGGGATACACACGACTCACATGTGAACAGAATCAGCCCATTTCAGCATATCAAGGCCCAGTACAATCAGGCCTTGCTTGCCTTTGATATCGCATCCGGTATTCATCCCAACTCTGGAGATGGGTGTTCCTTGTCTCCCTTTCACAGACAGGAACACAGAGGATTGGAGAAGCCTAGTCCCCTGCTTCAAGCGTAGAACAAAACAGACAAAAGAACTCTAAATCTCATGCCTTTTCACTATGCCACGCTGGCAATGAAACCACTAGCGGAAAATCCTAGAGCCAGATAATTCAGAGCTTCTGCTTCATGAAGGACCAAAACCTGAGGGTGAGGAATAGTTAATGGCAATGATAACAGTAGCAGGTAATATTACTAAGCTATGAACACATTGCAAACGCCACGCGCACCGTATAATCTTATTTAATCTTCCGTGGCATAGCTTCTTTGTTATCTTTGTTTCACAAATCAGGAAGATGAAGTTCAGAGGATAAATAATTTGCCGAATCTATACGCGGGTGCAGCAGGAGCCAAACCCAAGCACGTCTGAATCCAGAGCCCACACTCTCACCTCCTCTTGTCCTGCAGCCAGAGATGAACCCTCCCAGAGTCTCAGCCTCTTCCAGATGGAATGCCCTCAGGCACCGTACTCAGTCTCTCTGATATGCGACTTCCTCCGTGACTAATGTGGGACCAATAATACCCACCTTCTAGACTTAGGTAGTCAGGAGAAACTGAATCAGGATCCCTGGGCCTGGGGTTGGGCATTATCATGATAAAAACTCTCTGAGTGATTCTAATTAGCAGTCAAGGTGGGTCTCCATCCACCGTGGTTTCTCACACCAGTAATGTGATAAGGATCAGCTGGGATCTCACTAAACCACAGCTTCTGATTCAGCAAGTCTGGGTGGGACCTCAGACTCTGCATTTCTGACAAGGCCTCCTCCCCAACCCGTCTGCCCCAAGGCTTGGGAGCCACACTTTTGTGTATATATTTTTATATGAGTTTCAGGCATACAGTACAGTGGCTAGACATTTATATAGTTCATGAGGTGAACCCCCCGATTACTCCGGCACCCATCTGCTCTACACACAGCCATTGCAATACTATTGACTATATTCCCAACGCTGTACTCTATGTCCCTGTGACCATTTTGTAACTACTATTTTGTACTTCCTCATCCCCTCTCTTTTCACCCAGCCCCCCAACCCCTCTCCCCTCTGGCTATCCTCAGGTTGTCCTCTGCTTCTCTGAGCCTGGTCCCCTTTAGTCTGCTCCTTTAGTCGGGGAGCCACACGTTGACTATCAAGGCTGTAGGTCACGGTGATGATGTGGATTTCAAGTGCCAAAGGAAGCACCTGCAGAGTTTTAAACAGGGGAGAGCTGTGGTCTGCTCTACCGCACAGAAGCATCGCTCTGGCTGCTCTATAAAGATCAAAGCCTTGCTGACAGGGAGGTGATGGGCTACCTGGAGGTGGGAGGCCCAAAGCACAGTGCCCCAGCCCAACACAGAAGCAGGAGTCCCGCGCTCCAACAGGCGACCATCAGTAAGTATTAAGAGTCGTCATCGCCAGGCTTGGGCGCGGGCAGAGAGTGCGCATGCTCAAGGGGCCGAAGCACTGGTCCTGCTCCTGCTTCTCACCCCGGTGGCCTCCAGAGGAGGGTGCTTCTTCCGACGCTGAGTGGAGCCTCATTTTCTCCCCAGAATCCTCCACCAAAATGAATTCGGACTCTGGGGTGTTTATGTGTAAAATACCAAGATGTCTGGGATTTATTTTTAAAATTCTACTTCGCGCCCTAACATCATTGGGAGGTGATAGATGAAACGAGATTGGCAAACTGTTGAGGCTTGTTGGGTGGGTGAAGGAGACGTAGGTCCATTAACCTATTCTCTCCACTTTTATTCATGTGTTTAAATTTTCATAATAATAAAAAAGAAAAACTGTAGTTGGTGATGTCATTTTTAAGAGCTTTGGTCCAGTCACCTCTCACTAGCATTTCACCTCCTGGAGCACCCAGTCATGCTGGGAAAATCTGAACACCTCATTTCCCATCCCAGCCGCGGTTCCCCAGAAGCCTTGTCATCTCCTGATAAAGCAGGGCGTGGCCTCCCAGTGCTCTGTGCGCCTTCGCTAGCTCTGCCCCCCCATCCCCACCCCCCCTAGCTGATGCTGCTCTCTGTGGGTTCCGACCTCTCATTGACCCCCAGCACCTGAACCTGTGCTTTGCAACAACAAACTTGTGTGACATGCATGCTGTAGTGGTTAGAACAAGGATTCTGGAACCCCAATGCCTGGCTTTGAATCCCGGGTCAGCCACACACTAATTATGTGACAGATCAAACAACTCATTTAACATCTGTAGATGTCAGTTGGGGACTTGAGAAAGCAGCTGATGCTCTATGCCAGGGCAGGCAAAGTTTTCTCCAAAGTGCCAGAGACATATATTTTTGGTTTCACAAGTCATATGACTTTGTCACCTGCAGGCTGAGGCAACTTGAAACTAATGCACCTCTTCCATTTCTCTCTTGCCCTGCTGCAGCTGCCCGCAACAGATCCAGATGGTGTTGCTGCAAAATTAAAGAGAACGCACGACCTCAGAGTGAGAGACAGACCATGACCAGATTATGCCATTGCGATCTCTGCGGCTTGTTTTGTGACTGCAGCGCATTCCGGCCTTGCAATGGGCAGCCCTGAAGGACATAAAGAATACATCCAGAGACTTATATAATGTTATAAGCAAATGTAACTTCAATAGAAAAATAATAATGATGCATCTATTTTTCTTGCCCAAGTCCATTCCAAGTTATGCAAACTCCCTCCGTGTTCTTGGGTTTTCATACATCGTTTAAATCTTTCTCCCATGTATCTCTCGTCTCCTAAACACTGTCCAATCTGTGCACGTTCTTCTCTGAGCCAAAGTCCACAACTGACCGTGATCCCCAGATGGGCTCGATTTTCCACAGAATGGGACCATTTGCAGGAATACGCTGTACGGCCACACCAGGTGTGCACAGGGGAGGGACAGCAGATCGCACTGTTGATGGGTATGGAGTGAAAGCCTTCAGCGAACATCCCCATGCTCTGTGAAGCCCATTTTCCCCCACAGGTTTTGCATAATTAGCTCTTAACGGAGGCCGGGAGGCCCTGTTAGCGGTCTTTCCAGGCTGCCTTGCCGGCCTCTCCAGCTGAATAAAAACAGGACAAACTGAGAGGAACAGTCAGAAAGCGTTGAAAAGTGTCTACAGTTCTATGTCTCTTGCACTTGCCAGTCCCAGGTGTTTGCAGGGATTCTGAGAAGTGAGAGTTCGGTGGGAGCTGCAGTTATGGGGACTCCTTTCTCCAAGTCGAAAGTCAGGGTGCAGACCCAAAACGCGATGTTGCTTCTACATGGAGCAGTCTGGGGGATTCATTTGGATGCTGACATTGGGGAATTGGGGGCATGTCAGATGGTCCTTGGGGTCAAGAGGAAAGGACCCTTGTCCTCTAGGTTTCCCCAGGAAATCGAGAGGTACGGTTATAACAGATCCTGTCATCTAAGGTCTCGGAGAAGGAGGGGCTCCAAACTGCCACCATGGACGCTCCAAGAGGGCTGAAGGATCCACTGGGTGCTCTCCACAGGCAGAGGTCAAGGAAGTGGGCGGTGGGGCTCAGCATTCAAACGCTGGTTCTCCCTTTACCTCCCATGTGAACCTCAGGCACATCGCCCGACTGCCCTGAACTACATACAGTCCCTCCACTTGAACTCCATCTGAATGGCGGCACCTACCGCGAAGGCTTGGTGTGAGGATTAAATGAAGGTTTCAGGACTCCATGCTTTTTAAGAGATGTCGTTTTTCACCCCGTCTTCTCCTTCTAGATACTGGATACTTCTCCCACTAGGTACTAGGTACTTCTCCCAGAAGGTACTTAGTACTTCTCGATACTGGGTACTTCTACTAGGTACTTAGTACTTCTCCCACCATCTGTAAAGATAAAAAATATTCATTTCATCTAAGTGTTTCATAATAAGCTTTAGAATTGAAGTCTACCTTGGAGCAGTGGTTTCATATCCATATTCTGGGTATGAGGAGCCTTTTTAAAAAATCCCAACGCCTGGGCCCACCTCTGGGGATTCTGATTCAGGTGGCCAGGGTGACTACAATGGGCAGCTGGGCTTGAGAACCACAGCCACAGCACCTCCTGCCTCCCACCCAGCAGAACCCACCCGCACAGCACTCACAGGCCAAGGTGCTAGAGATGGATCAGCCTCTTCATCCCACAGGCACCCAGACTGGGAAGTCCTAGCTTTGTAGGCTCAAAATCTTGGCTGCCTGCCATGTGACTTTCCATTCTTCCCTTGGGGGGAAAAAAAAGTGTGGATTTGACAAATTCTATCTAGGAGAACATGGTACCTCAAGCCTGGGGCCCGCCCTTTTCCAAGAGATCATTTGTGGACGTTACAACAAAGAGAAGGAAATGAAGGATGGAGTGTACGCCAAAGTCTTTCTATCTTGCTGTAAATCATGAGACTTTTTTCCATGCTTGCACTTTGTAAAAAAAAAAAAAGGAAAGAAAAGAAAAAAACAAGAAAAACAAACAAACAAAAAAACTATTAGAGATTAGAGGGAACTTAGCTCCCAGAGCCTCAAATGAGGGAGGAAAAAGAAAAGAAAAGAAATAGCAATTGAATGTCATTGTTCTCAATTCTCTCAAGTATAAAAGAGGAAGGCGGGTCACTTTGCTGCCGGGCAGGCGGTAACCAGGTTATGTCCCAGGACCTTGACCATGAAAGGGCTTCTCTGTCTCCCACTCCTAAGATGGGGGTGGGTGAGGAAGGGTGGGGAGGGGATCGTCATTGTTCAGATCGCCTAAAACAATTCCAGGAGAGAAAGCTCTCCGGCAGAGAGCTAGCTGAGCATGCGCTAGATAGAGGTGGCACCTGATTTCATTTCCGTGTTGGCTCCAGTATAGGAAGAAACGGGTCTTGTTGGGAAGTCCATTGGCTGATCTATAGCTCAGAATTCTAAGCCGTTCACACCATTAAAATTTTGATTAATGTTTGTTTTTTTTTCTTTTTCCTTTTTTTTAAATTAATTAAGAGGCTGGCGGACACACAGAAAAAGGAAACCTCTCTGTTCTTTGGCCAAAAATTTTCCTCAAACACCTGCTAGGAGAGGGGAGGGCAGTCTAAGTATCAAAAGCAAAATGTGCAAGGAACCATGTCAGAATCCAAGCAAGTCCAGGAGGAAGAGACACAAAGGCCTGGAACATGAACCCTGCTCAACAGGCTCATGTGACCCGGTAAACATCAGTCTTTCCCGATATCCTCAACATGGCAACACTTCTGCTCTACCCACGAAGAAACAGGAGTAAAGCAGTCTGTCCCCAGCACTTTGCTGGGGCAGACATGTTGATGCAGTATCACACATGTGTGTGCCAAGGCAGGAAGGTGGAGAGCATTGTGGAATATTCTAGAATCACAGCAGCCCCAGAAGCCCCAGGGCAAACCCTTATCTCCTTATGATTCTTCTTGTGCTCCTTCACTCCGTGTATGCTGCCAACATTTGTGTGTCCCAGACAAACAGTGGGAATTCCAAGAACCAGAAGGAGATAAAGAAAGAAACTGGCTTCCACCAGTGCTTAAAAAGCTTCCTCAGACATCATGGTGACCCTTTTACCAGCAGAACCGGATGGGAAGCCAATCCAGCTGCCGAGGAACAAGGCTGTTCTTTTCAAATAACCCTTTTCAGGCTCCAAACAAGCTCCATCTCAGCCCCAGCCATGCCCCCACTGCACGGGCAGCTTGTGCTGTGACTTAAGCAACTCGCCCGATTTCCCTGAGCCTTAATTTCTTGCCAGTTAAGATGGTGGCAGTGGTTCTACCTGCCTCACGAGGTTGCCGTAAGGACCAAGCATTTGTAAAAGCAGTTCAGCGACCTATGAGGAGGCTCCGTGTGCAGACGGGGTCTGTACAGAACAGCTCGAGAGGTGAGGACCTGCCCTATGCCCCACCCTAGTGGCAGTGATGATGACGAGGGGGAAGAGGCAGGGACAAAGACGACCACTGTGTGACCGAGACCCTTGTAATCTCATAGCACAGATTCTGGACACAAGCTGAGCAGGTAGAAACAGGAACACATCCGTGGACAGATGAAAGTGTCCCCTCCGCCTCAGGACACACACCTCGGTTTAAGGCAGAGTCCTGGACAAGGAACCTCGTATTATTCCATTTGCTTCTGCACATCGTTTTAAGCCTTTCCATTTTGTTGACATTGAGGATGAGTGTTCCATGTCAGGTGTCAAAGACACGATCAGATTAGGACGGGTGGGGCTGACTACCACTGATAACCAAGGCTCCGCATTCAGCAGTACTGTGGATAGCCTGCCCATCTGCCCCTGGGCTCAGCAAGCCTGCGCAGATGGGATCTCGCCGATGCACCCAGCACCTCCTCCGGACCCATGGGAAAAGTGAGCAGCTCCTCCCTCGGGGATGGCCTCCTGAGATGTTGCAACAGGCTTTCCAAGCCAGACAGCAGAGGACGGAGGAGGACACCGAATGCTTATTGAGTGCTAAGTATGTGCTTTACCTAATCCTCACGATTATCTCATGCAATAAAGTTGATTATCCTTATTTTATAGATGGGACAACTCGAGGTCTCCGAGACCAAGTGACTTGTCCAAGAGCGCATTGCTAACAAGCAGGGGAGCAGGGGCTTCAGGGAGGGCTGGCTCAAGGCGCCGTATGCTGAGTGTGCTAGGAAATGCAGAGGTAAACATTCCACGGTTAACGTGCCCTTGAAGGAGCTTTCGGTCCCACGGGGGAGACAAACAGGAACAACTGACCTAAACTAACATACCAGGTGAGGTTCGATACACAGTAATATACAAGTAATGGACTCCAGGCGTCCGAGGGAAGAAATAATAAATTCTGACCTCAGGATCCAGGAAGGCTTCAAAGAACAGATGGCATTGGACGAGGGCCACGGAAGACGGCGAGAACCGTAAGGAGAAGAGAAGGGATGAGGACCAGGGAGAAGGGAAGGGCGTTCAGGAGGAAGACTCACCCCGACGAGAGCACCTGCCTGGGTGCCCCGTCAGAAAAGGAACTAGGCGTCCCGGCTTCCAGTTACTTTTCTTCCAGAAAGCAGTCCAGGCCTCTGAACAAGGCTCACCAGGACCTTCAGACACCGGGCCAAACCACGAATGCCATCGTCGCGTCAGTCTCCCAAACGCCCCGCGCCCCCTTCCACATAGAGATCATTCTCGCTGGGACACATTTTCCCCTCCACGGCCCTGATTCTTTGACAGGCTGTATCCCGTTTGTCCTTGAGCACTGGACATCATACCCTCACACCAGGCAGAGTCAGGCCGCTGTCGACCCTCTGTTCCCCATATTATGGCACCTGTCAAACTGCATGGCACGCACCGGTGGATGTGTCTGTATCTCTCGTGAGGCTGTGAGCTCCTTGAGAACAGGGACCTCATTTTTTGTTCCCCAAAGTGTAATGCAGCACCTGGCATATGAGAGGTCATAAGCAAATACAGTGGAACGGCCGACCAAATAAAAGAATCAATCATGGGAAAAGATGAGAAACTGGGAAAGAAAGGCAATTTGGGGTCTGATTTTGAGTGAGGGGTGTGGGCAGGGCGTTCGACGCCGGGTTAATTTGTTCCATTTTTATCGTGTGAACAATGGGACGGTGTTGATGGGGTTTGAGGAGGAGAGCAAGCAGTATGTCCTATGGATCAGGTGGCAGTGTGGCAGACACAGAGAGAGAGAAGGGCTGGCGGCAGGGAGAATCCTTGAGAAGCTTTTATCATGATCCAGACAAGTGAAAAGGCAGATATCCTCCTGACTTAGAGAAGGCTTTTAAAAACTGGAACCACAGAGCAGAGAGCACATCCAAGCTACGGCTAAAGCAGGCAAGAGCTGTCCTTGAGAGGTAGCAGCGTTCCATGACCCCAGAAATGACTGCCGTGGACAAGGCTGGGGGAGGGGTGAGAAGCTGCCGTGTGTGCACAGGAGCTCTTAAGAAATACTCCGTAAATAAGTGGAAGCGTTGGCAGGAGCAGCCCTGGGAAACCGCCTATTACATGACTAAGGTGCTGAGAAATCTCTGCTGTGGGCCTGGCAGAACGCTGGCCAGCCAAATCCATCACCGCAAACCTCAGAGTGCTTCTGGGAGCGTGCGCATATGATGGGCTGTGGGCGTCTCGGGTCGTAAAACGTCCCCCCAGCTGCTCAGAGGACCTGGCGGAGCAATTAAGGAGGATTCTTTCAAGCAGATCAAAAGGCCCCGGTGAGGTGATCTCGGGAAGCTTCCTGCCCTCCCTGGGAGGAAGACAGGAATCAGGTCTCATTATCCTCATTTTACAGATGAGAACTGTAAGTTCCCTGGTGACTAAGTCCCTCGCCTGAAGTCAAACAGCCAGCAAAGGGTGGAACCCAAAATAAGTGTCTCAGTCACCAGGCTCCCAGGACACGATCCCTCCAGAGCCTCCCATTCCGTGGAAGATGAACTGTCCCTGGGAACTTCAGGGCGTGGGTGGGCCACAGGGGCCACTGCAATCACTTGGCACGTACGGAGGCGTGCGTGCACACTCAGTGAGCTGGTATCTCTCTGTGCGACACCGATGCTCTGACAGTCTTCTCATGTTCGCGTTGTATAAAACTCAAGACCCCAACCTAACAATAACGACCCACTTACTCCTTGGCCAACCGACAGGCAGACCATTCCAGGGGGTGTACACACCCTTGGAGGTCATCTTGTAAGAACTTCTTCCCAAGTTTGTATCTAGCTTCAAATCCCAGTCCTGCCCTTGCAAGTCCCAGGATGTAGGCAAGTTACTTAACCTCTCTAAGTCTCAGTTTCTGCGTACATGAATTGGAGATATTCAGAATACCTATCTAATGGGGTTGTGCCTTGCAGGCAGTGAGGCCGGGCATAGAAAGATCACAGCAGAGAGCCCGGCATATAGTAATCACTCAATCAATGTTAGCAGTTACTAACAGCATAGATCATAGGAGTGGTTTGAGTCTGAAAAATAATTCTCCATTCTCTATCTTTTCATGGTCTGGCTATTAAGATTTAGAATTAAGTCTAAATCTTAGTATTCGACCAACTCCCTCCCACCTGGGCCAAATAAGTTCATTTTTATTCTACATCATCGCAACTGCCTGCTATGTTTTAAACAAGAGCCGAATTATTACTCTTAATGCAAAGAATGCTTGTCACCTAAGAACACTCCAGGACTCACAGAGATGTCAGGGCTTTAAAATTCTCTCTGGGGTCCTGCCTTGTACCTCCCTACTCTTGTCATTGCTACCTCATCATCCATGGGCCCAATGTCCAACCCACTGAAGGCAGCCCACTCACAGAGGCCAGAGGCCTCTCCTCACAGTTTCTGTGGGCTGGGAGTTCAGGCATGGCTTGACTGGGTTCTCTGCTTGGAGTCTCTTCCAGCTGCAACCCAAGTTGTCAGCTGGGCTGCAATCCCATCTGCAAACTCAACTGGGAAAGAATTTACTTCCAAGCTCTAACACATGGCTAGATGCACTGCTTTGTGCCTCTCTCACTGAGAGTCCTGGCTTGTTGCTGGCTGTCAGCTCGAGAACGTCTCCAGATGCTAGAGGTCATCGCAGTCCCTTGCCATGTGGGCTCATCTGACAAGGTCGTTACGTCCTCAAGCCCACAAAAAGGATCTCTGATAGGACCGTCTTCTGTGGTAGAAACTAATCACAAGAGCAACATCTCATCACTTTTGCCATAGTCTCTTGGTTAGGAACAAGTCTCAGTACCTGTAGGCCATCGCATTTAAAAGCCACCTGTACTTCATATTTTTTCTTTTAATTGACTTTTTTTTTGGTACTGAGTCTCTTCTTCAGCAGTAACATCCAGTTACATTTTCCCTACTATACCTTAAAATAGATGGCTAACTACTAAATGTTTTTAATCATAATTTCCCTTATCATTAAAATTAATTTCACACACACATCCCCCCCGCCAGCCGCCACCCATGAGAGGCAGTCTCTGAGATGGTCCACAGTGATGCTTGTCTCCTGTTATTCAACCCTTGTGTGATCCCTTCCTCAGCAGGGCCTGAACCCAGCTACTGATGCCTCATTAACAAAATTTGGCAAAAGTCACGCATGCCACTTCCAAGACAAAAAGGTACAAAGGACTGGGACTTCCGTCGTGGTCGCCCTCTTGCCCTTTCACTTGCTCGTGATGACGAAGCCAGTGCCATGTTGTATGCAGCTCTACAGAGGGGCCCGCAAGGCAAACAACCAAGGAGGCCTCCAGCCAGCCGCTCCCGAGGCTTCGAGGCCCTCAGCACAACAGCCAGCAGGAAACTGACTCTTGCCAACAGCCACACGAGTACGACAGAGAGCATATCCTTCCTGGTCAAGCCTTGAGATGACTTCAGCCATATGAGAGACCCAGAGCCCAAGAGCCCAGTTAAGCCCCTCCCAGTCTGCTTGTCCAGGCAAACTGTGAAATACTCAAAGATGCTCTTTTAAGCTAAGTGTTGGGGTCCTTTGTTAATGGCAGAAGATAACTAATATACCTTATACTGCATGTTATCTGTAATTGAAAACCATAAAATAAGAAATAATGAATATGCCTTCAACCAGTGGTTTGTAAATCATCATAAAAAAGAAAAAACAATGTTCCAACTGGGCAGCTGGGATCGTGGTGACAAGTAGAGGGACAACTTGAGAACCATGGCTCAGGAGTTTCCTGATGTACTTCTTTACACCTGCCTCGGAGTTTGTACCAGAACCTGCAAGGATAGAGGCTAAAACAAGAGAAAACAACAAAAACAGAGAAGCAAAAAAAAAAAAAAAAATAGACTCGTTTCACTGAAATCTCCATGAGCTACTGAGAAAGAAGCAAGGTAGCCCCGCTTGGAGCCTATGTCAGCAGACGAGACACAGAGACAGGCATTCTCCTTGGGTCAGTGTGGAACAAAATGTGACACTAGATGGAGACAATAACCCCAACACAGACATCAGCCACGCCGGCCTTGGCAAGGGCCTCCAAACTTGGCTGTAGATATCAGAGCAGAAAGCTGGAGCCGAGAATGAAAAGAGTAAACAGTCCATGGAGCCAGAGGGTTAGAGCTGATATGTCCCGATGAGCCGTCTCCTGGGACTTCCAGAATTAACCAAAGTGAGATCCTTGGCAGGCAACCCTAGACAGGAGGGTAAGAGACTGGCACAAGGTAAGCGTAACGTAAATATAAGTATTTATCGACTACTGACAAAAGGGAGGGTGTGACGGATATGGTGACCTTGATCTTCCCCGCAAAGGCTGGGGTCGCTGAGGACTTAGGAAAATAAAATATTTTTCGTTCTAACGATGTTGTAAATCTCTACAGTACAGGGAACCCACCTTGCCTTCTCATGTGATGTTATACACTAGACACTCAGTGAAGAATGTAGATGGAGAGAGAGACAGAGTGATCTTTCCTGTTTAATGATACTTAATACAAATAAGTTTAGACTTCATCCTCTTGGCCTTGTCTCTTGGCTAGAGGCTGCTTTTTTGCAGAATCTTTTTAGGGCAAAAGCCTGTGCCTTCAGAGCTCCTCGGTGCAAAAGTTCAGCCAGTGTCCTTCCTCCTCATCACACCACACTCAGACCCTATCTCAAATTGTTGGAAATTACCTCCTCAAAGCCCTCCTACGCTGAACCCACTCTTCAAATACTGGGTGAAAAAATCAACCCAGAAAATATGGAAGAGGGGAAAGCATTCACGCACGTGTGGACCTTTTCCAAAATAATGAACAGTACTGTTTTAAACCACTAAGTGTCGGGGGAATTTGTTACGCGGCAATAGATAACTGATACGTCCTCTACTGAGTCCCCACACTTCAGAAAACACCATCCTAAAGGAATAGCATTGAGGCACCGTTCCGGTGGGGTAGGTGGGATAACAATGAATAGTAGAAGGACAACTTGGGATAGAAAACCAGAGGAGAAATCAAAAGCCTTGAGTTGTGGTTCCAAGTCTATCAGGACGCACCAGCTGTGTGAGCCTGATGAGATCACATCCTCTTCTGTAAAGTGGCATCAATGATAAATGCCTTTCTTATGTCATACTGTTATTATGAGACTCAAATTACAGAACTCGAGTGAAAGCTTTGTAATATGTGAGGTTATAGACCCAGTAAGGGGCTGTAATCATCAACATTATCATCATTATCTTTATTGCTGGCTGTTTCAAAGTAAAACCAACATGGGTTTGAATGTATCAAAGTCCAACCAGGTAAACAGAAACCACTCTAAGTATATGAAATGGGGAAATTAATAGGGGTAATGGGCTACACAGATGATGGAATGGCTACAAAGCCAACCAAAAATAGTAAGGCAACCCAGAGATTAATAAGAGCAAGAAACCACTGCCACCCCTTAGCTGGAAGGAGGAGGGAGGCGGGATCACAGGAACCCTGTAAGAAATAGGAACTGGAACCAAGGAATAAATGAATGAGACTTCGGCAAGAGACACCTCCAAAGGCAGAGAGGAGGAGAAATACCCCGGTTTCTCCTTTCCCAACACCCTTCCATAGCGGTTCAGTGCCTCCTATTGGCTGCCCCCAGCCACAAATTAGCTGACACTGGAGTGATGAACGGATCTGGAGCCAACAAGCCTTGGGCCAAAGAAACACTCTATTTAGCAAGAAATGCAACAATCTACGAGAAATGAAAGTAACATAACAAAGAGATCCAAAGACAGACTTCAACAGCGCATGGGAACTCATCCGGTCCCAAGCCTTGTCCTTCAAGGGAGGCCCCGAAGAGGAAAACGATGTGACTTGCCCGAGATCGTGACGCAGCTGGCTGGGGCAGCCTGGCGCCGAGGCATTGCAGTTCCCGATTCATAGCCCGTTTCACAGAATTAACTCTACAGTGGTGAACAGCGGTGGGGTTTCAGCTTCACGAAGGGACGTGCTTCAGTAGTTGCTTTCCAAGACAGTTGCTTGGACCCTTGAGCACATTTTCCCATAGAAACAAGGCTGCCTTGGCTGACTGTGTTCCCAGGCTGGCCATGGAATGCCTACTCAGCCCACAACTTGAGGAAGAAAGGAAGCTTCGCGTTCCTGAGTGATGAGGAGTCGAGTGGCTGATGGGCATCTTTCTCCCAGGGCAGATCAGAAGGGAACTCTCCCTCATGGGCTCCCTCTGCCACATTGGCTGAGGTTTCTCCTGGGTTGGCCCTGACCCCTGACAGGAGGAGTGTGGTGGGGAGAGCTGACTTCCACTTGCTAAGGTCTCACCTTGTCCATCCCTGCAGCTGCAAGCCCAGCAACAAACAGACCAGAAGCTCCTGGAGGGCTGGAAGTGGGTCCTTTTTTTCCTTTTTTTTTTTGGTCCTTTACATCTTTGCACCTTCTGCACCCTTCTAGTAACTGGCTTATCCCAATCACGTGATAGTCACCCAGGTGGGCAATGGGGAAAGTAGAGTCATTACAGAATGGTTTTATATTTAGAAACTGAAAAATGTTTCCATTGTTTTCATACTATAAGTTAAACACGAATCAAAATTTGCGCGCACACACACACACACACACACACACAAAGTGCTCTCAGACGGTGAGGAGGCTTAGGGGTAAGGGGGGAGAGATGAGGACGCTGACGTCTGTGAAATGAGTGTTTCGTATGGGGGTGCAATGCATCCCATTCCCTCTGGTTTGGGCAGAGAATTCTTCCAAGGGCTGCAAGCTTGCCCACACTGCATTTGGCTTTAGACTTGCCACCTGCAGTTGGTGAGTTCCGATTTCAGGAACCAACCACCTCACAAAGAAAGAAACTACCCATGTGCCCCAAAATGAGAACGAGGGCAAAATGCTGCCTAGCAACTCATGCAGAAATGGAAACTGAAATAAACTCTCTGCTGTCCAGGTCGAAACCCAGAGGCGTGTCTCCTCAAAGCTCACTTGGCACTACCTCTCGATTAAAGAGAACAGGAAATCAAAGTCTGTGCAGCGTTGGTGGCCGTCACCCTCCAGTGCCCTGTGCTGTGACACTTCCCCATCCGACAGAGGCAGAAGTGACGGTTCCCCATCCCTCACCCCTCGCCCTGTGCCACTTTTCCACCCCAGCAGGTCAGGGCCGCCCTATATGGCTGTGCAGGCCGTGAGCTGCCCAGCTCAGGAAGTGTCAGGCCCATCAGCTGCAGGGGCAGCGTGGGTGGCAGGCACCCTTGCTCTGGGCAGTGCTTCTGCCGTAACAGGCCCTGCCTATCACTCTGTATTCAGGCTGATGCCTCCAAGGCCATGAGCTCCCAACTGAGTTACGATTACTTTCATGTCCCTGGCACCTAGCACAGTGCCTGGTACACAGCAGAATCTCAGTATAGCCTAGAGATTCAAAAGCAATGAATTTGGGAAGGAGTCAGCACCTATCTCAGACAGGAAATAAGTAATTATTTGAACTAGGAGCAACATCCTAATTACAGTATGGCTAGTTCTTGGACTAACCTTGGATACTTTACAAGGTAAATATGACTTAGTGGTTAAGATCTCTGGCTCTGGGGTCAGAAGAATCTAGGTTTGAATCCCACCTGCACAACTTATCAAGAAGTCTGGGCACCTCCCCAGACTTCTCAAACCTTAGTTCCCTCCCTTGTGAGGATCTGCTGAGATCTAACGCCTTTGCATAGAGCCTGAGACGTAGGGATGGTCAATACATTCTTATAATTAAGTTGTAGTTATGATGTACATCGTTAGTGGCAGTTAATCAATAACCCCAAAAGGCACATTGTAGCTATCAGTATTTTTATCTCACGAGAAGGAATATGCCCAAGACATAGTAAGTACTCAATTAATGTTGATTGAATCAGAGAAGGGGGAGGGGAGTGAAGGACAAGTGAGGGAAAGGGAGAGTCAGAAGAGACACAGCTTCAAATCTGCCATCAGTGACATCGTGACTTTGATTAAGTTCCTTTCTCGGTCTCAGTTTGCACCTTTGTAAGAAGAAAGGTCATTAGATGATGTCTCAAGTCCCTTCTTCAGGATCCCCTCCAGCAGACACAGGAGACCCCGCTCCTGATCATCTGTGCAATGTTTTCTTAGATCCTGCAGGTGGTGCTGCTGAGTTAAGAAAAAAAAAAAACCTGTTTTTATTTGTTGGGGTTTTTTTTTTTTTTTCCTGCAACCTGGTTCCCAGCTGCCAAGTCTCTGTATTAACAGCAGACGGAAATTAGGGAAATTACTTACTTGTTGCTGAAATGCCTGAGGCAGTAAACAGCTCATTCCGCTTCCTTTCTTGCCTACTTGGCCTCTCCCTGTGCCATGAAAGCTCCATGGGTGTGGGGAGGTAGCTGGCCCCACATTCCAAGTTCACTTCCACCACTTCCAGCTGGTGACCTTGGGCAGAGGCCTTTGCCTGCTTGGGGTCTCTCACGTAGTGTGCAAAATGTGGATAATAATACCTGCAGACCAGCACGTGAACTAATATGGAGTGTTGAGACAATAATTAAATAACATTTGTTATTGACGAGTACAGTGCTGGCATAGTAGAAATTCAAGAACTGTTCCCTTCCCCTCCTCTCGTTTCATTCACTACAGACCGTGGTTAGTGTTTGAGAAGAAATGAACAGAGCGGCTGGTAGAGTGATGAGGAGGAAGCTTCCTGAGGAGACTCACTGAAGAGAGGACACATCATTTGAGACAGGAAGGGTGAGAAGGAGAGGAGTTCCAGGCAAAAGAGCCAGCAGGTGCAAAGACACAGCTTATCTCATCCGCTCCCCTTCCCTCATCCCTTAAAAAGGATTCATAATCCAGCAGCCCCGTCCTCTGAGCCCCAGAGTCTACCTTGTTCATGCTTTATGTACCCAGTCATGTCTCTCTGAGGACCAGGAGTGCACTTTATTCACTTCTGTCTCCCCAGAACCTGGCAGATAAATGCCTTAAGGAATAAATGAGACAATGCAAGGGCCACGTTGGCATTCATTCTGTCTCTTATTAGCCACCTTTACGTGTAGGCATCCCGATCTTTAGCTGTACCCCTCTTTGCATATCTAGCCCTTGGCACGTGGTGGACACTCAATCAATATTCGCTTTGATGAACTTGAATTGCATTTTCACTCATGGAGCACCTGCTGTGTGTCAGGCACTGGAGATGCGAAGATGCATAGGGAGCAAGCGATCCAGGGTCTGGAGCGCTCATTCTAGAAGAATAAAAGTACAGGAAGGAGCAGTGACACAGCACTTGCTATGTTCCTGTCTCATGGCCCAGCGCTCTCTATGTACTCATTCACTTAACCCTCACAAAACCCGGCAAGGCAGGTACTATGATGAGCGCCATTTCACAGATGGGGAGACTGAGGCTCAGGCGTGGAGACTTGCATGAGGAGGCAGAGCCAGGCCAAAAGCCAGGTGTCTGGCACTAAAGCCTCTATTATTCACCATTTTGTCACAAACACACACGTGTGCGTGTGTATAAATAATTCAGACGTGTGTTCAGGTGGGAGAGCTAAGGAATGGGGCAGCAGTGCGACAGGTATGACAGAGGAGTCAGTGTGAATTGACCTTGAAGAACGGGAGGGGTTTTCCAGATGGGATCATGGCGGCAGTGGGGAAGGCTCAGGGGAGAGGGGGAAAGGGACATTCTAGGCAGAGGGAAGAGGTCTAGCAGCCTACAGGGAAGATGGCAATAGGGATACGACACAGAGCCTGTGCCGGAGCCTGTTTGGGTGACACAGGCTGCTCCTCGCTGCTGGAAGACCAAGTGCTAGGTCTGGAGAAGGTCAGCTCTGGAAAAGATGCACAGGATGCGAGACTTCAGAAAATGTGTTTTTAAGAGATAATTGTAACACATAAAAACTTTTAACCTTTCTGGCAGCTGATCTGTGTGAGTGGCTGCCTTCATTCTGGGCAGTCAAACGTACCGAGGCCCCAAACACTTATCCAGCATTCACTGAACACCTACTATGTGCCAGGCACTTGCCACTGAACATCCCTTCTTGTCCTGCCATGAGAAGCAGTGGAACAATTGAGGTCTGAACTCTTCCGAGTTTAAATCTCGACTCTGATACGCACCAGATAGGTGACCTAGCACAAGTGATTTCTCCCCTGTGTGCCTCAGTTTCCTCATCTGTTAAATGAGAATACTGGTAATAGCTATCACGGAGGACCATTGTGTTACTGAGAGGGCCTGGCAGATAGTAAGCACTCAGTAGATGTTGGACGCTGCATATGGGTGCTACTTTTGAGTGTGTATATATATACATATATATGTATGTATATATATATATACATACATATATACATACATATATATACTCTTTATAGGACGCTGACTAAGTGCCAGGCACTGGGCTAGAAGCAGAAGGTTTGAGATGAGCAGGACAGTGGCCCCTGCACTGCAGTAGGTCAGAGTCTATAAGAATGAAGCTTACATAAGAATTGGTTACAACAGAAAGAAATAAGTGCTATATTTAATAATAATAATAATAATAATAATAATAATAATGACTAATAATGAGTAGCATCTGTGGGGTGACTTGTGGAGGCCAGGCACCGTGCACATTCTACCCTGCCCACAGGACTTTGGGGGCGTACCACCATTGTCTCTAGGTCTACTCCAGGGAACACGAGGTCCCAGCAAGGGGCGGAGCTGGTATCTGAATTCAGACCGGAGGCTGGGCTGCAAGGTGGGGTGTGCAGGGCTATGGGGGTGAGCGGGGAGGCCACGCAGAGGAGAGGACATCTGAGCTGTCCTTTAAAGGACGCTGAGAAAGAGAAGGGGTCTCAGGCAGGGCAGCGAGCACACGATGCAGAGGTCTGGGGGTGGGAACGGGGCAGAGAACGGAGAAGAGTCGTTGAGCCCGAAGCCAAGGGCCAGGGTGACGGAGAGAGAGAGAGAGCCCTGCGTAGGGGTGGCCTCGAGGGCCCAGCTGAGGACTTTGGACTCTCGCTGCGGCCTTCTATGCAGGGGGAAGCTGAGCGAAAGGAAAGACCCTCCCTCTACGCCTCTGCACACACCCCTCCCGGCCCCCAGGAAACTGGGCCAAAGCGGGATCAGCATGCTTCTAATTAATGCACCCCATCAGGGAGCCTGTCCAGCTTCCATATGGCGCGTAAATAATTGACAGTGACAGAGCGTGTTTATGTGGGACGGCAGCCAGCCTCCTGGCTTCTTCAGCCTCACTGCGTCCTCTCGCTCAGCTGGCCAGCAAGGTCCCCGAGGACCCACAGGAAAGAGTCAGAGGCCCCCGAGCACCCAGACTCCCTCCAGCACAGCTCTCCCACGGGAGGCATCCGGAAGGCCACAGGGCCCCTCGGCCCTGGTTCCCAGGGAAGTCACGTCCACTTCCAACCCCAGGAAGGCCTGAGGGGCCCTTCCTGTTCTCAGCGCATTTCTCAGAAACAAGCCAGAAAGGTTTTACATGGCCTGGGGGACAGGGGCGAGGGCTGGGCCCAGATGTAAGGAGCAGGGTGGTGAGTGGGGCCTCCTGCCTTAGCCTGCAGGCGCTCAAGGCCTCGCTTGACTACCTCAGACTTGTCTGCCTCAGTTTCCCCGCCCACAAATAGCAGTCCCAAAAGAAATCTCCTCAAGTCTATATACCATCTCTCCCTCTAAGGCGAAAATTAAATCCGTCTTCCAAATGCAGGAATTAATTAGTACAATGTGGTTGTGACATTGTGAGTTATAATAAATATCTATTTGGTCTTTACCACCATTCCTGCCATAGAGCTCCTAAAACCCTTGGAATTTCCTGAGTGAGGAGACCAAGTAAGTTGTCTTTTGTTATGTTAATGGATACTTTAGAAAAATCCCTAGGTCACCTGAAGAAGGGGCCTGGTTGCCAGGGGAACCAAGAGTGTGAAGAGAGAATGGGAACTTTCAGCAGTACCCTCAGACCTCAGAGAGGGGACTGGAGCTAGAGGTTGAATCAACCACCAATGGCCAATGAATTCATCAATCAGGCCTGTGTAATGAAGCTTCCATAAACCAAACCTTTTCCCCCTAAAAATGGGCTTTCAACAGCTACTGGGGTGGTGAACTAGACTCCAAACTCTATGGGGTCAGAAGCTCCTGCACTGGGGACCTTATCCTATGAATCTCTTCATAGGATATCGGGCTATCGATTCGTATCCTTTAATATCCTTCGTAATACATCGATAATGTAGTGAGTAAACTGGTCTCCTGAGTTCTGTGAGCCTCTCTAACAAGTCAGTGAAACAGGGGCAGGTGCTCATGGGAACCTCGGATTTATAGCCAGGTTGTCAGAGGTACAGATAGCAAGCTGGACCTGTGATTGGCATCTGAAGTGCGGGCAGTGTTGTGGGACCCAGCCCTTAGCCCATGGATTCGATGCTATCTCCGGGTACGTAATATCAGAGTTTAGTTAAATTGTAAGATAACCAGCTGGTGTCTGAAAAATTGCTTCATGGTGCTGGGGGAAAAAAAAAAACGTACATCGAAATTAAAGTTTGACTCCTATTGGTAAAGTCAGAATAACCCTCACCTTAAAATCATCCTTTGATCCATTTTGAAGCCACATTCTAATACCAGGTCTGTTACGTGTAAATTTGTATCTAAACCAAGTTGGTGAGATATTGTGAATTGAAGTGGGTACAGATGATAAGGAAAAGTCCAGGATGAGTAGAAAGAAGCGTTTTGCTGAAATCGAGGCGGAAAAGGAGACAGCAAAATTGCTGCCAGTTTTAGTATAAAAGCTTCCAAAGTTTACCTAGACATTTGGATTTTATTAAGCTCTTGCTGCAACTGTGAATTATCTCTTTAAATGTAACTGACGTATAACTGAGCAACAGATATACTTAGCCGTGGCTTCATCACACACACACACACACACCCCACTCACTCGTGGTAGCTGTTTACAAAGTTGCCGTGAACACGGGATGAGTGGACGCTGCACCCTTTCTCCTGGGGGAACTCAAAGGCGAGGTTCCCATGAGCCTCTGGTTGCTAACCTAAAAAGGTCTTTCCAAATGAGAGACAACAGCATTTATTTGAGATCAGTAAGAGGAGCCATTCGGGAATCATTAATTCAGGCGGAAGCCCAGTTGCCTTCTGATGGGGAGACAAAGGTGAAGGATGTTTACGAGAAGGGGAAGGGCGCGATTACAGCAATAGAAGGAAGGCGTTTCTATCGGTGCAGATAACATCCCCTAGCGATGCTGATTCTAAACGACGCCTTTGGTTTTCAGGTCAGTGGTCTTCAGCCCAGCAATCACAACATCTGCTTTCTTGGGATCCTTGCAAACAGTTATTTGGGGCACGGTGTTGCCTTAGGTCCAGTTCAAAGATTATTTTGCCTTGTTCTAACATTCCAAGGGTTGAGATCCAAGCCGTGCAAGGCAGTTCCTCGGGCTGGCAGCTCCAGCTCCATTTTGAAGTGGCTTCATTTACATTATCTCTCTCTCTCTCTCTCTCTCTCTTTTTTTTTTTTTTTTTGACAGGATCAAAACGTTTCCATCAACCAGTCAATCCATAACCTTGTTTTATGTGTATTTCTCTTTAAAAATACCTTATTTAATATGTGTTGAAAAACTCAATAACGTATTGAGCTTTCTCAAAAGGACATTGTCAATTGATTGCCCTTGAAGGCACCGCTGACAGCGCCATACCTCATGCTGGTGCAAAGCTGAGCTGACACACCTGCTTCCTCCAGGAGGCACCGGTCGGCCTTCCTGTGCTTGGAAGGAGCCTCCAGACAGCTCAAAGGTGCTGTGCGTGGAGGTGATTTTAAACAGCACAATCATCCCCAAAGGACACAAAATACAGCACTCAGGAGACCACGAAAAGGATCCTGGTTCACAGAACAAGAGCTGAACCGTGAAGGTGGAGCATGATTCCGCTGGGCACAGGAGTGCTGCGTGAGTCAGAATTTTTCACTGCCCTGCGTATGTCCATCAAGGGCCACGAGTTTTGCTTTGGGAGTTACAAGCAAATAGACACACTCACTATAACGAGAATCAACTCTGTGTGTGTATATATGTGTACATTGGATGTCCATAAGGCATAATATTCACGCATACCTATTTTATATTATTGATATAAACACTAGACCGTGGTCCCCAGGGATGCTGACCGATCAGGATTTCTCTCCCCTGGTGTCCCCCGGGCCCTCCAAGGGAGTCGGGTACAGCTGCTGTTGTGTTTGGCAGCTCCTGGAAGGCAGAGCTGGACTACAGCTCCGAGCAACATGAATGCCACATCCCGTGCAAGGAGCACTTAGCCAAAGCTTTCTCTGTGGACCGTTGGAAACAGCCTGCACTTGCCTCTGCACAGAAGTTGTCCTCTAGCATTTCCTTCTGGTTAATGACAAGTTAAGCCCTGGCGTCAGCAGCCTCCTCCTTGAAGCCCTACCTGACTCCCACGCAGGCAGCTGGCGGCTCCCACCTCTGCATGCCCCTTTGGCACCATGTGCGATGAGGAGAATCCTCATCTTGCCTGTCTCCCTACCTAGACCACTAGACCCAAAGGGCAGAAACCATGTCGTGTTTGTTTTCGCCTTCCCAGAACTTGGCACACCTCTCCATGACCCGATGACCGGGAGCGGATGAGTTTTTTGAATCACTGAACAGCAGAAACGGCAGGGACGTTCAAGATCATCCAGCCCCAGGATACTCAAAGTGGGGTCAGCGACCAACCGACCAACCGGCAGGAGCCGCCTCTTCTGGGAGCCTGTTACAAATGCAGATTCCCTGGCCCATCCCTAGACCTTGGGGAAAAAAAGAATTTCTAGAGCAGGGCCCAGCAACCTGTATGACAACAAGTTTTCCAGAATATTTGTGTGCCTAATAAATTTTAGAAGCTCTGAGTCTAGTTGAACCTTTTCACCCTGATGCTTTCGCAGATGGGAGGTGGAGACATGGTGAAGAGAACCGTTTCCCAGAAGTCACACATCCGGCTGAGAACAGAGGCTGAGCAAGCGTCCATCTCTGAGCATCTGACAGTGAGGTGGCCGACAGACGCCCTCGCTGACACCTGTCTGTCCACAGGACAGGCTTCCGCACGACACGAGCACGGTTTTCACCTTGGCTCTCATTCACGGGACTTCTTTCTTCTCCCTTCTCCTTCTCTTTCTTTCTTTCTCACTCTCTCCCTCCCTTCCTCTCTCCCTGCCAATCTTGGGGAAATAGCTTAAGCGATCGGGACACCAATTCCTTTGCGCAGCGAACGGGAATAACCTTACCACCCCGGTCACCTCAGGTCACACCGAAGAACACGTTACCTCCAAGGGGATGTTTTTGTGATGGTTTGATGGGACGATTTAGGGGAGAGGACTTGGAGATTTAAAACAAGTCCCCTCAGAGGGCAGGAGTTATCTTTAAAACTCTTCCTTCATCACACTGGCATCGTGTTCCCAATGCCAGCCCTCACCGTCCCCACCCCTCCCCCTCCATCATCTGGGACAACAGCATCTGTTTTTCTGTGCAGTGGGCTTGGGGTTTACACACACACACAGGCAACTAGGTGAGTGTTCTGCGAGGTCGCCCGGGTTTCTCAGTATGAGTCATTTTTTCAAGAATAACAAAACCTCTCGACATCACTTGATTTCAGCATTCTCGCCAGGCTCTTGTAACTTCTGTTGCAACTGCATTCCAGCCACGCCTGACTCCTTTCTCAGGCCTGATGGCAAGTTGCCCCTCCTAGCAGGGCTGTGCTGAGAGACAAAGAAACCGATCCCCGGGTCTGCAGGCCGCCGTCCAGAAGACGCTTAGGTTTCAGATCATGGGAGAGGACCGTCGGGGGCTCTGCAGGGCACGGGGGAGGGAGGGGTACCAGATCTGTTTCCGGCCCACGGTTCCTCCCTGGACTTTGGCAAAGCACCTTGCTGCATTTACCTTCTCTGTCCTCATTACGTCTGGCTAAGAATCCTAAGCACGATAAATAATGTTTGCTTGTCATGGGTTTTCAAAGCCCATTTCAATTCCATCACCTCGTGGACAGATGAGACCATTCAAAGCTCCTGGAGATTTAGAGAAGTTAAGTGTATCTTGCCCAAGATGATGGTGATAGTCACTGCTGGCTTCCCCAGGGGCTTCCCCAGTGGCAACTCAGTGGTGTACTCTTCTTCACTCACCTGTACAGACAGGTAAGTTATAACTCCACACCCATTTTCTAGATAGAGAAACAGAGGCTCAGAGAGGTTAAATAACGTGCCCAAGATCACAGAGTGAGGGGCAGAGCTGGGAATCAAAGCCCAGGTGTGTCTTAGCTTTCAACCCCTGTGTCTTTTCCAAAACATCACGTGCAAATTCTGCTCTCAAAGCGTCTTGCACATGACACTTAGCATCATGGATTTTAGTTGGCGTTTTATGTATCTTTGTCTTATGCTGCCCTAAGTTTATTCCTCTCCATACCCTCAGCTCACGGCTCACTTGTTGACATATACTCGTTGACATTGCTGCATGAAGTCAGCGATGGACTCAAACTCTGTCCCTCAGACTGCAGACCTGAACGTGTCCCCTGTGCACACAGCCACCCCCAAGTCTAAACCTGACTCCTGTCCTTCTTGGCTTCTGTACAGACACCTCACCTCCCTGAGGTCTATCTTAGCCACTCAGAGGGCCCTCACATATTATGGTTTGTAAATGTATCGAGTGTTCTCGAGAGGACAGGGCTTAGCATATTTGTTGGTTGAATAACATTTGTTTGCAAAACGCATGGAAGAAAACTTCTTGACGGGAGTTCGGAGTTTGTACTGTTGGCCCAACAGTACGTTTTGCATTTGCTTTTGTCTCTACAAGATCCTTGCACAAAAGGGGAAATGGAATCTCAGAAGTCTTACTTTTATGTGACTCAAACCCTGTGTGAATGAAATATATGTCCATGTGATACGGGACATCGCTTGTAAAATTCTTAATCTTTTAGCGGGAAATGAAATGGGACATCTCTTGCAGAGTTCTTAATCTTTTTAGTAAACCTAGTTAAGTTTTCTTTTCTCCTCTCTTTGGGAAAAAGGCCCTTTCCCTCAAATCCCGAGAATTGCCCTAAAATCGGTGACTCAGATCCTCTGGCTATTGATTAGGGTCATAGACCCAGTGATAGCAGAAATGGCATTAGGCCAGACAGGGCCCTTCGAGTTCAAGAGGGGAAAAGACTTTAGGCCAAAGGCCTTTTTACTTTTTAAGAAATATATTAACCAGGCCTGTTTCCCTTTACTCGCTTAATAGGCAAATCAATCACAGAAAATTAACAGACATCTGATTTAAATAATAAGTACGTATCTTCTTTCCTTGTCTAGGGGCTGAGGTGGCACTTCATCAGGAAACCCAAGACCCCGCCCTGACTAAGGCAGAGAGGACAAGGGCTCCATGAAACCCCGATAGGCAGGGACCACGATCCTTCTCAGCAGGAAGCAGATACAGAAAAGAGGTGCTCGACCCTCCACATCCATACTAATAATAAGGGGCTCATGGCTCTTAGAAAAGAGTTAGGCAGGAAAGTTAGTTAGGGGGTTTGGGGTCCACCTGCAACGACATTGAGGTCATCCTATCCTAGAAGGGGTCCACCCTAGTTCACCCACAATAAAGCAAGCCAGAAGGCATTTTGGAGCTCAAAGTAACTCATAGAAACAAGTGAGCAGAAAGTCGGGTCCTAATTTCAGCCAGTCACTCACACCTGCACCCTGAAGGCCCCAGTGATCTTCAGCTCACCTGAGCCTCATTCTACTATCATTACAATATGATGCATATGCCCAGAAGTGCATTAACATCCTTATAACAGACTGAATTCTGCAAACGAACATGCGCAGAAAGCACATGATGAATCACTGAGTCCTGTCAGTGTTCGCTGTCAGTCAGGCAAGCCCACTCTCGAAGAAAAGTCACCACCCACAGCAAATAGGGAGAAAAGCCCCAAAGGCTTTGTTGCCAGGCCTTTGAGCCACGCTTCTCTTGCTCAGGCCCATTTCCACGTCTGTGAGTGTACTTCTCCTTCTAATAAAGCTACTCTTTCTTGCTGTATTTCAGTGTCTTGCTCTATTCTTTGTTCGAGACCTGGACAACGTGCCAGGAAGGAACCCCACTCCCTGGTAACATGTGTACCCTGGATCACTATTGTTTTCTGCTTCCACTTTAAGACTAATGCTAGATGTCACTTTCCTACCCCACCCCCACCCCCTTCCCGCTACCTCATCCCCAGGCTCAGTTGACTGACCCTACCCCAGGCTTACCTCTGGACACATATGCTTTCATATGGCTATTGCCTGCTTATGTATCTCCCTCCTGTTGTTTATCTATTTCCTATGTGCCCAAGTGGCTCTTTACATCTCTCGCACTTAGCAGGAAGGCAGCCCAGAGCTGCCACTCAAGAAATGTTTGATGATTGCACAACTGCACCGGTGCCTTCCTCCTGCAGAATCCTTTGCTCTTTCCGGGTCATGTCTGTGCATCCCCCACACGGGAACCCCGAGAACTAAGTAATGGTTCTCTCCCTGTGCCCGTTTTGAAGACACGAAGACTCAGAAGGCTGACTGACCCATCCAACACCACACAGCCAGGAAGGGCCAGTGTCCACATTTGAATGACAAAATCCCAGTCAACGGGATCTGGGGAAGCCTTCAAAGCCACCGAAAAACGAGCTCTTCTTGTTTTTAGCAAAGCAATCTTTGTTTTTTATTCTTTCCCTGATGAAATCATACTCGGAATCATACTATAGAAAGGTCAGAGGAGGACCGAGGCAAAGGAGAAAATCTGAGTCCCCAGGAGTTCGGCCTCTGCCTTGCCTCAGATGGGGAGAGAGAAAAATCACTCATGCAAATGAAAGTTCCAGAACGCCTGCAACGACATCCTCTTTATAAGAGTGTAGCTTTTTAAAATTTGTTTTTCATTATAGTTGACATACAGTACTATCTTAGTACAACATACACATCCCACGTTGGACATTTATATACCCGACAGAGCGATCGCCACGGGGAGTCTAGTCACCATGCACGGTTACGGCAACGTTGTTGACGCTGTTCCTTAGGTTGTACTTCACGTCCCTGTGATTTATCTCAGCATCTGTGTCGTAATCCATGCTTCTTCAGCTGTGGTGCCCCACTTCCCCGAGGTCGTCTTCCTCCTTCGAAACCTCCCTCTCGGCCACCGCCGTGGCAAGCACTGTGCTAAAAAGTACGATGGTCCACGGTCCACGAATCCACTGTGCCTCCCCGCCCCCATCCTACCGTCTCCTGTCTGGGAACCTTGGGGAAGTCACTTAATCTCTCCCCGAGCCTGGGCTGTTTCACCTGCAGAATGGCTCCGAGGCTTGGATCGAATCAGAGTCAATTGCCTCACTCAGGTAAACACGACGTGCAGGACTCAGCAGAGGCCGATGGCATCTGCTGCCTCGGGGCGCTCCGAAGGGCAGCACGGAGACCACGGGAAGGACACATGCATTGTTTTTACTTCAATGATTATGTATTTATATCGATGGCCGCTTGTCTCATAAGCCGAGTTTACCTTTGTGACAGCAACGGTTCTTAAAGACAGGGATTTAAACATGAAATGATGGTGGGTTGACTACATCTCTGATATCAAGTAAGCGATGTTACAGGTGGGAAACAGGTGCCCCTCCTGTGGGGAGGAGCCCCGGAATGGAAGGGCTTCAGGAGACTCAGAAGTGGGGGGTCCAGGAGACTGGAGGAGGAGGAGGAGGAGGAGCACAGGTGAAGCGGGGAGGGGCCGAGAGCATCCCTTTGTGTGAGGCTTCTGTTTCCTCACCTCTCCCCGGCTGACTCCCCGGAGCCGATGACAGGGGCCACCGAGGCAGTACAGATTCCTCTATCAGGTAGCACTGTGTACGCTGGCAGCCTCCCAGATTCCCTGCAGGCCCCGGAGGGAAGAAGGAGACAAAGAAGTCTCAGGAAGGAGCCTCCGGGATCAGCTTTTCCTCTCTGCCTCTTGTATCTGTGTCTCCATCTAAAAGGCGGCAGCTTGCTGGCAGTGGCTGGACTCTGCCGGGGCCTCGGGGAACCAGCTTCAAAGCTGTCTGTTATTTTCAACAATAATAATAATCCTCTGACGTGCGCCTTGTGGACCCAGTCCTTTCACTACGTGGCTTCACTGCCTTTTCAATCCTCGTGTGACGCGGTAAAGGGGATCAAATAGATGGTAGCTGAAGGAAACTGGATTTTGGGTGATAAACATACAGCAGAATGTACAGAGGTCAAAATATAATGTACACCTGAAAATTACATAATTGTATTTACCAGTGTTACCCCAATACACTTAATTTTTTTAAAGTTTTAAAAAAATCCTTGTGTCTTGGGGAAGAAGAGGGCTGGGTGGGGATCGTTTGCCCCACTTTACCGATGAGGAATCTGAGGCTCACAGTAGCTGGGGTCACAGAGCACCGAGGTAGCAGCACCCAGATTGCAACCGGGATGTTTTCGCTCTGACTTCAGTCCCTCCACCCCACCCCCGGACTCCTATCCTTCCAGAAACTTCCAGTACCCTGAGCCCGGGGAAAGGAGGGGTGGAGGACCGAGATGCGATGGCCCTTGCCTCAAAGACATCCCTGGTCCACCAAAGGGCTCTGGCAGGCGTGCGGCCTCATCACATGACAGCGTTGCCCAGGGCAGCAGAGCAGCAAGGCCCGGCCGGTGACACCCTGGCAGATTCTTGGCCTGGCACTCTGGGCTCCCGCCAGCACACCCAGGCCTTCCTTCTGCCAGATGGGTCACGGGAGGCAAGTCCCCCTGGGACTGCCGTGGCCTTTCCCTCTCTCTCAGTCCTAGAGCCCGCAGACTGGGGTGAAGCTCAGAGGTGCTGGGGCCGGAGAGGAAGACACCAGACACACGACGGTTTCACTGTGGCGGGAGAGATAGTGTCCCTATCTGGATACAAATGGAAAATCACACAACCAAGGAAGTGCTGGAAGTCATCTTGCAATCAAAAAGAGAGCCTGCAGTAAATAAAAGTGACTTCATAGAGGGCAAAGTGAAGGAAATAGAGAAAAACCTGGTCTTCCGGGGCATCTTGGAGCTGCTGGATCAAACGGTGCCTGAAGCACGCACTCTTGACTTTTTATGTACATTAGCCAGTAAATTCTCTTCATTACATAAGTCGGCTCGAACTAGGTTTTGCAACTTTCAACCAAAAGATTCCTGATACTGCCTCTCTAGCTCTGAACCGTGATGTAAGAGCCTAGTTGCTTATATAATAGACGTGATACAGTAGTTTAGTGCTGTCACGGGCAGTGTCTCCTTAAAGTTAAAACAAAATAGGAATGAGATTTCTTATCATGTCCCTTCTGCTCAGATCCGCCCTCACCTGGCCCATTGCTGTGCGGTAATTATTTGCAGCAAGAATATGTTGGTTTTAAACCATGTCCACAAATTCTTTGACCTCTCATCAAAAGATGGAGACTAATTTCCCTCTTGAATGTGGTCTGGACTTAGTAACTCATTTCTAATGAATAAAATGAAGTCGAAGTGACGCTGTGATTTCTGAGGCTGCATCATGAAAAGCAATACTACTTCCATTCATGCTCTCTCTCAAGCTGCTCCTCCTGAGAGCCCAGCCGCCATGTTATCAGGAAGCCCAAGCCACATGAAGAGGCCAGGTGAGGTGTTCTGCTGATATTCCCAGCTACGGTCCCAGCCAGCAGCCAGCAGCATCTCTGGACCTATGGGCAAACAGCCTTCACATGATTCCAGCCCTCTGAGACTGCATAGGACAGAGATGTGTGGTCTCCTGCCAAATCTGCCTAGACGGCAGACTCAGAAGCAAAGTAGATACTGCTTACGGCACTAAATTTTAAGGGTCTTTTTTTCATGCAGCAATAGATTGCTGGATCCAAAGATGGGGTGTGAAACAGTTATAACATGTGCGCGTGCTTTTCATCTCATCTGTTTACTTCCTGTTACCCTGTCTGATGTAGTCATGTCAATGCCCCATTTTATAGATGAGAGAACTGGGATTTAGACAGTTAAAGAGTCCAGACCAAGGTCCCCTCCGATAGTATGTTACCAAGCTAGGAGTTTGAATCCATTCTTCGAAGCTCTCCATCTTTTTTAAGATAAGACCTTCGGTGGGCATTTTCTTACTTCTAGGATGTAGGGGGAAATGGCCCGAAGGCTAGTTTGCTTTATAGAGAACGAACATTCGTCAGGTCACCTCTTCCAGCCATCACAGTGGTCCCAGTGATTGTGCCCTTCTGAGCTCCTCGAGTCAACTTGCATGCAGGACAGCAGAGTGACCTTTCTGAGATGCAAATCTGTCCTCCTGAAGAGCCTCAGTGGCCCCTCTGCCCCAGATACGGTGGGACCTCCTTCCCGTGGCACGCCTCTCTGTCCCCATCCCTCACCCTTCCCGCCAGGAAGGCCACATGGCAGCCATGCTGAACAACCAACAGAGTCCTCAGACCAGCCACACACTCCCCTACTCCAGGGTGCTTCCTCCCCTTCTCTATCCAGCAAGCTTGCAGATTTCCTGGGGACTCAATTCTGTCACCTCTGCAGGAAGTGTTCCTTGCAATGCTAGGTTTGTTAGGTGCTCCTCCTCATCTGATCTCCCAGGGTGTGTGTGTGTGTGTGTGTGTGTGTGTGTGTGTGTGAGTGTGTGTGTAAGGGAACAATAGAGGATACCGTGTCTGCAGTGTTTACAAGTGAGGACGTACATTTCAGCTCTGCCACTTGCTAGCTGCGTGACCTTGGGCATGTTATGTAACCTCAATTTCTCATCTGCAGAATGGAAATATAAAAGTTCCTCACAGGGTCATCGGAAAGATTAAATGAGATAATCTAAGGAAATGTTTGGCCCGCATGCTGGCAGCAGGCCCCAAACTTTTTGGCACCAGGGGCTGGGGCTCCTATGAGAATCTAATGCTTGAGGATCTGAACTGGAGCTGAGGAGGTGATGCTAGTGCTGGGGAGCGGCTGCAAACACAGATGAAGCTTCGCTGGCTCTCCCGCAGCTCACCTCCTGCTGTGCAGCCCGGTTCCTAACAGGCCACGGACCGGTCCAGGTCTGGCCTGGGAGTGAGGAACCCTGCCTTATGGCATATAAGTGCTGCTTTCTCTTTCCAACTAGACTGTGAGCTCCATGAGGGCAGAGACTGTTGTTTTTACACTCATTGTTCTTGCTGCTTGGATTCTAGTAGGCACTCATAAGGAATAAAAAAAGAACAGGGTAATATAAAACTTAATAATTAGATCAAAACATGGACACTAAATGGAGACGCCCGACTTCTGTGGCCAGAAGGTTTTGGCTACTGACTTGAGAACAGTGGCATTGGATGCAATTAGGTACCCATCACACCTGTCATCCTCCTGGACCCTCCTATATCTCAGCCTAATGAATTTCCCATGATTCTACAGTGAATTTTTCTTCCTATTATAAGACCATCCAGGTAAAATATTTTGCTGTCTATAAGTGCTATTGATTCCACGGTCGGCACCCTCTCAGAGGTCTAGCCTCAGCTTGCTGGAAAGCCTGTGGGGTTCTCTGTCTCATGCCTCTACGATTTGTGGTTCTAGCTTCAGCTGAAAACACCCTTCCCTCCACCTCCTGCATTTGTTAAAAGTCTGCTCATCTTTCAGATTCCAGCACAAACCTTTCATGAAGCTGCCAGCTTCTCCAGCTAAAATTAATCACTTCCTTTTCTTCACTTTCACAGTGCTCAAACTCTGAGATTTTTTTTTTTCAGTTTTTGAGATGAGTATAATAATAATTCTTATTTTATAGGGCGGTTGAGGGAGCCACCGGAAACAAGGTGTGAGAAAACATTTAGAAAAATGTACAGACTTGTCAACACATATTTGTGTTCTGACAGTTCTTCCTTCTAGGAGAGCATATTTCACTCTGGCTGGTGTTGTGGTTTGCTGTGTACTTTCCTCCTTTCATTATATCTATTAGGAGATATAGATAGATAGATAGATAGATAGATAGATAGATAGATAGATAGATAGATAGATAGAGAGAGATATATTTATTTTGCATAATGAAACTCTACCTACCTCAAGCACCCTTCCTATTTTTTAAATAAAAAGTGTAAAGGAAATATGCAGACAGCATATCAGTTAAGAGGTGCATTTGGCTGCAAGTAATGGAACCCCAACACCATGGTTTTATAAAGACCTCAAAGGGAAATTGTTGCTTGATGTCCCCAAGCAGGGCTGCAGTTTTCTTAACCTTTCCTCCTGCTCACAAAGTTTCTGCCACAGCTCCAACCATCATGCTCACATCCCAGTGGGAAGGAGAACAAAGGGGAGAGGCATTGCTAGCAGACGTTCACTTGCATCTCACTGGCTAAGTCGCATGGCCACCTCTCAGGGCCACAAAGTCCGGGAAAGTGAGCTTCAAGACTTCCGCTTTCTAGATTAGAGAAAATATAGCTTGAAGGGAGTTGGGATGTGTGCTGAGTGAATCACCCTATAGCATCCACCACAAGGAAGCTCTCAGAAAGAAGAAAAAGCTGAGTACCCAGATGGCAGAAACTAATGGGTAGTTATCTTCCAAGGGCAGGGAACAGGACCAATCAGCTCTAGCCATTTGCAGTTCATGGTTCATAATTTACTTTCTAATAGCCTGATTTTCCAGTTTGGGACAAATGTCCACCCTTTAGCCAGAGGAGTGCAAGAACCTGAACTAGCAAGACCCCAGGGTGGCATGCAATACATAGGGAACGGGAGATCCCAAAAAGAAAAAATAGAGCTGGGCAGATGAAGAGCAAGAAAGTCCTTACATTTCCCTTGTGAGGATGTGAGCTCCCCAGAGACACAACCTCTGACCTTGTCATCTGTAAATCTGCTACTGCACCCAGCAAAAGGATGCACTCATCAAATCCATCATAACTTGAATGATTTTATTCTTCAGCCAGTGGCCCTAGTTCCCCTTTGTTTGGATTCAAGTCCATCTTCAGAGAGAGAGCATGGGTCTTGAAGCCAGACAGACCAAAGGTGGAATTTTAGCTTCACTAACCCTCTCCCCGTGGCTTTGGTCAACATCTTCTACATCTCTACGCCTCAGTTTTCCAATCTGCAGAATAGGGGGAATCAAACCAATCTCATGAGGCTGCTGTACGAGTGAAACAATATAGTGCATGTAAAGCATTTAGTACAGTGCCTGGCACACAGTAGGCCTTCCATCATCGGTGGTCTGTTAATACTGTATGTGAGAATTTTAAGCAATCAGAGTGTAACGAATACCTCCCTATATCCAATCACCCAATAATTCCCATTTGAAATCCTATAGAGGGCGGGTTTGAGATCCAAGGAGAGAGAAAAGTTTTCATCTTTCTAGTTCATCCTAAAAATAGTTAGCACTTCTCTGTACATTCTGTCAGCTCAGCAAATCCCATCTAGGGAACTGGGAGATTGTGAAAGGCCATCTTTCTAAACAGGGGTCAAATGTTCTTCTTTACCCGAGAGTAACTCAGAGAAGATGCACATGAAGATAGAAGATAGAGAGATAGCCCAGTAGGGTGTGTGTGTTGGGGGGTGGGGAGTATTCCCACGTAGGCTGGGGTCAGGTGTCTGGAGCCTCAAGGATAAGAGGCAGCTGGTACATTCTGCTTCTTGGGGAGAAGGGATCTATTTCTCATATTTATTCATTCCAGCCTTCAAGTCATCTGAAAAATGTTTCCTGAGAGGTACCAGCTCAGAAACTAGTAAATACCAATGTAATTAAGTATGTCTGTCTTTAACGAAGTCATGGGCGAGGTGTTTCGGAAATCTTCAAACATCTGTCATTCTCCTCCTCATTATCATCTTCATCATCGTCATCCTCCTCTTTATCATCATCCTCTTCCTCATCATCCTCATCATCATCATCCTCCTTCTCTTCCTCCTCCTTCTCCTCCTCGTCACCATCATGACATTTATTGAGCCCTGATTGGGTGTCATCCACAGTTCCAAAGCATTCTTAATCTTTGCCTTAACTTCATAAGATAAGTACTTTATACCTATTCTACAGACAGAAACACTGGGAAACCAAAAGGTTAAATAACTTATCTGAGCTATTTAGACACTTTCTACCTGGAAAGGTTTCCATCATTGCCTCAATGGTGAAGGCTTCTAACATATAAGGGGTTACCTGTTGTCATCGAAACATCAAAAGAACTTAAATCTAGCACCACTTTGCCACTGGCAAGTTAATAACGTCCTCTGGACTTTCATAAGTCCTCCTCCATGCTCAGGCTGCTCCCTCCTCGAGAAGGTCTTTCCCTCCAGCTTCCCTGAGAAGCTAGCTACACTCTACTCATTTTTCAAAGCCTGATCCCCCTGCCACCTTCATCAAGAAAACGTTTCAGAACTTCCCTACCACCACCAACTCCTAGGTATGTTCTTTCCAATCTCTGTGTCTGTCTGTCTGTCGACCCCTTACAGTCTGCCAAAGGTTATGATCAGCTCTGTATCGGGCTTAGTTGTCTCTGCCAAGAAAGTTCTTCTCCAAAGCAGAGACCATGCTTTAGTCAACCCTCTTGCTCCAGCGTCTGGCATGCACGTGTGGATTAAATGGGTACTAAACTCGCAGTGCCTGGCTCATTGCTAACCCGTGGCAGGTGCTTAGTAACTAAGAAAAGAATGGAGTTGGATGTGGACTTCGACAAAACGAGACAAGGTGAGAAGAAATTCTCGCATCCCAGAGTTAAAGCATGCTGAGGAGATGCCAGTGGGTGTGAGAAAGGCCAGCAGGTTAGACAACCAAGAATTTCTCAGATTTAACCAGCTCTGTCCTCTCAAGCAAGCCGCCAGGTTCCCCAGTTGCCACCCAGTGTAGATGAAAAGCAGAAGTCGTATTATTATTTTGTGCAACTTTGGGTGGGGGGAAACACAGCATCTGCTCCTATGGCTTCCACACCCTGTTCTACCATTCCTTCCCCATCCAATTTTTCCCTCTCATCCACAAGAGAAAATCCAAATGCTCCTCTCTTTAAAAGCTTGTTTCACGAAAATTCAGATTTATGAAAAGTATAAACCAGGTAGTAGTAATAATGATTTGCTTTACCACAAATCATTTACTTAAAAAAATTTTTTTAATGGAAAATTACCAACCTAGTGTGCTGAAAGTACAATTTAATTTTTAGAGATTCATGACATAAGTTTCTCCCTAAACATATGGAAGGTTCGCCACGGGGTCAGAGGAGTCAGTGGTGGAGCGATGGTGAACTATTTGAGGGAGAACTGGTAAGAATATGGCAGCTACCTCCACCCCCCAAAAAAACTTCCCACCTGCCATGCCTCTAGCGTTGATTTTCACAAAATAGATGCCTTGTGCTGACCCACGAGCAGTAAAGAGTTCCCCTGATCCAATGAGTTTAACAAGTATGCCTGCTCTGTCCTGCTCGTCAAGATCCTGGTCACCATCTGGTTTTGCAAAGCTCTGAGGAATCCAAAAATGAAGCCACTTGTTTTACTGTATTGAACTCATTGAACCCCAGAACCCTTTCATTACCGAATTTCTAAAGCTATTCCGCAGAATGTCTTCCCAGAGGAGGCAAGCTTGAGAAAGACAATAAAGTGAAGTGGGTAAGAGCCTGGCGTCTGTGGCCAGACAGCCTGGGTTTGAATCCCAGCAATGCCACTCGCTCTCTGTGTGACACGGGCGCTCGACACAGCCCTGGCTCTGTGCTTTCATTTCCTCATTCGCAAAGTGTGGATGATAAGGGGACCTACCTCATCCGACAGAATGGGCATAAGAATCAGAAGCATTAACGCACGGAACGTTCTTAGCATGGATCCTGTACATGGTTAAGTGCTCACACAGCATTAGCTCGCAATCCGTTAGAAGGTGGTGCTCACACATCATCCAGCAACATGAAAACAGAGGTATGAATCATCTCAGAACATGATTTCAGCTCAGCCCCCGAGTTTCTGGGAAACAGTAAAGTGCAATGTGACAATACCAGGAAAATAGATTAAAAGCGAAAAAAAAAAAAAAAGGATGGGTGTAAGAAAGACAGGACCAACTCTCGGTGGTGATTCATGAAAACATCCAAACAATGGAGGGGGAAATGGACGTGGCCCGAGGCTCTTGGTTACTAGTGGGGCCTGCAGAGGACACCTGCTCTAGGTAAGGCCCTGGCCCACCACATGTACACTGTGTGACTCCAGACAGGAAAGCTAACCTCTCTGTGCTGGGGATAAGAATAGCACTGACCTTTTAGAATTCTTGGGAGGATCAAAGGAGTATTTACACAGACAGAGCTTGGCTTCTCCCAAGTAAAGGGAGCCCTGATTATTCCAGTGTTAAGGTGGTAATGTCAGTGTTTTTGCTCTTAGTTTTTGTTTTTTTCTCGGAAACACGTAGGCTTAGAGACTTCAAGCTAAGGAGTACCAGAGAGGTCGTCCCGTGCAACATCTTTATGTTGCTACCAAGGAAACAAGACCCTAAACGTGAAAGCCCTTTCCCCCAGGACACGTGGCAAAGGGGAAGTGAAGGGAAGGAATAGCCTTCCTTCAGTGACACATAGAAAAATTAGGTGATCTTTCCTGGGAGGAAGTGGGTCTTTAAAGAGACATGAGAATGACAAGAAGGACCTGTGCATTTCAGGAGAGCAGAGGACAGCTGTTTGGAAAAACGGTCCCCAAATCAAAGGGTGTCCTGTGGGGCCATGTCATCACAGCAGTGCAAGAATGCCTGAGCATGGACGATGAAGAGAATATCTGTGATTCACTTGTGTGCAGCACTGTGCAGCCTTTGAGGACTGTTTACAAGCCACATCTCACTGATTTTTATCCTCCCATCAAACTCCTATGCTAGGTGTGTTGTCCTTATTGTTTAAGATATTCAGTTAGTGACAAGCTGGGAAGCAGCCCAGGGGGGACTCAAAGTCAGTGACTCTGCTGTGAGCCACACCTGACCTGGAGCCACCCACCCCACAGGTGCGGGAGGGCAACCCTACTACTAGAACCTAACACGGACTTTAATTTCTTACAGACACAAAATAGTTCTCCTGTGATGCTCCCTGCATCTCGTGTCTCCAGTCCCACCTTGGAGGAGAACTTCTCTGACCAGCCCAATGCACCAAGCCTTCCCCACTCTTCTGAACACCTCCAGATCTTGCTGTCTACATTTTGATGGACACCTGTCAATCACATCCTGGTTTCAAAGGAGAAAGGCTCAACATCCTATCATTCAAATTCTGGTTGAGCTAATAGTCCCTAAGCATCTCTGATGTGCCAGGCTCCATGTCAGGTAACTCCCATGCCCATTCTCGTCTGATTCTTACAGCCACCCAAGAATGCAGGGTTTGAGGTCCCTGTTTTGCCAAGGAGAGACCAGAGGTCTCACATCCCGAAATAAGTTGCTGTAGTAGTTTTCTACGGTGGCCATAAGACACTACCACAAACTTAGTAGCTTACACAATGCAAATTTATTTTAGACTTTTGTAGACCAGGAGTCTGAAACAAGTTTCATGGAGCTGAACTGAAGGTGTCGGCAGGACTGTGTTCTCTTCTAGAGGCTCCAGGGGAGATATTTCCTTGCCTTTGCCAGATTCTAGAGGTCACTATTTACCACCTCCATTCCTTGCTTCACGGCCCCCATTTTCAAAGCCAGAGATGGCCGAGTGAGACCTTCTCACGGGCTTCTTTCTGACCCTTCCGTCTTGGCATCGCTCCCTCCAACCACAGCCAGGAATAGTTCTCCACTTGTGAGGACTCGTGTAATTAGATTGGGCCCATCAGAACAATCCAGGATAATCTCATATCAAGGTCCATAACCTTGATCATTCTGCAAGTCCCTTTTGCCACAGAAGGTAACACATTCACAGGTCCCAGGGATTCAAGTGTGGGTGTCTAGGATGGCCTTCCCCCTGCCCACGTTGGCCTAGGACCTCACCACTGACAAGTGCACTCATCTCCCTCGGCTGTTCTTCCTCTGCTCTGTTCCACTCTCTCAGTGGTACTACGTCAGCAAAATGTATCTACCCCACTAAACAAATTAATCAGTTAGCTGATGAATTAATTAATCTATGTGTGACTATTCTGACCAAGCCAGGGACTCAGGAATATTACACAAAGGACATGACCGGAAAGATCACAGACGTCAAAGTTATAAAATTTCGGATTTAAGGCTTGGTTCTGCCATGAGGACATGGGCATAGGCCCATTACTTACTCTTTCTACATCTCCATTTCTTCTTCTGTGACACACAGATATTAATCTCACAGATGTTTTTTATGGAGACTTTTTTTTTTAATGGGGACAGCACTTACGTTTTGCATAGTGCCTGACACCCAGGAAATATGGGACAAACGGTAGCTATGACGATAGAAGCTACTCACCCCGTGAGGCCCAGGCGAGGATGGAGCACACGGGAGGTGGGTTCGCCCTCCGATGTGATGACCACTATTTCAGAGTCAGCGAGAAAGAATTGTAAACTCGTGGTGGTCAAGGAGAGTAGAACCCTGGGCTTTCATTGGTCGAAGCAGGTAGGAGCCTGGAATCGCTCATTGGACAAGGAGCATAGAGTCATGAGGTCCCCTCAGCCTCAAGGGACCATAAGGTACAGACCCGAGGCATCTGTGTGTTAAGCTTCGGATTCGGAGCTGCTCCTTTTTGATAGGCCTGCACCTGTGGAATCAGGTGGCCATGGCTAAGTAACTGAGCCTCAGTTTCCTCAGCCCTACAATGAGAATGACAGTTATCTCATTCACTTTCCATGAGGATTATGGATGTGAGTGATTTACAGCCTCACAGCAGCCTTGAAAGGTAGGTATCATTTCCCCGTTGTAGTAACGAGGAAACTGAAATAATAATAATAATAATAACTTCTGTAAGTGGGGAGGCAATGACATTGTCGATTACGAGGACAGCAGCCGTCAACGCGTCCTGGACCTCGGGCAGACTGTGTAACCGCGCTGTGTTTGGACACCGTGGAGGTGGCAATGGGGTGGGTTTTGCTGTCATATGGCGGCTCTTTTCTGTCCTTTCTGGTTTCTTGAGCCCACTGTGGCCGCCTGTGTTCTCCACACGACAACCAGAGTTTAGTCTTTATCACGTCTCTGTCCCTGCAAAGGCTGCCCCTTTCGCTCAGAACCAAGTCCAAAGCCACTCTCGGGGTCTTTGACGCCTTCCCAGGTCTGTTACGCTGCCTCCCTTACCCTATCCCCGCCTCTCCCCTCTCCTTCTCTCTGCTCCTCTCCAGATGCTCTTCCAAGAATACACCCGATGCCTTCCCACCTCCAGGCCTTTGCCATTGCTGTCCCCGCCGCCCGCGCTCCCTCCCCACGCATCACCTCCTCCCAGCCTCTGCTAGACGACACCCTCTATGAAAAAATAACTCCCACACCCCACCCGCCAAATATTATCTCTTTCTCCTGTATCATTGTTTTAATCGAAATATGCACCGCCACCTGACACATCAGGATTGGACATCTCTGCTTATGGTCTCTCTCTGGCCATTTGAGTCTGAGCTCCATGAGATCAGGGTGCTTGCTACCTGTCTGTTCGCTGCTGTATCCTTACTGCTCAGACCAGGCTCACACCCACGGTAGGTGCCCTGCGCCTGTCTTTTGCACAAGAAGATGAACTATCGGGCTCCTCTGGCGTCCTGGGCAGAGAGAGGGAGGCTGCGGAAGGCGGGGGGCTGAGTAGAGTGGGAAGGGGAGCACAGGGGGAGGCAGAGCGCTTCTGAAGGAGGAACTGCAGGGCTGCTGACAGCTGCCTGCCGGTGCCCCTGGCAGGGTGTACAGCTGGGTGCAGATGCTGACCTTCCTCCTTCTGCTCCCCAAAGTGGAGAGCACCCCGGAACCGTCCAGAGCCGAGCCCTGTCCCAGAGCAGGCAGAGAAGCGAAAACCAAAGCGAGAATCTTCTCGGAGGTGAAGGAACCCCCAGAGGGTGTCTAGTCTGCTGATCTGCCTCTTCCTGGGCAATAGGGACAAAATAAAGGAGGGGCTGGGAGCTCAGCCCCCGCCAGGAAAAGGAAACTCAAGCCCAACGGTACTGATAGTAACAAGGACAGCAGGCACCTACGGCAGGGTCCCCACAGAAAACGAAGTTTACCCCCCCCAGATGGTGCAAATAAAGAGCATGAACACATGCGGGCTGGAGCTGAGGCCCCCAGGGTGAGAGCGGGGTGAGGGCATCACACCCCCAAAGGAGCAGGGGGAGGCGATGGTGTCACCAGGCCTTGAAAGAAGGTGATGGAGACCTCAGTGGTGCAGGAGCACAGCCGCTGGCAAGGTGCGAACCTCCCTTTCTGCCCTCTGCTCTCCTGCCAGGACGTGCCGTGTCTGAATCGGCCAGAAGACAGGTGACAAGGGAGCTGGGGTAGGCAGTTGGCAGGGTCAGCGTACAGGGCACAGAACATGGCAGGAAGCAGGTTAGGAGGGACCATGGGGAAGAACTGGCAAAAGAGACTGATTAAAAACTATTCAGAGCTTTTTCCACTGCTTGGTATAGAGCCGGGCACCAACTAGACCCTCAGTGCATAATTGTTGAATGACCGAATGAATAAAGCTTGCTAGGCATCCCTAAGCCCCAGCTCCCAGTGTCCCCTACAAACTGCTTTGTCCTCAATACTCAGCACGAGCACCAAAGATGCTTAAAAGCTTGTGTGCACACACACACACACACACACACACACACACACACACGTGTACACACTTCCATGGAGCTCTAGCTATGTGCTGAACATGTCTTAAACCCACGAGATTCACGGTATCTTTTGCTCCTTCTGAGGTGACTTTTGGTGTTCCTGTTTTCTATATATGGAAACTGAGGCTCAAACAGATTATCAGCTTTCCCAAGATGACTCAGCCAGTGAGGAGGCTGAGCCAAGGCTGCAGCCAGGTGAGCCTAACTCGGCCACCATGTCCTCATCCCTGAGCCTGGTCCAGGGCCTGCCGGAGGATGGTGGGTTAATGAATAGAGGGCGACAGGAACACCCCTTACAGTCTCCATGTGAGTGGCAGGTGATGGGCCCAGCTCTGTGCATCGGCCACCCCTAGGTGCAAAATGGAATTGCTCTCAGCTAAGCTGAGATGGTCCCCACAGGCTCCTGAGAGGGCAGAGAAATGGAGCGTGGTCTTTCCAATCCCTTGGGTCCCTCTGATGCCCGGATAACTGGGAAAGCATTTGTCTCCTTCTTCCCACTCTACAGATCAATCATTGAAGACCCATCACTGCCAGCCTGGGGCCTGCACAAGCTCATCAGCTGGAAGTTCTAACTTCTGTGGATAGAGTTTGCGAGACCTGGCAGTGGGGAGCGGACAGAAGGTTGGATACCAACCTACTCAAAACTCAGAAAGTGAACCCAGAAAGAACACTGTGTTGATGGTGCAACTCTTGTTTGCCTACCATTTGACTTCTAGCAGGAAGTACTTTTAAAGGGTATTTTTCTCCCTTGTTAGCCAGTTCCTCATTGAGAAATTTTCTTTTGTGACACTTGGACATCTCGGCTCCCAAAGTGATGATGGGACTTTTTTTTAAAATTTGCACTTCCAGGTTTGGATTCACTTCTTCATTCATCTGGAAGAGCAGAGAGGATTTCCAAATGCTTACCAAACATCCCCTCTGAGCGCTGAAGATTGGTGTTGTCCCCAGACTCTCACTGTCACCTCTTGAAGCCACGTGGCACAGGATGAGATGTCTCCATTCTCTCTTCCTCTCCCATTCCCCAACTCACGCACTCAGCAACTTTATCAGCCCCCTCCATGTCCCACCAGACGTTATGAAGCAACGCGATAAAATCTCCTGTTACGTTTGGTAAGAAATAGCATGTAACCTGATGGTGAAACCATAGTGGACTTCAGAGCTAATTGGTCCATGATGATTCTTGAAACTTCTTTACTCCCTGCCCTTCCTGGTGGCTAAGAAAATAGAAACCATCATCCATTATGGTGGCCCAAGGACATGGCCTTTGGATCGCTTACACCACAGATTTACCCTGTCACCCATCTTCCAGGCCCTGCTGTGCACCAGTCCCTTTGAGGACTAGGGGCTCTATCTAAGCTTCTGCCTACTCTGCTAGCCTCATCTTATTTTCTCCTTTCTCAAATTCCATGCCAGCAACACCAGACTCCCATCATGCCTTGCACAGGCTGTGCTGTTGCATCACTCTACCTTTGCTCATGCTGTTTCCTATGCCTGGGATGCCTTTCTCCCTAGGTCCTTCTCCAGTGAGCTCCTATTTATGCTGAAGACCCAGCTCAGACTCACCTCAGTATCATTTCCTGAGCCCTGAGCTATGCTGTGCCCCCTTGGAGCCCTGTGCTTCCCTCTGTCTCAATATCCATCACTTTGTGTTGAAAACACCTGCTGTCTCATCTGCCTCCCAGGGTGGACTCTGAACTCTGGGAAGAACATGTCTGGCTTTTCTCTGGCTCCCAGAGCCCAGCACAGGGCTTGACATACAATGGGTGCTTAGAGGCGCACCTTCTGGGATCCGGTTCAATACCCTCTCTCCGTTCTCATCCTCTAAATGGGCATGTGAATTGGCTCATCCCCTACCCAGAGAAACAGGAAGTTAGAGATAAGTACAAAGTGACCAAATCCCCGCAGCCCACAGGCTCACCCACCATTTGTGGTGGGTTGTGAAACTGAGAGTGGGCAGCCCCGAGTGTGGGCCCCAAGAAGCTGTTGGTGGTGGGGGTCCCCAGGGCGAGGCGGCTTCAGCAGAGAAGCAGGTGGCTCCACGTGGTGTAGGTCTCATGGGCTTAGAACCATCCATTTCACCAGAAATTCCCGCAGTCGAGCGATTCTCCTTCCGCTGAAAACTCTCACCCGGATTAAAACGAAAATCCCCATGGCGAGGACTTCTAAGCTCTCCTTCTCTCTTATACAGCATTCTTTATAGTCATCAAGTGATATATACCAGAAGCGGTGCCCATCGCCTCATTAAATCTCATAAGAACTCTATGAGATTAAAAAATGTTCCCCCATTTCATGGAAGAGGAAACTAAGGTACAGAGAAATGAAGTGGCCCATGACCACACATCTCAGAAATGGTAGAGCTGGAATCCAAACCCAGCTCTGTCTGGCCCTATGAGCCTCTTCCCCAGAAGGTTAAATTGCCTACTTGAACAAGGGGAAAGTCTCCGAACAGGAACCAGGAGCTGTATCATGTGACTTCGGCCTGGGCACCATCATTCTGACCCCTGATTTCCTCATCGTTTCCCTCTAAGCCTTCGACGACACTTGGCTCAAGACACATTTAGCATCGCTTCCTCTGCCGAGCCTCTCCCAGACACTCCATGTCATAGTCGATGCAGAATTGATGACACTTTCCTCTGTGCTCCCACCTGCCCCTTTGCCCCCACACTTACGTATCAGTTAGTTATCACCGTGTCACGCACCACTCCCAAACAGGCTTCCAGAAACCGGCGGTGAGAAAACATTTTCTTAAAATGCCAGACGGTAACTGTTTTAAGCTTTGAAGATCATACAGTCTCTGTTGCAACTCGGGACCGCTGCCTTTGTAGCTCAAAAGAAACTACAGACAACGCATAAAGAAATGGCCATGACTGTGTTTTAATAAAACTTTACTTACAAAAACAGGCAGCTTACAGGCCCCCAGGCCATAGTTTGCCAGTCTCTGCTTTGAGCAAGGAGCGTTTATCGTGGCTCATGAGTCTTATGAGTTGGCCGAACCAATCTGCTCATCTGGCCCAGGCTCCTCTGATCTGGGCTGACTCACTCGTGCATCTGTGGTCAGCTGGTCAGACGCCTGAGGGTGAGCCGATCTCAGATGCTTATTTGTGTACTTGGGAGTTGGCCTGCTATCAGAGAAGGTGACAGGGATGACCGGGCCATTGTCATCAAGGAGGCTAGCCTGGGTTTGTCCTACCAGAAGTTCTGCAAGATTCCTAGAAATGATGGTAACGTGTAAGGCCAGTTGAGACATTGGCTCGAAACTGTTTTATTGGCGCGGCACATCACAAGACCAGCGCAAATCCACAAGGTAGGAAAATAGCCTTGGTCGCTTGACAGAGGAGCTAGGCAGTCACGTCGGAAACGGTGTGGCTATAGAACAGACCAAAGAACAGTGGCCATTTCCGGTCATTCCCCCATATGTGTGCTTATTTGTCGCAGGTATGCCTCCCCCTTTTCAGACCGTAAGCCTCATCTTTGTATCTCCAGCGCCTATTACAGTGCCTGGAACAGTCTATTTCACCTCCTAGGGGGCCCTCAAAACCATCCATCTGTATCCCCGTCACCTCCACCTCTGTCCAAGGTAGCGTCAGCTGTCACCTGGCTTACCGCCATAATCGCTGAGGGGATGGTTGATATTTACTAGGCCCTGGGAGCAGGAGAACAAGGCAAGTGCAGGAGAACATGGATCTCCTAGGAGAAGAGGTTGGAGGCTTCTTCTAATAGAGGGAGCAGGGCAGAAAGGGAAGTTTGGGGACGCTGCTGCTGCTCTAGGCATGATTCTGTCCAGTGTCAGTCCTGGTACAGCTCCCAACAAAATGCCTGGGGTCAACAGTGACGGGAAAGTCCAAGAACTCCGTCACAGGGGAGCCACGTGGCAAGCCAGGCGCAAAGCGAGTTTAGCATTGAACGCCCTGGACAACTCCCCGGCTCTGTTTCTTGACAAATAACTTAACCTCTCTATGCCTCATTTCATCCACTGTAAAAGAGGAGTAAAAGCAAAAAACCTGCTCTCATCATAAAACCCAAAACGCAAGCGTTTGAGTAAAAGATGTACCAGTGAGAGCTAACACGTGCGGTGACCCAGGAGTGGCGGCTCGTGTAATCCCAACCACAACCTCATAAGGCGGGTCCTGCTGTTATCCCCATTTTACAGATGAGGAAACAGACGCTCAGAAACTCAGAAACGGTACGTGACTTGCCCAAGGTCGCCCTGCGAGCAGGAGGTGGAGCTGGGATTTGAGTTCACACTCTTTTGTTGCAGAGCCGATGCTTGTTATCACTAGACACGCTCAGCGAGCTTCAGGTGACATGAATGTCGAGGCTCTCAGTCCTCCCCAAGGTCAGGCACGTCCTCCTCTTTTCTTCCCATCGGCACTCTCTTGGTCAAATGGCAGAACGGAGGCCTGTGTCCTGCCCTGGCCTCTGCCAGGTCCTCATCCCCTGACCTTCAGGAGGCAAAGCCACCTTTCTGAAACTCAGTGAGACTCTTTCCATAAAATGAGCCTAATCATCCGTGCCACCCTGGCAGGGTCGCCATGAGCAATAACGGAGGCCGGCGTGACAGCGCGTTGTAAGTTACCCAGCAATGCTCAGATCGAAGGGGCTGCAGGGCAGGGCACCTCCAGGCTGGAAGGATGCGGACACTAACAGGCCCAAGTCTCAGTCAGGAGGGTAGCTGTCACGGAGCAGGCTCCGCCCCCTGTCCAGAGGTCACCGTGTTTATACAGCCATCAACTGATGCTGAAACCCAAGAGGCTGCCATCTGCCCTCGGAGCAGGCCCAGACACTGCTTTCTTGTTTGCAGCATTGGCTTCAGGTTGCATTTTTTCTTTAAAAAAAAAAAAAAAAAGTTTGGCAAGGAATATTGTCCAGAATTTTTTAAGCAATTTGTTTTTTTTTTTTTCTTTTCCTGATTTTTTTCTTTGACTACATGTAACTTCAAACAATGGCATCATTTATGGACCCCAGGCGGCCTCCTGCCATGGGTCCCACACTGAGCTCTGGTTCTTACATCCTTGGCTGCTGCCTCTCTGACCTGAAACCACAGCTCTCCTTTGAGCTCAGGTCACATGGCCTCTGAGAGCTCCACAACCTCGGAGTTGCAGCGTGAGCTAACCAGGATCCTGGTTGTTTATTTTAAACTCATCCGTTGTCACTAAAAAGATGCCCAGTGGTGCGTTTTCCTCTCTCCTCTCAGTGCAACTCCAAGATTCTCAGTGCTAAGGTCCATGGGTCTAACCCTCCCACTCTTAATTACTTAATTACTTATTCTGGGAAAAAGGACAAATAAGGCTATCCAAGGTCTGCTGCACTCAGACATGGATAATGTGGGCTTTCTGCCTTCCTGGATTTCTGGAATCAGGACATTTGATGTTAAGACCGTGACTTTGAAGAGGAGTCACATTAAACCCCAGCAGTCATTTACACTAGAGTATGAATTGGCCTTTTAGAAGATTTGAAACAGTTGTTAGATGGAGAAGGTAGAGAATCTAAGACTTCTGGGAGTTACAGGAGGGACAAGATACTACTGAGGGCAAGAAAGAGATAGGAAGAGAGGAATGCCACAACCTGAAAATAAACCTTACCTCTTTTATAAATTTGCCTTGTGCTGGGACCATGCCAAAGCTTTACTCCAAAAGGAGGTTGTCATCTAAGATGCCTCTGTATTGTTTACAAGGCTTATTCTTTATTTACTTTAACAAATTTTACATAGCACATCTACGTATTAGAGGCTGTTTTAAGCTCTTTACAAATATAAACTGATTTAATCCCCCACAACAACCTCAGTAGTTAAGTGTCATTAGTATTCCCATCTTATGGAGGAAACTGAGGCACAGAAAACTTAAGTAATTTGCCAGCTATCGCACAGCTAAGCTGGAATCCAAATCCGGGCAGTCGGTTCTAAAGTCCATGTAAGTAACCACTATGCTACAAAAGCAAAGGAGCACAAAGCCACTGATTTCATCCTTTTTGGAAAGTAATGAGTAAACTCTTGCAATGAATAATTCATTTCAACATTCAACTTAAAGGGCATGATCAAGACTGTCAGAACCAGTAATCGGAGTAAACCGGCTTATGAAATCGATGATGATGTTTATTAATTGACCTTTTTGACTCATTCAATGAGTATCCCCAAGCACCTTCTATGCCTCAGGCTGGACACTGAGTAAATGGTCATTCATAAGATAGTCGCGACCCTGCCTGCTCGGAGCGCACAGTCTAGACAGCAGTCAGAGCCTCAGCTGGTAGTTGTAATGTGGATGGCAGGTGGCAGGTGGCAGGTGTGGGCCAGCTCACTGTGGAAGTCCCGGGATGGGCATGGGGGCAAGTTTAGAGAAGTGACATCTAAGCTGAGGCCTCACAGAGGAGTAGCGGTTGGCCAAACGACTAGGTAGGGACCGAGTGAACCAGGAAGTGGGAAGAAAACGTGCAGACCCCAGGGGTGCTGGACAGCTGCACAGCTGGGAAAGCAGAGAGCGGAGAGAGGCCAGAGCGGGGCGTGTGAGAAGGCGAGGGTGAGAGCCGAAGGTGGACAGGCCACAGGGCTGGACACCACGGGGCCATGGGGGCCCTCATGCAAAGTTGAGGTTCACCCTGAGGTCAAAGGGGAGTGAACCAGGAGCAGCATTGAGGACTTTTGAAGCCCATGGGGGCCAGGTAGAGGCGTGAGCAGGGCTGAACCTGAAGCAGTGGTGGCTTCACTTCACTGTAGACAACAGAAGCAGTCTCCCTCTAAATGGCCTCCAGATCTGTGGGTGCCTAAAGGAGATCAGGCATGATGATCTCAAGTTAAATATATCCGTTTACCTGAGATGTTTGGGCCCACTTCTCCTGGAAAATAAAAACAGACTTGGCAGAGAAAACGCGCCTGTACAAAAAAAATAATCTCCAGCAATGAGAGAAGCCACGCTAAGAGTCTTTAAGATTACAGACTAAAGATATTGGATTCTGGTTAACTTTCATTTCCTCAGGCCCTGTCAGTACAGGACACAAACGAAGACAAATGGAGACACCGTAACAGAAACCACATGAGGACTGTGGCTTGTCCCACCCCCACCAGGGCTATGCTGGCACCTCAGTCCCTACAAGGCCTGTTCTGCCCTGAATCTGGTGACATCCCTTCACCTTGTGCTTCTAGCCACTTCCCTGGTGGCACTATCATTCAAGAAGCCCACTCATCCTGCCAGTATTTCCCATGTCCATGCCTCCTGGCCACCGACCCTGGCCTGTTTCAGAGCCACTGTCCCAGAAAGCCACTCAGTATGTTACCTGGTATTAGAAATCCTTTGACACAGCCACAAAGCTGAGCAAAAGTGCTGTCTTAGATCCCTGGACACCTGAGGCACAGCCCCTTCATTCCCCCAAACGCTTGCTTGGAGTATTTGTCCAATGCCAGGCACTGGGGACACAAAGATGAATAAAACCCAGAGAGAGCTGAGACTCGTGGAGGAGGAGAGGGCTCTACGGCAGGCTGGCCCATTTGGGAGCATCTTGAAGCCTGATGCTCAAGCCCGGACATGAGTAGAATGTCGCCAGGTGATGGTGGGGGGTGGAGGCACCCCAGGAAGGAGGCACACGCAGTGACTTATCTCTGCCTCAGCTGCCATGAGGGTGGACCTCCCCCTCAGGTGCCAAAGAGAGCTCAGTATCTTCCTCCATCTTGAGCTGAGAATGACAGCAATAACAATAAGAGTAGTAACTTACTATATTCTAGTCCCTCCCTGTCCAGTAGAACTTTCTGCGATGACAGAAACATTCTACATCTGTGCTGTCCAAGACAGCAGCCACGAGCCACATGTGACTACTACGCACTTGAAATGTGGCCAGTGCAATCGATGAACTAAATTTTTAATTTTAGTTTATTTAAATAGCCACACGGGACCAGTGGCTACCGTATTAGATGGCGCAGTATATGAGCTACTGTGCTATGTACTTTTTGAGTAATACATCGGTTCTCACAGCAAACAACGAGATAAGCATGATTCTCATCTTTACTTTATGAAGGTAGAGCCTGAGGTCCAGAGAGGGTACATGCTTTGTCCAAGTCACTCGGTTTCTAAGTGTGGAGCCGAGATTCAAATTCCAGTAGGCTAAGCCTGGAGAGAAGAAATGGTTTCCTCATCAGATATTTATTTATTCGTTCCAGAGACATGTAGTCATTGTGTCCAGCACGAGTCAAGCCCTGCGCTAGAGGATGAGGCTACAGGGCCTCTGGCCAACCTAGAGAGGGAGAGAGAGAGACGAACTAAAGGAAGCCTCAATACCAAGTGACCACTGCCATGTTTAAGGTCAGCGTATGGTGCTGGGGCTATTAACCCAGCGTGGGGACACTGGGGGTGTCTTGAAAATGAGCGGGCTTTTTTTATTCACAGCCCCTTCTGCCTTCCTGATCCCTGGCCAGTTCCCCAGCTCTCCTGTGGAGTGACCTCGTCCTGTGATGAGGAATGTCTGTGAGGGAAGGGGTGGGCAGTGCCAGGGAGGGAGACCAAGTAACCCCTCTCTCATGCCGCCCGTGGGCCAGTCAACAACTCGAAACCTCTCCTAACATGCCCTCAACTGTCCAAATAGGCCATTGCTAAATCACTCAGACTGTGGCATCCAAACCTTTCTGCGATTTGCATCATCAGAGCGTAAGCAAGCGTTCATTCATCACAGGCCTTCAACAAAGTTTTCGTGTCACCTCAACCACAAGTTCAAGGCCCAGCTCAGTGGCCCAGTGAACTTAGGCAAATTTTTTTAACCTTTCTGAGCCTCAGTTTCCTCATCTGAAAAACTGGAATAATAATACTGACTTTACAGGGCTGTTACGAAGATTAAACGAGCATGAAGTTCCTGATACTGTGTAGACTTTTGATAGATGCCTACTACTATTATCAAAATTATCATCTATTAAAGCTGCAGGTAGACCACGTCCCTTTTTTCCTCTGTCCTTCCCACGAGGGCACAGAGAGAAACCAGAGGTATGGGATGTGTGTTGGGAGACCTGGGGTCCCATCCCAGCTTGATCACTCACTTACTTAAAACTGGATGAGTCACACCTCTACTCTTGGTCTCTATTTCCCCATCAGCAAAAAGGGAATATTGGCCCAGACTTGGCAAGTTACACGCAAATGCCTACTGGGATGAGGCAGGGAATGAAAACGAGCTGAGGGCGTATAACATGGGGCGTCTATTTTTCAATTCCCACTGACAGTTGCCACATGGGAATGCCAGCTACTATTTCTAGATATTCCGATTTTCATCAGAAGCTAGACATGCCATTTGTCACAACATGGATGGACCTCGAGGGCATTATGCTAAGTGAAATAAGTCAGACAGGGAAAGACAAATACCATATGACCTTACTTATTGTGAAATTTACACTCCCCACCCCCTCAAAACCTCATGAGTACAGAGAACAGATTGGTGGTTGTCAGAGGCTGGGGGTGAGGGCTGGGTAAAATGGGTAAAGGGAGTCAAAACGGATTTCTTGTAAAAGATGTTGAATTAAAAACAGATGGTAACCTTTATCGTAATAACTATATATAACATCAGGTGGTTACTAGACTTAGTGTGACAATTACTTCATAAGATGTATAAATGTCTAATCACCACGTTGTACACCTGAAACTAACATGTCAACTATGATCTAATAATAAAATTTTATAATTATTTTTTAAAAGCTGGTCACTGCATCGTTTCATCTTATCAAACACTGTGAGGTTAAACAAACCAGGTCTTCAAGCCAGGGCTCGTCCAGTGGCTGCCATTGTGGCGTCTGTAGGCCAGATAACCTCCCGGGGCCTCTCAGGCCCAATCCCTGGTGATTCTGCTCCTGGCAATCTACAAAACACGGCCTCAGCACTCCTGCTGCCCTCCTCGCCCATTTCTGAGAAAACACATCTTTCAGGTCCCCTTTTCAGTTCCTCCCCCCACGTGCGTCACAAACCTATAAAGCTTCAGATGGGACCCCTTAGGGACTAAGCCTCCTGGAACCCGACAGAAATTCATCCCAGCAAGTTCTCCTTGCGTTTCCTAGGAGGCCTTCTGTGCCTCTCAGTTCCCAGTTTCAGTGTGTGACGACTGATTTTCTGCACTGACCTCACGCTCCACTGTACCAGGCAGGAAGGGATGGTGAAATCACCATTTCAGCCACTATGGGAGAGAGCAGGTGTGAAAACCAAGGCTGAGCTGATGACAGGGGTAGGACGAGCCCTCCACTCACCAGGCACAATTCAGATCATGTTGTAGGTGTTTCATCTACTTAATCTTTGTGGCAACCCTATCAGGTTGGTACTATTATTGTCATCGTTTTGCCCAGGAGAACACTGAGGTTCCAAGAATTTGAGTAACCTGCCCAGAGTCACCCAGTATGAGATAAGCACAGTATGAGATACTGTGCTGAGACGCAGGTGGTCTAGCTCCTGGGCCCCAGGCTTATATAGGTTGTATCCTCTCTGATGCTGAACTGTATAGTCAGCCTCCTCCTAACCATCTACAGGCTCCCCAGCTCCATCAGGATGAAGTTGGCCTCCATAAAGGGACTAGTCTGATCCAGCCCGGCTCTTCCCTCCAGCCTACCTCACTCTCCTCATGGAATCCCGTGTGCCTCTGTGCCTTTGCACATGCTGATCCCTTTTCCCGAGATGCTCTTGCCTCCCTTCTCTAATTGGTGGGCACTATGGCTGACCCTTCAAAGCATCTTCTCTGTGAAGTCATCCTGGACGTCCTGTGTCTGTGTGGTATATGTTTTCATCACCGCAGACTCCCATTGGGTGAGCACTATCTCCTCATGAGATTAGAAGTTCTCTGAGGGCAGGGCTAGGACTTGCTCATCTAGCCCTGACCATACAGCAGGGTCACCACATGTTGTCCAAGACTGACCCTGTCCTGCGTGCACTCTTCATGTTTGGTTTAGGCTGAACCCAGGGGTAACAAGGTGCCATGGCTGGGGAACATTGCCATTGGATCAGTCCGTGGTGGCACCCCGTATCAGTTTGCTAGGGCTGTCACAACACAGGACTACAGACTGGGTGGCTTCAACAATAGAAATTTCTTTTCTCAAAATTCTGAAGGATGGAAGTCCAAGATCAAGGCATCAGTAGGTGGATTTCTTTTGAGGTCTCTCTCCTTGGCTTGAGGCTGTCCATCTTCTTCAGGTGTCTTCACATGGTCATCCCTGTGTGTGTGTGTGTGTGTGTGTGTGTGTGTGTGTGTGCGCGCGCGCACGCGCACGCGCACACATATCCTAATCCTAATCTCATTTTTTGAAGACACAAGCATATTGGATTAGGGTCCACCCCAAGGACCTCGCTTAACTTTAATTACCTCTTTAAAGGCCTTATCTCCAGCTACAGTCACATTCTGAGGTACTGGGGGGTTAAGACTTAGACACATACACTTGGGGGAGACCCATCTCCGCTCACGACACAGACCAGTTTGCCTCGTTTATGTTGCTTCCCACGGTAGCCCACATGTAGCCAGAATCAGTAAAGATAAGGCGAGGCCAGCCCAGCGTAGGCATCGGGCCCAGCCACTGCATTTCACAAAATGGGGAAACTGACACCAAAATCATCTAGCATCGTAAGTCGAGGTTCTTGACTGCTGGTCCAGGGGTCTTCCTGTAACCCCATATCCATAAACAAATACTGCTATTCTGAGTCCTCACCCCATCCACCAAGGCACAGCAGAAGGGAGGTTCGAGGAAGCCAGAGCAAATTTCCTGCCAGGAAGTCTCCTCCCTCGCCCCCCTCAATGACAGCCAGGGTGAGACCCATGCCTCAGCCAAAGCTCTGGCCTCTAAAGCTATTCCCAGCCACCCACGGGGCTCCTGCAAGCTGCCCTCGTCACCTGGGCTGGGCCTCCGAGCTCCCAGGAGGGAAAGTTGATCGATATGCCAAGCATTTGACTTTCTCCTTCTAGTCCAGGCTGTCAGTGAGAAAGGACCCTCTCATACCTTATATACCTTATATGCTCTGCTTTGGTCAGTCAGTCAAAGGCTTCCCAGGAGCTAGGAGCAGCCCCGCATCCCCTGCCCCATGTCCCCTTACCGTCCTGTCCTCTCCAGAGCCACCCTCACTCCATCCACACTGTCAGAACTCAGAGCCCTGCTGTAGCAGCTCCCCACGCCTGCAAAAGGAAGTGTGCCCCTCTCAGAGTGACGGACAAAGCCCTCCGCCTATGTCCCAGTCTTGGCCCCAAGCTAGGAGCATGGATCTTGGGGCCAAATTGCTTGAGTTGAGATCCTTGCTCTAGCACTTTCTAGTTGTGTAACTTTAGAAAAGTTATTTAACCTCCCTTTGCCTCAGTTTTATAATCTGAACCTTCCTTATGGAATTATTAGATATATGAAATTAGTTGATAAGTATATACCATATATACAGTAGTGCCTACAATATATTAAACATTATGTAAATGTTTATTACGTACATACATACTGCTACCCACCCAACACACCCAACCCAAGGACAACAAGCTTTACCAAGCACCCACCATGTACAAGGAAAGGGTTTAGGGATGCCGGCTTCCAGGATATGAGCCTAAAGGGCAGGGAGAATTACCCTGGTGGGCAGGACATGGGGAGGGGGCGGGGGGAGTGGAGCCATTTAGGTAAAGGAAGATCACGAGGAATGTTGGGGCTACTTAAGAGAACAAGGATGTCAGGCAAACAGCTGGGAGTGGCTGAAGCTCTGAGCAGGAGGAGAGGCAGTGGGATCTGAGGCTAAAAGAACAGGAGACAAAACCTTGGAGAAATGGGATGCTACATGAGGGGCCTCTGGATGTGGACCACTTATCAGCCCAGGAATGCACCAGCTCTTGCCCCATCTGGGCCTTTTTCCCGGTGTCCTGCCTTCGTTTACACTGCCACTCGACGAACACTGAGTTTCTACTCAGTGCCAGGCCTGGCTTATAAAATCTCATAGGGTGTATGTAGTCTCAGCTCTAGAAAAAGGCACAAAGTCAGCAGGGTGGGGGAAGGAAGGAGGGAGGGAGAGAGACAGAGCGCTAATCAGATGATTCAAGCAAGGTTTAAAAGAAGAATGAGACCCTGGATCAGGGGCCAGGGGCAGCTCCAGTTAAACTGGAGGTCAGAGAAGACATCCCAGAAGATGGGACATGTGAGCAGAATGGTGACAAGCACCTGAGCGTCTGCACTGGGGGGAGGTAAGGGATGTTCCGGTCTGTGAGAAGGCACCAGAGCGTAAAACTGCTTACGACATGGCATGGCTGGAGCACAAAGGGCACACAGCAGGGCGAGAGGTGAGGGACAGACCTGTGGGTGGCAGACGGGGCTGCGGGGGGGAGGAGGTGACCAGAGCCAGTGGGGCCGTGTGGGCCAGGCCAAGGAATCCTATCACCATCCAGGAGTGAATGGGCTCCAGAGATGAACTTGGGGAAGGAACAGGCATAAATAAAGCCTGAGATAAGAGGGTGAGGTGACCCCAGCAAGCAGTAGTGACAGAGTGGAGAGAACGAGTTAGGGATTGGGGGAAAAGACAATAAGGGTTGTGTTATTACACTGGTGACCTCTGTGGGCAGCTGGACCTCAGTCCTACCGGGATCCCTCTGAGGCACCATTAATGAACTTCATGCTGTCAACAACTTTCAGTCCCCACTGCCTGGGGGTTCCTCCAGGAGGCACTAACTCTCCCCACACCCCTCGTTCTTCCAGACTGTGCCTGGGCAGAGACCAACTGGCCTTCTGTGGTTTTGAACAAGCCCTATATGTGTGAAAAAGGACACTCACAAGAAACATGAAACTGTCCTCATCGCTGTGCCAAAATCAGGAGATTCCAGGGAGGTGTGTAAGGCACAAAAACATCTAGAGCCATCTCCCTGGGTGCAAGGGGCATTGGTGAGAATTAGGTTTCGCTGCAAATAAGAGAAAAACAAAAATAATAGTGGCTTCACCAATTAGGCATTTATTCCACCTTTGCTTTGAAGAAATCTAGAAATAGTGGTTTATGGCTTCACTTCGTGAAGGGCATTCTTCAGTTGCAGAAGGCCACTCTCTAAAAGGGCCAAGGTGACAGTTAGAGCTTCAGCCATTATAGCCACGTTCCACGTGGCAGGACAGAACAAGAGAAACATGAGAGAGTCCTCTCTATTTTAAGGAAACTTTCCAACACTTCCACGTGACACTTATGCTTGTGTTTTCCTGGCCAGAACTTAGGCACATGATCATTAGCTGCAAGGGAGCCTGACAGGTGTTGTCTTTTAGATCAGTGCTCCCCAACCTTTCTGGTACCAGGGACCCATGCTCCTACAAGAATCTAACATCTGATCATCTGAGGTGGAGCTGAGGCAGTGATGCTGGTGCTGGGGAGCAGCTGCAAATACAGATGAAGCTTCACTTGCTCACCTGACACTCACCTCCTGCTGTGCAGCCCAGGAGTTGGGGACCTCTGTTTTAGATCACTGGTTATGTATCTAAATAAAAATGGGATTCTTCAGCTACAAGGATGCGAGGTGGGAACCAAGAGATCTGTTAGGAAGCAATCGTAATAATCCAGGGAGAGGTGAGAAGGACCTAAGCAAAGGGAGTGGGAACGGGGGATGGAGAAGGGGCTGCATCTGTCAAATGCCTGGGTGTAGATTTGCCAGGACTTGGTGAGGGATGTGGGAAAGAAAGGTGGGGCAGGAGTCATTCACACAGACAGGAAATGTGTAAGATCCACAGACTGGGGGAAGGCCACAAGCTCTACTGCGGACACGCTGCATTTGAGAAGGACAGCCAGAGATGTCTGGTAAGTGGATTGCTGGGTGTTCAGGTGATCAGGGGAGAAGTCTGTGCCCGAGATAGCAATCTGAGGGTGTCAGACATTGGAGCAGAAGAGTGTCCTCAGGGCAGAAATGTAGAGGGAAGAAGCAGGGGACTCGAACAGCATGGCAGGGCCATGAGAGGCTCACCTTTGTCAAGTGCGTCCGAGTGTGGGGAATGGTCAGGGGAATCGATGACCTAGGTTGGCTGTGTCCCTCTGTTGAAGCCAGGAAGTC